>CM062819.1:1991958097-1992442812 GCA_031772625.1 Pinus tabuliformis | reverse complement strand
TTGTTCCAATATAAAAGAGCACATATATGCTTCATCATCCTTATATACAATGAGCCTATTTAACATAGTGTATCCAAACTTACAAAAAAACAAAGATAAAACAACCCCTAAAACCCTCATTTACATAAGGCGACAACATAAATAATAATCTCCTATCCAGGGATGGGAAGAGTCCCCAGATCCATTGTAATGCTACCAATCTTAGCTTAATAGCATCACGTCCATGGAGTCCATAAGTCTATCTTTGATAGCAAATCGACATTTTGCTTGAAATCCCGACTGATTATGTTGGATCGAATATTCACTATGAGAGTCCCATAATGACCCATACGATTGAGTCCATCCTTGAAGATGAAATTTGAGTGATATTTCTATTTCCCAATATATGATCAATGATAGCCATTGAGTCACCAATATGTGAATACTAGGAATGTCCAAGAAAGTATCAAAATAAAGCAATCCCCATATAGCAATAATCTCAGCCTTCATGTTTGTTCCCCTGCCAGCATGCCAATGAACCCAATACTCCCGCTCCTCTGAAATCCTGAGCCAGAAACCACAACCACAAACATCCCTTTGTTCTGCCCCATCAAAAAAAGCAGTTGACTATATATCTCCAGGCTCCATCATCTTTTTATGAGTGGCCATGGTATTCTTTTTGTGATTTGTTGTTGTATGATACCATTCAAGGATGCGATCCACAACCCTTGAGGAGTGCTCCCTGAAATTTTCAAATATAATCTTGTTTCGCCCCTCCATATTTCCCAAAAATATATTAAAGGAATAGATCTCCATACACTATTTTGTTTACACCACCAGCCCAAATATTCTGAGATGGATGAGAAGCTTGTTTGAGGGAAATCTATATACTGCGCAATCTGGCACTAGACCTTTATAGAAACCAGACATCTGAGAAATATATTATCATTATTTTCTTTCTGCCCTCCCTGCATAACACACAAATACTTGGCCCTTGCCAATTTCTCTTCTATAGATTTTCCCAAGTTAAGTTCTTGTTTTTCCAAACAAGCCATACAAAAAAAATACTCACACTTTCTTTTCCCTCCAAAAACTTAAATCTAACATGGCCTTGGTTTCAAAACTCATTTGTCCAAAATTCTTATCTAATAGATAAATACAAAATCATTGTTCTAAACGTATTTATTTAAAATTTGTCAAAATAAAAACAATAGTAAAATCAAAATATGAAAATTTTCCAATTACTTCTATTTCTATTTCTTTTCTTAGTTTTTTAAGTGCACACAGTAATCTATATATGTTTAGACCTTGACATCTTATGCCCCCATCATAAGTAGAGCCATGTAGATTTAGAGAAATTTGGTAACTATGTAATTCAATGCTATGACATGTTTCTCTATAACTCAATTATTTGCATTAATTTCATATAACTAGTACTAATTGATATAGTGAACCAACGGGATGTGAACCTAAATTGATATAGTGAACCAACCTAGATGTGAACTTTGATTTTGTTGTGGTAATTGATTTTTCTATACCACCATTCGACTAATTTTTATCGCCCATGTGCACTTGTATTTTCTTATGACCAAATGTTTGTTGTGCCCTCTTTGCTGATTTTTTCAAAAGACCATGGAAAGCAATATGAAAGTGAGTCCATCACTAACTCTGGCATTTGGAGTTTTTCCCATGTGCACTTATATTCTCTTATGACCAAAGGTTTGTTTTGTCCTCTCTGCTGATTTTTTTCAAAAGACCATGGAAAACAATATGAAAGCAAGTCCATCACCAACTCTGGCATCTGGATTTTTTCCCATGTGTATTTATATTCTCTTATGACAAAAGGTTTCTTTTGCCCTCTCTGCTGATTTTTTCAAAAGACCATTGAAAAATACCATGGAAAGCAATATGAAAACTAGTCCATCATCAACTCTGGTCTCCGGAGTTTTAGTTTTTGGAATCCATTTGCAAGTAATCTCACGGTATTCTATCTGCCCTAACTACTCTCCACTTACCTCAACTGATTTCCTTCGCCTTTCATTCATTTTCTCTGACCCTAACCTCTGTTTCCCCAAGCGATTTTGAGTTGAATGGTTTCCTAACACCCAACACTCTGGGGGAAATTTCAGGTGTAAATGGATGCATTTTTTCCCGTTTGTGTGGAGTTTTAGGTGGAGTGGATGCTTTTTTTTTCCATTTGTGTCTAGTTTTGTATTGGCAATAGGATAACAATAGGAGAAGAAGGGCGATATGGTTAATGAACAGAAGGAGAGGCTAATTTTCCTTAGTTTATTAGAGGGTTTCCTCCTCACTTTGAGATACAAGGAAATGCTTTTTAAGTTCGAAAGGCTACTCTATAGAATGCTAATTTCACCTGATCGGTAAAAGTTTCTACTAAATTTGCAAATTTAGCATGTATTTTTAGTTGGTTCATTCACATTTTCATTGAATTTTGTGATCATATGCACATTTTGCATTGACTTGGAAAAGCTTGACTATTTCTATCCCCTTTTCAGATTTTGTGGCCAGACGCAGAGTTTGTCAACAAATTTTCATTTCCGGCCTCATGTTTAGTTGTTCTGGTGTCAGCCTACCAAAATTAGGAAAATATTATTATTGTTACCTCATTTTCATCCTTTTTTAATCACCTTCTAAGGTCAATTGCATGCATTTTTAAAGAAATTTGGTTGTTATAGAGTAAACAGACTGTGTTTTTGCCCTGAAAATCATAGAAATTTTGGCAAGATTTTCAAAAACGTTCGCAGGGATTTTTGTAAATCCAGGTTACAGTTGTCAAACTTCAAGATTTTGGATGCCCAGAGAGGTTTTGATGGTGCTAAATCCATTTCCACTATCAAAATGGTGCAAGCTTTTTTGAAGTTTTTTTGCCCGAATTCTAGCCACTTTTGGGGTAAACACTTCCATAAAAATTTACTATGAAATCTCAATTTGAGATTGGGCATGCAGTTCTTGCAAGTTTTTGTCCATGTTTGAAGATTGACTTAAATGCTCACTAACAAAGATTCCTTTCCCTTTGAAATATCCTTTCAATTCATCAATTTGCAAGTAAAAATTATTCTTCTTTTTTCAACAAGAAAAAAACACTGTATTTATATTGATATGTATAAACCAGTACATCTATCCATATATCATATACATATTGACATCTCCTTTATATAAAAAACTATCAATTGAGTATAGATCTTGCCCACATAATATGTATCCTTACTTCTCTATCTCATCATCATAAAAAATGAAAAATAGTAAGGAAGAGTATCATTGTTCCCATATAAAAAGCACATATATGCTTCATCAGCCTTAACTACAGTGAGCCTATTTAACAGTAGTGTATCCAAAATTTCAAAAAACCAAAGATCAAACAGTCCATAAAACCCTCATTTACATAAGGCGACAACATAAAATATATCTCCTATCCAGGGATGGGAAGAGTCCCCAGATCCATTGTAACACTGCCCAATCTTAGCTCAATATGCATCCGTCCATGGAGTCCATAAGTCCCATCTTTGACAGAAAATCGACATTCTAGTTGAAATCTTGACTGTTATGTTGGATCGAATATTGACTATGAGAGTCCCATAATGACCCATATGACGGGAATGTCCAAGAAAGTATCAAAATAAAGAAATCCCCATATAGTAACAATCTCAGCCTTCATGTTTTTCCCCTGCTAACATGCCAATGAACCCAATACTCCTACTCCTTTGAAATCATGAGCCAAAAACCGCAACCACAAACATCCCTTTGTTCTGCCCCATCAAAAAAAGCAGCCGGATATATATCTCCAGACTCCGTCATCT
The DNA here is from genome assembly GCA_031772625.1 of Pinus tabuliformis. Taxonomy (NCBI): domain Eukaryota; kingdom Viridiplantae; phylum Streptophyta; class Pinopsida; order Pinales; family Pinaceae; genus Pinus; species Pinus tabuliformis. The sequence continues at coordinate 1,992,439,015 of CM062819.1, read as the reverse complement.
TTTTATGAGTGGCCATGGTATCCTTTTTGTGATTTTTTGTTGTATGATACCATTCAAGGATGCGATCCATAACCCTTGAGGAGTGCTCCTTGAAATTTTCAAATATAATCTTGTTTCGCCACCTCTATATTTCCCAAACATATATTAAAGGAATAGATCTCCATATACTATTTTGTTTACACCACCAACCCAAATAGTCCGAGATGGATGAGAAGCTTGTTTGAGGGAAATCTATATACTACACAATCTGGCACCAGTCCTTTATAGAAACCAGACATCTGAGAAATATATGATCATTATTTTCTGCCTCCTCCCTGCATAACACACAAATACTTGGCCCTTGCCAATTTCTCTTCTGTAGATTTTCCCAAGTTAAGTTCTTGTTTTTCCAAACAAGCCATACAAAAAAATACCCACACTTTATTTTCCCTCCAAAAACTTAAATCTAACATGGCCTTTGGTTTCAAAACTCTTTTGTCCAAAATTCTATCTAATAGATAAATACAAAAATCATTGTTCTAAACTTATTTATTAAAAATTTGTCAAAATAAAACCAATAGTAAAATCTTTTTTTTTGGTCAAGTAAGATTGGAGCCTTCAATTAAAATCACAAACAATATTACATATGGTACACATCTTTACAAGTGTAAAGACCAGCAAAAGACAAACCCGTTGATGAAAAAAAGCAACAAGTTCAACAAAACCTGAAACATCACACACAAAACAAATTTAGACACTTCCAATTCTTGGCTTATCGCATTCTTAGCTTATCGCACATCGCATTCTCGGCTTATCGCACATCGCATTAACTGCAAGCCGCCAACACTTGAAACTGCGAAATGCGAGAGTAAACCTCCGCCGTTCAATCAACCTATTGATCTAACGGTCCAATGTCCATTGCAACCTCGCAAACCTCGACCCATCGCAAGGTCGCAAAACTGAGTTTATCGTTGGCCAGACTCTTTTATTGAAAGACAAATTGAGATTAAATCTCCATCGTCGATCTGGTTCTTGATTCGACGATTGTCACAACATCGCTTCGGGAACTTGTGCGTCGCTTAACTGCTATTCGGACTCAATAAAGAAAAAGAACTTTTGATCTATAAAAATTCAGGTCCGCTCTTCAACTTAACCACCCACCAACTTCAAACCCGATATCCATTCGATGACGGGGCACTTAGATCCAACTATCTGTGACTATTCAACTAGCACACGGATTACCAGTAGTTTTAACCCTCGTAATGGAATAAGACATCAACGCATGGATATAAGATCGACGGTCAGGATTTACTACGACACTTCAACTAGGCTCAAGGATTTCCGCCCGCTCCTACTCCCGCTAAACTTGTCCACCAAATATGCTCGTTGATCCTCCATGATCTAACAAATCTTGTGCATCGTTACCTCACCTCTTCATCCTTCTCTTCACTTTGGGTTTATGTCATTCCTTCATCTCCCGCTAGTCTTCCTCCTGCTCCTTCTTCATTGGTCTGGATATTTTCCATGTCTTTGGCTACTTGTTGTTGACAATCATCACGTAGTTTACCAGAGGGTATAGACTCCCAGTCATACCGAATATAGATTTCCTTACATAGCACCCCTTCATTCGCCAAACGATCAGCTAGCATATTGGCTTTTCTTCACACATGAACAAAACTGATGGTTCTCAGGGTTTGTAAGTGGGAATGAATACGCTGAAAGACCTGCAAGAGCCTCCAGTGTTTCGACACTTTTCTAGGTGTCGTTCCATTACACATCTTCTTGGCCGCATTAATGACCAATTCAGGGTCAGCTTTAATGATGGCATTGTGTAAATTTGCCTCCATCTGGATTTCCAGGCACTGCTCTAAGGCCATAAGCTCCGCCATGTTGTTTTTGGAAGTCCCCAAATGAATGTGGAAGATATTCATTATGTGCCCCAACTCATCTCTTATGACATCGCCATATCCAGCCACCCCTGGGTTGCCCTTAGAGGCCCCGTCTATATTGATTTTCAAAAAACAGGAGGAGGAGGTTGCCAGATATCTTTACCAGCAGTTGTTTTTCTCACACCCTTTCCAGCGCCTTGGGGAACCAGAGAATGGAGACCCAACTGCATTAGTATGCGAGCATCCTGGGGCGAAGGGGGGTCCACAGGAATTTTCCACATAAGGGCTCCTACTGTATCTTTAAGCTGTTGTAAAATTTAGACAATGATGCTCTGGGTCGAGCCTATTTTGTTCTTGAAGATCCTGCCATTGCGTTATTTCCATACATCCCAGATAATAAAGCCTAGAACTAGAGTCCAAGCCTTGTTAATGATTTCATTACCTGAGAAGTCTTTCCTCCAATTCTTCAAAGTGTTTGTGATGCTGAGTCTGTCCTTGTCTGTTTGCCTGAAGACTGAGGCCACCCAATCCCACACGGTAGAGGTGAAGGGGCAGCGGTTTAGTAAATGATCCATCATCTCCTCCTGTAAGCCACATAGATGGCAATTAGATGGGCCAACAAATCCCCTTTTTAGAAGATTCTCCCATGTGAGAATTTTCTTTTGGTGAACCAACGACATAAACAATTTGATTTTCATCCATTGAGGGTTCTTCCAAAGTTCATTCCAAACCTGATCAAGGTTTGGATAATCAAAACCTAGGGCCATGTGTTTAGCTTCTTTGAGGTTAAAGTTCCTTCGGCGTTTCGACCCCATCTCAGTTGGTCAGACAAGGAAGACACCAAAATCTTCCTCTGCTCCAAGTCAAGAGCAAGGGAATCTGCTTGGGCCCTCAAAGGACTCTCTTCACTGTAACCAAGATTCTTCCACATTCTCCATTTACCATTGTCCCTTACCTGATCCCAAAAGTCACTTACCATAAGTAAATCTTTGTTATCAGTGTCATTTTTGAGAGCGGTTAATTCTTCTCTAAACAAATTTGGTTTCTACTACCAGTTATCCTCCCAAAACTGTGCAAGGTTTCCATCTCGGATCTCCCAAAAACTATGCTATTGGACAATGGTTCTGTTTTCCCAAGCAAGGTTCCAAATGTGGGAGCCCTTGATAAGTCCTAACATTCTGATATGATCCCTCTCCTGCCAGTTATTTGCATATTTCTGCTTCCAAAGCTTAGCCCAAGGGGTAGCCGATTCCTTGAGCCACCTCAACCAGATTTTGGCTCCTGATACTCTACTAAGGATTTCAGGGTCATGAAGCCCTAAACCACCATGAGCCTTAGGTTTGCAGAGCTTGTCCCAATCTACCAAAGCCCACTTTTTTTTCTCTTCCCCTTTTCCCCAAAGAAAATCTCTTTGAATATTCCTGATCTGTTGTATAACTCCTTTAGGAGCAGGAAGAGCTAACAACATGAAAATGGGTGTGGCCTGTAGAACAACCTTTGTAAGCACAAGACGCCCTGCCAAATTCAAAGACCTGCAAGTCCATTTCCTGATCTTGTCCTAAAGTTTGTTAATTACTGGCTCCCACACTCCATTGCTCAGAGGTTTGTCCGTAAGAGGCATTCCAAGGTACTTAGAAGGTAACCGATCCCTTTGAAACCTAAGAATTCTGGTGAGGTTCCTCTGAATAGCAATGTTAGTGTTAAAAAAGAAAACCTTTGATTTGTCAAGGCTTACCTCTGTACCAGCGGCCATAGAAAAGTCGTTCAAGATTTGTTTGAAAGCTTTAGCTTCCTTAACCATGGGAATACCCTGTAGCATAGTGTCATCCACAAGTTGTTGATGAGTCGAAGCAACAACATCTATGGTAAGTTTCAGTCCCTGGATTCTTCCTTCAACATTTTCCATTTTGATCACTCTGCCTAGCCCTTCCATCATGAGCACAAAGAGGAAGGGGGAGAGTGGATCTCCTTGTCTGAGACCCCTAGAAGGCATAAAGGTTTTAGAGGGCAAACCATTAAGCAAGATCGAAAAACTAGCCATGGATATAAGGGCCATAACCCATCTAATCCAATTGTGGTCGAAACCATAAGCTTTTAGCACTGCCCTGATGTAAGACCAGCTGAACTTATCATAAGCTTTCGCTAGGTCAAGCTGTATGATCATACCGGCTTGTTTATTGCTCTTAAGAGACTGTACCACCTCGTGAGATTGTATGATGTTGTTGAGAATTGTCCTCCTTCCACATAACCAGTTTGCTCCTCTGAGACAAGAGCTGGAAGAAGGGCCTTGAGTCTGTTTTCAATCACTTTGGAAATAATTTTGTACACCATATTACATAAAGCTATGGCTCTAAATCTGTCTGGTGTCATTTCTTTTTCCTGCTTTGGAATCAAAGCTATGAAAGAGGAATTGAGAGCCTTCAAAACCATTTTGGATCTTCTTGAGTCTTCCACAACATCAAGGATGTCTTGTTTGACTGTTTTCCAGCACGCTTTGAAGAAGTCCACATTGAACCCATTCGGGCTAGGAGCTTTCCAATTTTTCATCTCATTGATAACTTCACTGACCTCATCTTCAGACACTGGCCTGTTAAGATTGTGATTGCCTTCCCTGGTTACAAGCTTGGGAATGTACTTTGTGAAATTGTTAATGAACTGTGATCTGTCGAAGAGAGACTCCTCTGCTATGCTAAGGAAGTGTTGAACTAGGAAGGATTCCATTTCTTTGTGGGAGACGAGCTCTTTTCCTTGAACATCTTTGAGTTTTGAAATTCTGTTATTTGACCTATGATCCAAAGTTGATTTATGAAAAAACTTCGTGTTTCTTTCCCCTTCTCTAATCCACTACACCCTCGATTTCTGCTCCAAAAAATCTCCTCTTGCATGCATCTATCTTCCCATTCCTCCTGAAGAGAATTAGCTTGAAATTTCCTTTCCTCGGTAAAACCATCTTTGATGATGATCTGATTAATCCCCTGGAGTTTCTATTCAACTTATCTTTTGGCTTTGAAAATATTACCAAAATATTTTTTGTTCCAATATTTAAGTCTAAATTTGATGTTTTTAAGTCTTTGTTGCAGCATGAACATTTTAGTGCCTTGAATGAGCATATCTTCCATCCACCATTTGTCAATATTGCTGGTGAAGTCAGGGTGATAGAGCTAGATATTTTCAAACCTAAAAGGTTTGTTCTTCGGTGTACCCATAAAAGTGGCTTCAAGCTGGACAGTGCAATGGTACAGGCATCTAAAGGGAAGGATTAAAGCTGACACGTCAAGGCCTGTGAGAAGGAGGTCCTCTGAGATTATGAATCTATCTAGTTTAGAGGAAACTTGAGAAGCCCCTCCCCTCTTATTGTTCCAGGTGAAAGTGTCATTTATTGTTTCTGTATCCACTAGTCCCATGTTATTTATGAAGTTTTGGAAGGAAATGGAGTCTCTGCCTAGTATTCTGGTGCCACCTTTTCTCTCTGTAAGAGATTTGATCATATTGAAATCCCCTACTAGAATCGAAGGCATATCAGGATATCTATCTCTCAGCTCCTCAAGGGAGGTGAGAAGCTTGAGTCTGTCTTCTAGTTTTTGAGGACCATAGACGTTTTTAATCATGTAGATCTCCTTATCACCCAAAGGTTGAATCACCAGCGATAGATAGTTCCTAGATGCTTCAGCATCCAGGATTCCAAGTTTTTGGGGATCCCAAAGTGTAAGAATCCCCCCCGCCGAGTTATCTGCCTTAACCTCTAGATACTCATACTTGATTAACCGTTTTCTATGTATTTCTCTGATCTTGTCTATCGAACACTTTGTTTCCTGAATAAAAACCATATCTGGTTTTTCTTCTTTTATTCTACTGCTAAGATTTCTTTATTTCCTTTTACTTCCTAGACCCCTAATGTTCCAGGTTGTAAGCTTCATTAAGAAAGGTTTGTAAAGGAGTAATTGGTGAGATCTCTCATCTTACCTGAGTTAATCATGAGTTTCCCACATTCGGTTAACAACTCATTCTGTCTTTTTCTTCCTCTTTTCCTACCCGGGTTCTTGGCAGAGTGCCCCAGTGTTTCCTCCATTTTTTTCATCCCTCTATTCTCATGGCTGTCATGGTTTATTTTGACTCCAGAAACCTTCAATTGGGATCTCCATAGGAAGAGCTATTGGACCCTGTCGAACTCCTCATTTGGCAGGGAGTCAACCCCTTTGGTAATTCCATGCTCCAGAAACTTTTCTAGATCTAAATTCTCCCTCTCTAGAATCTCCTGCAGTCCATGGTCCTCCGTTCCCGCCTCAATTGGGGTCATCTCATGGTCCCTTCTGAGCTCCATAATGCTCGGTAGACCATCCTTTTGCTGGATGTTCTCTGGTATATCCTTCATGCTAGCATCCCTTTCCTTCTCAATGGGATTAGTCTCTAATTCATAGTTTGCCCCGTTATTTCCAACTTCTTCTAAGATCTTGAAACTATTCTGGCTCGGTTGCCCGTCCTCGTTGATTTTCTTTTGGTACCACTTTCCTCCTTTCCCTTTACCCCCCACCCTAGTGAAACCCTCGGGATATTTGCCTATGGTGTTTTTCGTGTTGCTCTCCAGTTTGTTTGATGGGCAGTCTCTGTATAGGTGCCCGTGTTCATGGCACTTACGACACCTAAATGGGACATGTTCATAGTCCACCGCCTGCACCCATTCTTCGTCATACACTTCTAAAATGATCTCGTCTGGAAGTGCCCTAGATAATTCCATTTTCACATAAATCTGGGCTAAGGAAGTGTATTTGCCTCTTAGAGTCGCATTTGATATCTTTATAAAATGCCCTAGCTTGTTTCCGATAGCCTTTAGAGACTCTGACACTACAACAAAACCAGCGATTAGCGTCCCTTTTTACTTCTTTTTTTGCATCTAGAGCCCATTTATGGTGCTATTTGCATCCATTTATCAAATATGGTGCAAGACTTGACACAAAATTTGCATCAAGTTTTGCACCAAATCTTACACCAAGTTTAGCACCAGGTATTGCAATAGGTTTTGCACCAAATTTTATGCCAAGTTTTGTGTCATCCTTTGCACCAGGTTTTGTTCCAGGTTTTGCATCAATTTTGGCATCTATTTTTGTTTGACATACTTTTGCATCCTCATTTGCATCCACTTTTTGCACCTACACTTGCATCAACTTTTGCATCGACTTTTGCATCCTTTTTTGCATCCTTTTTTAAATCATTTTTTGCATCCATTTTTTCATCCATTTGTGTATCACTTTTGCGCCACGTTTTACATCGAGTTTTGTGTCTAGTTTTGCATCTAATTTTGTTGCATCCACTTTTCCATCTTGTTTGGCATCCATATTTACATCCTCTTTTGCATCTATTATTGTACCCACTATTGCATCTAATATTTTTGTGCCACAATTGGCGCCTAGTTTGGCACCTCCTTTTGCACCCACTTTTGATTATAATTTTGCATCCACATTTGCATCCTCATTTGCATCTAGGTTTTCATCAACTACTACATCTATTTTTGCATCCCTTTTTGTATTCAATTTTGGACCAGGATTTGCATCGGGTTTTGTGTCTCGTTTTGCATCTAATTTTGCATCGACTTCTATTGCATCCACTTTTGCATACAATTTTGCATCCACTGTTACACCCATTTTAAATTTCACTTTTTGCATCCCTTTTTACATCTTCATTTGCATCATACTTTGATTCTTTTTTTTCATCTATCATTACATCCACTTTTGCTATGCCATAATTTGCACCATGTTTTGCACTCACTATTGTATCCACGTTTGCTTCCAATTTTGCATCCATGTTCACATCCTCTTTTGCATCAAATATTGCATCTATTTTTGCATCCACTTTTGTGTCAGGTTTATGCATTGGTTTTGCATCTCGTTTTGTATCTACTTTTGCATCTACTTCCATTGTATCCATTTTTTTCATCCAATTTTGTTTTGCCTGTTGCATCAATGTTTGCTTCCACTTTTACATCCATTTTTGCATCTTATTTTGCATATTTTTTGTCTATTGTTACATCCACTTTTGTTGCACCATATCTTGCGCCTACCATTGCAACCACATTTGCTTCCACGTTTGCATCCACATTTTCATCCTCTTTTGTGTTCAAGTTTGCATCAGATATTGTGTATGTTTTTGCATCCCCTATTGTATCCACTTTTGTTTCATCCATTTTTGCATCTACTTTTGTGTCCGTTGTTGCATCCACATTTGTTTCACCACAGTTTGTGCCAAGTTTTACACCTACCATTGGACCCATGTTTGCTTCCACTTTTTCCTTCATGTTTGCATCCAAGTTTGCATTGACAACTGCATCTACGTTTGCATCCACTTTTGTGTTAGGTTTTTCATGTTGTTGTGCATCTACTTATGTTGTATCCACTTTTCATCCAATTTTACTTCTTCTATGTTGCCCCCATTTCTATGTTCGCTTTTGCATCCCTTTTCCAACACTCATCATATTTTCTGCATTGATGATATTCCTTATGGCATTGACAATTATGAACAATTGATGACAATGTCAATAATATTGACAATGATGAAAATGAAGATGATGGCGATGACATGAATTGTGATTATGATGATAAAGACGATAGTGGTTACAATGACATTAATGATGATGATGGCAATGATTATGATGATGACGACGCTAATGACCTTGGCGAATCTTCCCAATTTTAGATGTTGTCATTGTCATAATCATAAGAATTATCTTTGGTGTCATCATCATCATTTTCATCTAGGTCATCATCAAAAACAATAATGGCATGAATGATGATGATGATTACAACAATGTTGATAGAAATTACATTAATGATGATGATGGGGATGATAAAAATGACAATGACGATGATAATGGTGGTGATGATGATGATCATCGATCATCTCTCAAAAATAGAGTTGTTATTTCTCTTACGTATATCAATGTGTCCTAAACAACCCTTTTCTAACACTGATCACATTTTTTGGGTTGATGATATTTCTTCACAACGTCTATAATTATAAACAATTGCAAACAATGTCCATAATGATGATGATGATGGAGCTGATGATGATGGCATGAATGGTGATTATGATGATAATGTAATGATGGCAATAACGATGACAAGGATGATGGTGATGATGATGACAATGATTATGATAATGAGAATGAACAATTACTAGTTTCACTACATCTTCTGGATATATATTACTATCATACTTTTTAAATTTTTTGTCTCTCTTGAGGTATCTTACTATAATGGTGTTGTCAACACTAGAAAGATATCTTGTTGTAATGGTGGTTCTAATGTTAGCACTAGCAAAGTTTTTGTTAAATTTTGGTTAAAAAAAATCGATTTATGCAATTATTTTGACAATCTATGTAAAAAAGTAAATAACATCCAATTATTTTGAATGTAGTCCCATTGATTATCATGAATTCACCAGTCTGAAGACCATCTTCTACATACATATTATTATTAAACTTTTTGCACTATATCCCTCTTATATCTTGTTGTAATGGCAGTATTAGCACTAAAAAATATCTTGTTGTAATGGTGATGTTAGTATTAGCACTAAAAAAATCACTAAATTTTGGTAAAAAAAAGTTTATCATTTATTTATTTTTAATTTGGGAAATTTTTGTTTTTATTTTTTTTGTTTTTAATTCTATTTTTATGCAGTGATATTTTTTTTGGTTGAATTTTGGTAGTAACTAGTTTTTGGTCGAATCATATGTATTAACCATGTTCTTTATGCTACAAGTCTAATTGTTGGGACAAAATTTCTCTTTCAAAGAAGTTGCAAAAGCTATTTTACATCCATTGTTGCACCCATGTTTACACCCACTTTTACATCCCTTTTTGCATCCTATTTTTCATCTTCATTTGCTTCTTTTTTTGCATCTATCATTACATCTACTTTTGTTGTGACAAAATTTGTTCCATGTTTTGCACATACTGTTGTACCCACGTTTTCTTCCAATTTTGCATCCATCTTCACATCCTCTTTTGCATAAAATATTTCATCTATTTTTGCATCCACTTTTGTGTTGGGTTTTGCATCTCATTTTGTATCTTCTTTTGCAAGTACTTCCATTTCATCCATATTTTGCATCCAATTTTGTTTCTCATGTTGCACCCGTGTTTGCATCCACTTTTACATCCCTTATAGCATCTTGTCTTGCATCTAAGTTTGCATATTATTTTGTGTCTATTATTACATCCACCTTTTTTGTGCTATTATTTGTGCCATATCTTATGCCTATCATTGCAACCCACATTTTCTTCCACTATTGCATCCATATTTGCATCCTCTTTTGTGTCCAAGTTTGCATCAAATATTGTTTATGTTTTTTGCATCCCATTTCGAATTTACTTTTACATCCACTTTTGATTTGTCTAGTTTTGCAACTAATTTTGTGTTCACTATTGCACCCATGTTTGGCCCATGTTTACATCCCTTTTTTCATCCAAGTTTTCCTCCTTTTTGCATTCAAGTTTGTGTCCCTTTTTTTTTTACATTCATTGGAGTATCCACATTTGTTTCACCATAATTCATGCTAAGTTTTATGCCTACTATTGTGCCCATGTTTTCTTCCACTTTTTCATCCATGTTTGAGTCCTATTTTGTGTTCAAGTTTGTATGAATTATTGCATCTACTTTTTCATCCACTTTTGTTCAATTTTTCTGTCTTGTTCTGCATCTACTTATGTTGTGTCCACTCTTCATCCAAATTTACGTCTATTTTTACCCCCCATTTTTTGTTTACTTTTGCATCCATTTTCCAACACACATCATATCTTTTGCATTGATTATATTTCTTATGAAATTGAAAATTATGAACAACTGATGACAATGTCAATAATTATAACGATGATGATAATGAAGATGATGACGATGACATGAATTGCGATTGTTATGATAATGACAATGATGATAAAGACGATGGGAGTTACAATGAAAATGATGATGATGCTAATGACCTTGGCCATTCCTCCCAATTTTTAAATGTTATCATGGTAAAAATCATAATAATTATCTTTGGCGTCATCTTCCAAGTCATCATCATCTGATCATCATTATCATTATTTTCATCTTGGTCATAATCAAGAACAATAATGGCATGAATGATGATTATGATGTTCATGATGAAGATGACAAAAATTATGATAAAACTTATATTAGTTATGATGATGGGGATGATGACAATTATAATGACGATGATAATGGTAGTGATGTTGATGATCATCAATCATTTCTAAAAATAAAGTGGTTATTTTTCTTTCATATATCATGTGTCCTAAGGTTGGTGATATTTCTTATGATACCTATAATTATGAACAATTGACGACAATATACACAAATCATGATGATGATGATGATCATGAAGAAGACATGAATGGTGATTATTATGATAATGAAATGATGACAATAATGATCACATTGATGGTGGTGATGATGGCAATAATGAAGATGATGACCCTCCCTCTAAACTAGCGAGGTACTCATAATGAGACAAAAAAGTACTCTCAAGTTGAAATATTCATATAAGAAGGGATCTAGATTGATAAGCATCAATGATGATTTACATCATCATAGCCAAAATTTTCAAAATAGTAAGGCCATGACTAACAAGTTTATCTCTCCATTAGATCATAGCACAATGTTGGGAGGCATAAATTTGGACACCACTGCCTTTCAAGGCACTTACCCCACCAAGATGTTTACCAGGTATGTCCTCACATGATCATTTCCTAATCCACTATCATAATATTTGACACCAGAAAATGTCAATCCTCATGACTATTCTTATCTTGGATTAATGTACTTGACTTATGGCGATTAGTCCTAGTCAATGTCCAAATTCTCAAATAATATTGGTCCCAGATGTTTATCCAATCCACCATTATCCCTACTAGTGCCTTTACTAGGCTTACGATTGTTAATCCTAGCCATAGTACATGACACATGGATAACATGGTGTCTACCCTCACTCCCTCTCAACCAGGGAGGAAACATCCACAAGCATAAGATTTTCTCAAGAATACCCATCATTTTCGTAGAGAATAACATCATTAATTTGTTTTCAGCACATGACGACTTTATGATTAAGCATTCATAGATTTGTGGCAAAATATTTCCCCTTTTATATTTGTGATGAAATACAATAAAAAAGTGAAAGCCAAAATCATTAAACATACACTATATTGATTTATCTAAGTCTAAACTCTAAGGTTGAAGTGAAAATTCATGTAAATCTTATATCTATGAGTTGTGCCAAACTTATGAAAACCTTATTCCCTAAGTCCTATATATAAGAAAATGAAAAAGAAAGAAAAATAAGGGCCAATAAATGGTAACTCAAGTATTCACTCCCTCTTTGGAAAATATATGAATATATACACTCCTAGTCACACTTGATCACATGTATGTGATGGTTAAATCATGAATTCTTCTTTTCTCCTTGCATTTTCACTTCATCATTTAAGAACCTAATTGAGGATCTAAGGAATGTTTGTTTCCTAAGGCTTTCATGTCTACTCTTGGTTTACTTATGTCACACTACTGTCAATTTATGTGATAGAGTGAAATACATAAGTTTGTGGAGTTATTATAGAGGTGTATCGAGTTCGTAACCACACACACATGTATTACATCTCATTGATCCACATGTGTAGGTTGGAGACTCATTTCTTGACAACTTTAATGGAGACTACTTTGTGGATTTAATGGTATAGCTTACAAAATATCTTGTTAAACATTTCGATTCATTCTTTCTTTTCCTCGAGACACTTATAATATTGAAGTCACTCCCAACAATCCATGGAGATGGAGAGTATAAATTACTTGTGCTAGAAATAGAATTGAGAAATAGAGGTTTTCCATTTGCGATATTGGAGTCATAGACATTGGATACATGGTAGTAGTCCTCAATGTCAATTAACTAAAATTGTATTGTCATAATGCGAAAAGAGGTAAACATATTGGTAACCTTGATGTCTTAATCATTTCAAATAATAACCATTCCACCCAAGTATCTCTAAGCATCAATCACTACTACTTGGAAATTCCTCCCCCATTTTCTAATTATATGAGGTTGAACCTCACTTAATATTTTTGCTTCTTATATCAACATTATTTATGGGTGCTTTGCATACCATTTTTCTTTTAGGAGTTTGTTTTCGCTTACTATTGACGCCCCTCATGTTCCAAGACTATTTTCATCAAAAATTTACATAGAAAGAAAGTATAAAGTGACTAAAAAGAAACATGTCTCAAGATTTAAGTGCTTGGACAATTCCACTTCATGACTCCTATATTTCCTTAACCTGGGACCAAATGGTGAACTTGATGGCCTTAAGGGAAATTGATCAATGAAAATCTAAAAAAGAGGTGATTTTGACTTTATCACATAAAATTTAATATATTAAAAAAAATATCCATAACAATTTCATCAATCAATGAATCATTAAAAAAAATATCCAAAACAATTTCATCAAGCAAAGAATCATTGCATTATAAAATACAATCTATAAACATTTTGGGAAAGTTTTGCTAAAACATGCTTAAAAATCAGCATATTTAATATTAATATTTAACAATAATATGGACAATAACACATTTTGATAAATTAAATAACATATTATCAAGCCTAAAAAATGTCACTAACTGAAAACTACAAAGCATGCAACTAATGGAAGTGACCACTCAAGGCCACCACAAGACAATTAATCTATTAAGACCAAGATTAATGGGGACAAAGATCTATAAAGGACAAAGGAAAACCTATTTTAACTTTATTGTTTTATTAGCCTGGTTCAAGATGAACATTTCAAGATATCATGAAGAACATAATTAGTTTTATTGCATTAAGAAAACCTAAGCACATTCTATAACTTAGCAAGAAAGAGATGTATAACACCCATCTCAGCAACACGACACATGACATTAAGTTACTTTACTATATATAATTTAAACTCCTATCATAAAATCACAAATTTAGCATGAATGGAATGTTTAAAATCCATTTTTATAAAACCAAAATATAATTTTTCTTATAGAAAAATATACCAAAAACTAAATATATTTTTCTAGAAAAAAAAAATACTAAAACTAAATATATATTTAAAAAAAAACTAAAACATAAGCAAACTAGAATTTGAATTTGACATTCTTGGTCACTTTCGGAAACATATGGTGGAATGTAATCTCTTTATCCTCATCTTTAGCTTTTTCCTAAAAAATAAAAGCATACAAAAGTGGGAAAGAGCCATAAAGCATGGGGAAGCTTTTTCCTAAGCACAAAAGCATCTAAAAAGTGGAAAATTCCTTTTTTATATGAGGAAACATTATTCACCCAAAAGATTTTTCCCAAATTGAACTAATGAGGAATTTTGGAAATCTTCATAGCCTCCACTTTCCTATATATTAGAGGCTTGGCCATTGAAAAAATGATGGGATTTTTGTATTGTCACTCTCTTGAGATCTATCTTGAGAGGGAGAGTTTTGGAGCTATGAGTTGGGGGAGGTGATGTTGCAACTATATCTGATTGTTGTAACTTTCCTCCAACTCCTTTATTCATATAGATCATTTGTTCTTCCTTCCATATGTTTCTATTCATTCTTTACTTCTTCTATTTAACTAATGTATGCATGGGTTTTTGGTTTATATTTATTTATTCAATAATATTTATATGTTTTTTATAGTTTTGATTATTAAGATATTATGTTGTGAAGGTTGCTTTATTCTCTCTCTTATGTGTAGGACCAAGCTTTGGAGCTAGCTAGGAGCGCTTCTTGGCTATACGAAAAACTCCAAGAAGACCTGCATGCGAGGACTCACAAGAATTCATTCTCTTTTTCTTAATCTATAATCTACATCTTGATCTACTAAGAATCCTAATCCTTAGAACAACCTTTCTCTTAATTGGTTTGTCCTAGGTTTCTGAGATAAACTGAGAGGGTTTTGTTTTCATCTAACCATGCATTAAATCCTACAGCAAAATGATATTTAGAAAATTTAATATATTTCACTATGTAAATGAACTTAGTAAAATGAACCCATAGAGGTGGTCATAAATGGAAATAAAAGTAAAACTCTAAACAAGAAGCTAAAAGTGGATTTAACCATGGATTAAAAATTGGGTGTAGAATTGGATGTTAAACTAGCCATCAAAACAATATGCAAACAATGACACAAAAAGGTTTTTAAAGTAAAATTAAAAAAGGGTGCAACACTAGACACAAAGAAGTGAACAAAATAGGGCATATGAAAGGATACCGAATTGGGTGCAAACAAGAATGCAAAAATGGACACCAAAATGAGGATGCAAAGAATGGTGTAAAATTAGGATGCAAAAAGGATGTAAGAAAAAACACAAAACAAGATGCAAAATGGGACTAAAAAATGGTGAAACCAAGGATGTCAAAGATGATGCATAACTAGATGAAAATTCCAACTAAAATCTAGGTGCAAAATGAGATGCAAATGTGGAAACAAAATGTGGCAGAAAAAAGGATGCAAATTTGGAAGCCAAAAAGGATGAAAAACTAGATACCAAAAAGGATGCAAATTTGGACATAAAAAATGGTGCAAAATTGGATACAAAAGAAGAAAAAATGGTGCAAAAATGGGCATAAAAATGGCTCAATTTTGGATGCAAATTGAGATGCAACATTGGATGTAAAATGATGCAACAAATCATTCAAAACTTGGTGCAAAAACAAATGCAAAAGTAGACGAAAAAATGGCTCAAAAGTGAACGTAACAATAGACACAAAATGGGATGCAAAGGTGGATGCAATATATGGTTCAACATAGGATGCAAATTTAGATGCTCAAAAGGATGAAAAATTCGATGCAAGAAATGGTGTTAAAAATGATGCTAAATTGGATGCAACAAATGATGCAAAATTAAATGCAAAATATGGTGCAAAATAGGATGCAAAAAAGGGAGATAAATAAAATGCAAAAGTGGATGCAAAAAATGGTGCAAAAATGCATGCGAAATTTGGCACTAAATCAGATTCAACATATGGTGCAAAATTGGATGGAAAAGATGGTGTAAAAAAGGGCAGAAAAATTGGCACAAAAATAGATGTAAAAATAAGTACAAAATTAGAAGCAAAAGATGGCATAAGACTAGATGCAAAAATTGGCACAAATTGGATGTAAAAAAAGGCGCTAAATAAGATGTCAAATATGGTGTAAAAATCGATGCAAATTATGACACAAAAATAGAAGCAAAGATTTCCACAAAAGAGGAAGCAAAAAATGATGCAAAAATAGATGCAAAAAAGGCACAAAACTAGAAGCAAAACCTGTTGTAAAACCAAATGAAAATCTTGGTGCAAAATATGATGCAGAAAATGATGGAAAATTTGGCGTAAAAAAGATGCAAAATTTGGTGCAAAAAAGGACGCTTTAAAAATTGTACAATAGAGCCAAATTTAGCGCCAGGTTGCTCATCCCAATTGAGAAAAAAATGCACTAGAATCTGGTGCTAAATCTGGCGCAAATTGCCTGTTTTGTTGTAGTGTGACAACCAATAATCTAAAGGAAGGGAGTAAAGTCTTATCCATACCGGTACCAAAGTGAACATTTCTCATTCTAGGACAAAATTCATCACCCATGGTCGCATGTAAAGGCCTGCAGCAGCGTAAAAATAGGGTCCTCCCTCGAACACTCTGTCTTTATCCTTTAAGCGTATGAACACCACCATAAAGAAGCCCTTGGACCCAAGGTGAAGGTTTATTTCTCCCTTTGGGTTCCAGTGGTTCCTTATCCATGTGCGCAAAGCCTTCTCCATCGGCCAAATCCCCATAAATTTGCATATAACCGTGTGTTCCGCCATGTGATCTTTGTGCACCTGTAGCACTGGGTCACTTAAAAGTACCCGAGGAATAATGGTCGAATTGGGTTTACAGACCCCTGTCACACTCATAGGTGGAGACTTTTGACTGCTACCCCCTGTCCTCTTCTCCCTGCTATCTTCCTCATGATTCTCTTCTTGTCCATGAGGTCTGATATTTCCTGTGTGAACATCCCCAGTTGTCACCTCCGTTGGTTTCTTGAAGCGATGCTGACCAGCTCCCTTGCTTCTGTTCGCAGCTACTTGACTGTAGGAGGGAGCAGAACGCCCTCCTCCGTGTCCCGCCATGGTTACCAATGGCCAAAACCTAACTCAAACCCTAGTTTAGATTGCAGAGCCACCCTTCCAGTGACCTACTTCGGCAATGTATTAAAAAAAAAACAATAGTAAAATCAAAATATGAAAATTTTCCAAATTTTCCAATTAATTCTATTTCTATTTCTTTTCTTAGTTTTTTAAGTGCATGCAATAATCTATATATGTTCAGACCTTGACATCTTATGCCCCCATCATAAGTAGAGCCATGTAGATTTAGAGAAATTTGGTAACTATGTAATTTAATGCTATGACATGTTTCTCTATAACTCAATTATTTGCATTAATTTCATATAACTAGTACTAAATTGATATAGTGAACCAACGAGATGTGAACCTAAATTGATATAGTGAACCAACCTGGATGTGAACTTTGATTTTGTTGTGGTAACTGATTTTGTTATACCACCATTTGACTAATTTGTATTGCCCATGTGCACTTGTATTTTCTTATGACCAAATGTTTGTTGTGCCCTCTTTGCTGATTTTTTCAAAAGACCATGGAAAGCAATATGAAAGCAAGTACATCACTAACTCTAGAATTTGGAGTTTTTCCCATGTGCACTTATATTCTCTTATGACCAAATGTTTATTTTTTTCCTCTCTGCTGATTTTTTCAGAAGACCATGGAAAGCAATATGAAAGCGAGTCCATCACCAACTCCAGCCTTTGGAGTTCTTCCCATATGCATTTATATTCTCTTATGACCAAAGGTTTGTTTTTCCCTCTCTGCTGATTTTTTCAAAATACCATTGAAAAATACCATGGAAAGCAATATGAAAACTAGTCCATCATCAACTCCAGTCTTCGGAGTTTTAGTTTTTGGAATCCATTTGCAAGTAATCTCATTGGTATTTTGTTCACCCTAACTATTCTCTGCTTACCTCAACTAATTTCCTCTGCCTTCCATTCATTTGCTCTGACCCTAACCTCTGTTTCCCCAAGCGGTTTTGAGTTGAATGGTTTCCTAACACCAACACTCTTTCATGGTGGAATTTCAGGTGCAGTGGATGCGTTTTTTCCCTATTTGTGTGGATTTTTAGGTGGAGTGGATGCTTTTTTTTTCCATTTGTGTCTGTGTTTGTATTGGCAATAGGAATGACAATAGGAGAAGAAGGGTGATATAGTTTAATGAACAGAAGGAGAGGCTGAATTTCCTTAGTTTATTAGAGGGTTTCCTCCTCACTTTCGAGATACAAGGAAATGCTTTTTAAGTTCAAAAAACAACTCTATAGAATGCTAATTTCACCTGATCGATAAAAGTTTCTACTAAATTTGCAAATTTCGCATGTATTTTTAGTTGGTTCATTCACATTTTCGTTGAATTTGTGATCACATGCACATTTTTCATTAACTTGGAAAAGCTTGACTATTTCTATCCCCTTTTCAGGTTTTATGTGTCCAGACGCTGAGTTTATCAACAAATTTTCATTTCTGGCCTGGTGTTTAGTCGTTCTGGTGTTAGCCTACCAAAAATTAGGAAAAGATTATTATTGTTACCTCATTTTCATCCTTTTTTTAATAACCTTATAAGGTCAAGTGCATGCATTTTTAAAGAAATTTGGTTCTTACAGAGTAAACAGACTATGTTGTTGCCGTGAAAATCATAGAAATTTTGGCAAGATTTTCAAAAAATTTCATAGGGATTTTTGTAAATCCAGGTTACAGTTGTCAAAATTCAAGATTTTGGATGCCCAGAGAGGTTTTTGATGATACTAAATCCATTTCCACTATCAAAATGGTGCAAGATTTTTTGAAATTTTTTTGCTCGAATTCCAGCCACTTTTGGGGTAAACACTTCCATAAAAATTTACTATGAAATCTCAATTTGAGATTGGGCATGCAGTTCTTGCAATTTTTGTCCATGTTTGAAGATTGACTTAAATGCTCACTGACAAAGATTCCTTTCCCTTTGAAATATCCTTTCAATTCATCAATTTGCAAGTAAAAATTCTTCTTCTTTCTTCAACAAGAAAAAACGTTGTATTTATATTGATATGTATAAACCAGTACATTTGTCCATGTTAGAAAAATATTATATATGACAGAGAAATGAAAGACATATAATATGCAGAAAAACACAAACACATAAAACCAAAGAGACACAGATATACGTGGTTCACCCAGTTTGGGATACGTCCACCCCGAACAGCGAATCCTTCCTTTCTATTATCTAGCAAAATGAAGAGACACAACCTACAGCAGATCCATTGTAATATCCTCTATTTTCTCTCACAGTCTCACCTCTTAGTTTCTCGCTCTGAGAATACACATATATATTCCACAGCCTCAATAGAATACCCTCATACAAAGAGAGGGGTTGCCTTCTAGGGAAAAAAAATCCTATACTAAACATAAATTCTACCGTCAGATCATCTGCCTAATGAATGGCCCAGATTGACTAGAAATTACTATACTTTTACAAGGAAATTTTACATCTATTTTTAGCTTCGAGGGCATTGCCCACGAAACCCCTGCTGAGGGACCGCAAGCCCCCGGACCCCCCCAGCCAGGGGCGATGGCCCCCCCTTGAACCCCCGTGGGGGGGACAAGTCCCCTCCGCACCCCCCCCGCATGGAGGGGTGCACAATCTTCCTGGGATATACATCCGGCTAAAACAAAGACCTATAAATTAGGATGATAATCATGCTCCACATCCAACAGTCCATATATCATATACATCTTGACATCTCCTTTATATAAAAAAAACTATCAACTGAGTATTCCTCAGTATAGATCTTGTCCACCTAATATGTAGCCTTAATTCTCTATCTCATCATCATAAAACAAGAAAAATAGTAAGCAAGAGTATCATTGTTCCCATATAAAAGAGCACATATATGCTTCATCATCCTTAACTACAGTAAGCATATTTAATAGTAGTGTATCCAAAATTACAAAAAACCAAAGATAAAACAGTCCATAAAACCCTCATTTACATAAGGCGACAACATAAAATATATCTCCTATCCAGGGATGGGAAGAGTCCCCAGATCCATTGTAATGCTTCCCAATCTTAGCTTAATATGCATCCCATCCATGGAATCCATAAGTCCCATCTTTGATAGCAAATCGACATTCTGGTTGAAATCCCAACTGATATGTTGGATCGAATATTCACTATGAGAGTCCCATAATGACCCATATGATTGAGCCATCCCTGAAGATGAAATCGAGTGATATTGTTATTTCCCAATATATGATCAATGATAGCCATTGAGTTGCCAAATATGTGAATACTGGGAATGTCCAAGAAAGTATCAAAATAAAGCAATCCCCATATAGCAATAATCTCAGCCTTCATGTTTGTTCCCCTGCCAACATGCCAATGAACCCAATACTCCTGCTCCTTTGAAATCCTGAGCCAGAAACCACAACCACAAACATCCCTTTGTGCTGCCCCATCAAAAAAAGCAGCCAGATATATATCTCTAGGCTCCGTCATCTTTTTATGAGTGGCCATGGTATCCTTTTTGTGATTTTTTGTTGTATGATACCATTCAAGGATGCGATCCACAACCCTTGAGGAGTGTTCCCTGAAATTTTCAAATATAATCTTGTTTCGCCACCTCCATATTTCCCAAAAATATATTAAAGGAATAGATCTCCATATACTATTTTGTTTACACCACCAGCCCAAATAGTCTGAGATGGATGAGAAGCTTGTTTGAGGGAAATCTATATACTGTGCAATTTGGCACCAAACCTTTATAGAAACCGGACATCTGAGAAATATATGATCATTATTTTCTGCCTCCTCCCTGCATAACACACAAATACTTGGCCCTTGCCAATTTCTCTTCTGTAGACTTTCCCCAAGTTAAGTTCTTGTTTTTCCAAACAAGCCATACAAAAAAAATACCCACACTTTATTTTCCCTCCAAAAACTTAAATCTAACATGGCTTTTGGTTTCAAAACTCATTTGTCCAAAATTCTTATCTAATAGATAAATACAAAAATCATTGTTCCAAACTTATTTATTTCAAATTTGTCAAAATAAAAACAATAGTAAAATCAAAATATGAAAATTTTCCAAATTTTCCAATTACTTATATTTCTATTTCTTTTCTTAGTTTTTAAGTGCACGCAGTAATCTATATATGTTCAAACCATGACATCTTATGCCCCCATCATAAGTAGAGCCATGTAGATTTAGAAAAATTTGGTAACTATGTAATTTAATGCTATGACATGTTTCTTTATAACTCAATTATTTGCATTAATTTCACATAACTAGTACTAAATTGATATAGTGAACCAACAGGATGTGAACCTAAATTGATATAGTGAACCAACCTGGATGTGAACTTTGATTTTGTTGTGGTAATTGATTTTTCTATACCACCATTTGACTAATTTTTATTAACCATGTGCACTTGTATTTTCTTATGACCAAATGTTTGTTGTGCCCTCTTTTCTGATTTTTTCAAAAGACCATGGAAAACAATATGAAAGCGAGTCCATCACTAACTCTAGCATTTGGAGTTTTGCCCATGTGCACTTATATTCTCTTATGACCAAAGGTTTGTTTTCTCCTCTTTGCTGATTTTTGCAAAAGACCATGGAAATCAATATGAAAGCGAGTCCATTACCAACTCCGGCCTCTGGAGTTTTTCCCATGTGCATTTATATTCTCTTATGACCAAAGGTTTGTTTTGCCCTCTCTGCTGATTTTTTCAAAACACCATTGAAAAAGACCATGGAAAGAAATATGAAAACTAGTCCATCATCAACTCCGGTCTCCGTAGTTTTAGTTTTTGGAATCCATTTGCAAGTAGTCTCGCCGGTATTCTGTCCACCCTAACTATTCTCCGCTTACCTCAACTGATTTCCTTCGCCTTCCATTCATTTTTTCTGACCCTAACCTCTATTTCCCCAAGCGGTTTTGAGTTGAATGGTTTCCTGACACCAACACTCTTTCATGGTGGAATTTCAGGTGCAGTGGATGCGTTTTTTCCTGTTTGTGTGGAGTTTTAGGTGGAGTGGATGCTTTTTTTTCCATTTGTGTCTGTGTTTGTGTTGGCAGTAGGAATAACAATAGGAGAAGAAGAGAGATATGGTTTAATGAACAGAAGGAGAGGGTGAATTTCCTTAGTTTATCAGAGGGTTTCCTCCTCACTTTTGAGATACAAGGAAATGCTTTTTAAGTTCGAAAGGCTACTCTATAGAATGCTAATTTCACCTGATCGATAAAATTTTCTACTAAATTTGCAAATTTTGTGTGTATTTTTAGTTGGTTCATTCACATTTTTGTTGAATTTGTGATCATATGCACATTTTGCATTAACTTGGAAAAACTTGATTATTTCTATCCCCTTTTCAGGTTTTATGTCAGCAGACGCAAAATTTCCGGCCTGGTGTTTAGTCGTTCTGGTGTCAGCCTACCAAAAATTAGGAAAATATTATTATTGTTACCTCATTTTCATCCTTTTTTAATCACCTTCTAAGGTCAAGTGCATGCATTTTTAAAGAAATTTGGTTGTTACAGAGTAAACAGATTATGTTTTTGCCCTGAAAATCATAGAAATTTTGGTAAGATTTTCAAAAAATTTCGCAGGGATTTTTGTAAATCCAGTTTACAGTTGTCAAACTTCAAGATTTTGGATGCCCAGAGAGGTTTTTGATGGTGCTAAATCCATTTCCACTATCAAAATAGTGAAAAAAAATTTGAAGTTTTTTTGCCTGAATTCTAGCCACTTTTGGGGTAAACACTTCCATAAAAATTTACTATGAAATCTCAATTTGAGAATGCAGTTCTTGCAAGTTTTGTCCATGTTTGAAGATTGATTTAAATTATCACTGACAAAGATTCCTTTCCCTTTGAAATATCCTTTCAATTCATTAATTTTCAAGTAAAAATTCTTCTTCTTTCTTCAGCAAGAAAAAAACATTGTATTTATATTGATATGAATAAACTAGTACATCTTTCCATATATCATATACATCTTGACATCTCCTTTATATAGAAAAACTATCAACTGAGTATTCCTCAGTGTAGATCTTGTCCACATAATATGTAGCCTTACTTCTCTATCTCATCATCATAAAACATGAAAAATAGTAAGAGTATCATTGTTCCCATATAAAAGAGCACATATATGCTTCAGCAGCCTTAACTACAGTGAGCCTATTTAACAATAGTGTATCCAAAATTTCACAAAACCAAAGATAAAACAGTCCATAAAACCCTCAATTACATAAGGCGACAACATAAAATATATCTCCCATCCAAGGATGAGAAGATTCCCCAGATCCATTGTAATTCTGCCCAATCTTAGCTCAATATGCATCCCGTCCATGGAGTCGATAAGTCCCATCTTTGACAGCAAATCAACATTCTGGTTGAAAATCACGATTGATATGTTGGATCGAATATTCACTATGAGAGTCCCATAATGACCCATACGATTGAGCCATCCCTGAAGATGAAATTGAGTGATATTGCTATTTCCCACTATATGATCAATGATAGCCATTGAGTCGCCAAATATGTGAATACTGGGAATGTCCAAGAAGGTCTCAAAATAAAGCAATCCCCATATAGCGATAATCTCAGCCTTCATGTTTGTTCCTCTGTCGACATGCCAATGAACCCAATACTCCTGCTCCTCTGAAATCCTGAGCAAGAAACCGCAACCACAAACATCCCTTTGTTCTGCCCCATCAAAAAAAGTAGTCGGATATATATCTCCAGACTCCGTCATCTTTTTATGAGTGGCCATGGTATCCTTTTTGTGATTTTTTGTTGTATGATACCATTCAAGGATGCGATCCACAACCCTTGAGGAGTGCTCCCTGAAATTTTCAAATATAATCTTGTTTCGCCACATCCATATTTCCCAAAAATATATTAAAGGAATAGATCTCCATATACTATTTTGTTTACACCGCCGGCCCAAATAGTCCGAGATGGATGAGAAGCTTGTTTGAGGGAAATCTATATACTACGCAATCTAGCACCAGACCTTTATAGAAACCGGACATCTGAGAAATATATGATCATTATTTTCCGCCTCCTCCCTACATAACACACAAATACTTGGCCCTTGCCAATTTCTCTTATGTAGATTTTCCCAAGTTAAGTTCTTGTTTTTCCAAACAAGCCATACAAAAACAATGATTTTAATGGGAACTTTCGTTTTCCAAAATTTGTAAAATTCACATACCTCCACATTGAGTGCTCCCCAAGGACAAAGTGTGTGATAAATATCCTCCACAACAACACAGTTGGATTTCATCTTACCCTGCCATGTAATCATGTCTCCACGTTGTTCCCTTTCGGCGCTCGCCCACCGCAGCTTCGATCATATCCAAGCCCACTCCCCAGCCAAATTGTGCTCCAAGCTCATCTCATCTGCCATGCGCCATATGGGGAAATGTCCATTCGATGCAGAGATAACCTGATTCCAATGAAATATTCTTGAGTTGTGAAGGCGTTGTACATTGCCTTTGAGATAGGGATAGCATTACTAATACCCAAAATGTAATCATGACCAATCAAAGTCTGGTGTCCTAAACCAAAATCCCAACAAATGTTCTGTAAAAAACAATGACTGATTTTCCTAAAGCTATGCCAAATAACCGACCCCGATGGAGCAAAATATTGATCCTTTAAATATTTATGTTTTAAAATATTACTCCATATGCCTCCGATGAAAATACCCCACCATAATGCCTTCTATAACAAAGCGCCCCCAAAATGCCTCAGATCCAGGATACCCCATCCCCATCCTCTTTGGAGTGGTGAAATTGGCAAGTTTTGTCAAATGGCAAGTAAAAATTTCTTTCCCATTGAAATATTATTTCAATTCATCAATTTTGTGGTAGATTCCATTGTTTGAGCATTTGGCCAATTTTCAGTCTTTTCTGACCTGCATTAATCCAAGATTCTCCACAATATGGAATTTTGATTCACTAATTCCAATTTTTTGAATGTCATATCAATATTAGGGTTCTTTGGCACTGGCAATGTTAAGCCTTCGCTCAAGGAAAGTCTAGTACTCACGAGGGCCAGTAAGAGGACAAGCCTCTTGTCCTGTCGCAATTCATAACGGAGTTCGTTAAAATTACCGTGGAGAGGTTGTCCATACGACCATGAGACAGAAGGAAACAACTTCCAACGTTGGAACGAAGCCAAAGAGTTGACAACCGAGAGTAGCAATCTACAACTTTGAGCCACTGAAAAAAAAATAAAGAGAGGCACTGCAAAATCCTGTGCATATCAAAACAAGAGCTAAACCAGGGAAACCACCAATACATCTTCATATCATGAGCCATCCCTATTGTTAAGAGACAAAAAAACATCAACCTGGGAAACCACCAATACATCCTCATATCATGAGCCATCCCTATGGTTAAGAGCCAAAAAAACATCAACAACATTAAAGTGTGTTGAACCATATAAACCAAAACTGAAGCACGAGTTTCTAATCTTGTTCAGAAGAGATAAAAGTTAGGTTAAGCTCACTACTAACTGGAGGGTCAATAGGGTCTCTAGGAGGATTAGAGAGATCCCTCGAGGTTGAGTCTAACACCAGGTAATTCTCCACACTTTCCACACGATTCAGGCCAACATCAATGTCACTAAGACTAAACCTGTGATTCTGTAAAATGTGGCTAATATCCTCCAGTGCATAAAAGACATTAAAATTGTCAACTTTGTTATCCTTGAGAACTAAGTGAAAGAGAGTGTCCACCTCTTGATACAAAGAGAGAATACAAAAAATGCTATCACTTCTTCCAAAATTTACCCAGGTTTGGAACCCGTTTTAGACCATCACCCTCCACTTTTGAATCCAAATGGTATGGATGTTCTCGAGAATCTTGAAACTCTACTATCAAAATTTCTTTATGCACCTTAAGGGGAACAACGTCAAAGAAAGTTGCTATTGTGTTAAAAGCAAAAGGTAAACCACATTCTATACCAACATTCCCACCACCACCTCATTGACTCACCATTCTTTATTGAGGAGGCATGATAGAGGATGCAAGAGAATAATGTAGACAACTGCTTAGAGCACCCCACCCAAAAAAACAAGCTCAAGACTAGACTGAAAAACAACTAGTTCATCCCCCAAATTCCACAGAAGAGGCCCAATTTCAAGAAGGATTTGAAATTCACCACAGTTAATTAACATAACATACCAATAAACCCAACCCCAGACTGAGAGTCGAGTATTGAGTGTACATATGTAGGCCACAATAACAGGCACAACCCCAAAGACAATTGACAATGTAAAAAGGATGTAGGCAAACTAAAGGAAACAAAATTGAGCCATAAATGACTTGAGAGTTACCCAACTCACTAGCCAACAGAGTCTTAAAGCGACCAACCAGATAAATTGACACAAAACCCAAAATAAAAGCCAACCCTCTACACATAAAGATAGAAAACCCTCCGCTTCAAAACCAGATTGAAAATGGCTTAGATACTAACATCTACAAACCATAATAAGGCAGGGATAAGAAATACCTCTAAACTAACTCTCTACAAGAGGTGAATTAGAGTATATAACCACCAATTCGAAGACAAGCTCAGGCTTTGTAGAATGCAAATATATAACAAAAAACATCAACTCCTCACTAGAACTAGTATAAAACAAGACCCAAATAAGGTGCCCTCCTCACATGCATAGTCCAAACACTCAACAACCAAACCCTCAACAACCAAACTGGTTGGTTCGAAACGCGTCGATAAATGGTTTCCCATGTGATTTTCGCCGAAAAATCTATCATAAACTTGTTATGGATCACAGAAGCCTCAACTCTACAACCAAATAGAACATTACAATACTTAAATAAGTAGCAAGATTAAGATTATATGCAAGAGATTGAAGAGTGAGCCTCACCTCCACTTCTCTACTTAACGTACCTCTAGCACCCTACCACCCTACTTTATAATAAATGGAAGTCGAATGTCCCATTATCACGTGCCACACCATTGCCCAAACAAAACAGTTGTAAACCTGTCCTCACAGTGCATCCAACAAAACATCATTCCCTCCATCGTTCACAACCCCATTGAGAAATTATAACTCCTTGGTTATTTGAAATATTACCTAGTGAATATATTGTGGACGCAACCTTATCATCCTACTGAGTGAGTTGTTTATTTCCTTGCTTTTTACGAGGTGACGTGGGGTTGCTTGGTAGTATTTAATGGGGCTCCCTTCGGATCATGTGCCATTATGCATTGCGTGTAAAGGAAATAATTTTTCTTTTGGGATAAGTGTTTTACGTGGATTGTATGAGTAGATTAGTGAAGATTGAGACATCAAAAGGTTTGCAATATTCTAGTAAGGTGTATGCTTCATACTTCAATGATTTCATTTATAAGGACAAGGGAATGGGCCGTGTAATTTATAAGGATAAGGGAATCTCATATTCTAGTAAGGTGTATGTTTCATGGTCAGGACATTTCATTTATAAGGAGAAGGGAATGGGCCATGTTATATATAAAGATAAGGATTTAAAGGAAAAATGATTGAGGTGTAAAGTTTATTTATTTATTTAAGGATTTAAGAAAAAATGGTTAAGGCGTAAGGTTTTTTTTACTAGGTTAAATAAAGGTTAGATGGATAATTCAACTTCATTCCTTAGCGAAAGATGATTAACTTAAAGCATAATAAAGGTTATATGGTAATGAAGTGTTATTTTAATGTATAATAATTTTAAATTCACTAAGTTATAATAATTTTAAATTCATTGAATTATAAAGATAAGATTAATGTTGAGTTTATTATGTATATATGTTATTAAACAAGATTTTGATGGGAAATCGATACACAAGGTTAAGTAGAGAAAAAGGCATAAGAGGAACACTAGAAGAGAGTAATCATTGAATATAAAAAATGAACATTAGTCGGGACTATGTGGACAAATGTAATCAAGTGATTGGAAAGAGGCACTAAAATATTTGCATCAAAATTGTCCTTGTAAAAAATGGTGTAAATATGGTTTCAAGGGTAGATGAGAATATTTTAAAGGGACGTTAGGGGAGAGTAAACATATGACATAAGAAAGTGGACACTAGTTAAAATCATGTGGACAAATGTAATTAAGTGATTAGAAAGAGGCACTAAAACATTTGTATCAAGATTGTTCTTGGAAAACATGGTGTGAGATATGTGGCAATGGATCCAAGGTGACAAAAGAATAGAAGTAATAAAAGGAAATGGAAGAGTGTAAATCAAAGGGGACATGGCACCTTGAGAAGAAATTAATCTAGGACAAGGTGTCTTGAGGGTTGTGAAGTGGACTACTTCTAATAGACATGTTCGGGAACAAATTAGGGAAGGTGAACATGGAACAATTGAGAAGGTCATTAAGAGGTCATGATAGGACCTAAATGGACTCTTACTAAGGGACAATGATGAACTCATATGGCTAACATAATTAGGAAAGTTAGTGGATGGGGATATGATATGGAAATTGAGAGACATGCACGGAAATAGTCACAACTAGAATTTCATCAAGGACCTTTGGAGGGTCTCATAAGTGGGGCAATGCCAAAAATGGAACATGAAGGGACAAGACATAATAAATGTCGAACCGGATGCACTCAAGAAAAAGACTTAAAACATTGAAAGCATCTAAAGTGCACAATTTACCATCATATTTACAATGAACGAAGCACTTGGAATGCACAAGTTACCATAAGAGTTACAACTAAGGACTTCACAGAGTAATGTACAACTCTTCCACTTGATAATAAAAACATTGTTTGATCTAATTTGTTTTATGCGCATTTGTTTTCATTATTTACTTCAATTTTAATTATGATTTTGTTTATTCTAATTTAGTTAGCCCTGGAAAAGAGATGCTAATATTGAAGTATTGAAGTATTTTCTCGGGAAGGCGCTGCGGGGGAAAGCACAAAACGAGGGTTTGGAACAATAGGAGATTGATGGTTACCATGGAAGGGCGAGGAGGGGGGAGTTCTACTCCCTCCTACAACCACGTAGTGGCGAACAGAAACAAGGAAGTAGGCTTGAATCGCTTCAAAAAGCCAATGGAGGCAAGAACGGAGAGGATCAACACGGAAAAGCCAGAAAACAACAGTTCTCATGAGCAGGAAAAGAATCATGAGGAAGGTAGAGGAAAGAACAGAACAGAAATTAGTAGTCATAAAGCTGAGAATAGGAGTGTGACAGGACTCTGCAAACCCAGTTCAGCCATTAAACCTCGGGTTGTTTTAAATAATCCGGCGCTACAGGAGCACAGAGATCACATGTTGGCATATGTAGTAATATGTAAATTTATGGGAATATGGCCAACGGATAAGGCATTGCAGGTGTGGATAAGAAACCAATGGAAACCTAAGGGGGAAATAACCCTCCACCTTGGGTCCAAGGGTTTCTTCACAGTGGTATTCACAAACCTAGAGGACAAAGACAGAGTGTTCGAAGGAGGACCATACTTCTATGCGGTGGCTGGTCTCTACACATGACCATGGGTGATGAATTTTGTCTTGGAACGAGAAACATTCACATCAGTACTGGTATGGATATAAATCTACTCCCTACCTTTAGATTACTGGGTGCCTGAATCCTTAAAGGCCATAGGAAATAAATTAGGTCATTTTAGAAAAAATTCAGAGGCAACTCTGCGAGGAAAATACACCTCCTTTGCACGCATATGTGTAGAAATGGACCTATCAGGATCAATTCCAGATGAAATCATTCTAGAAGTTTATGATGAAGAATGGGTGCAGGCGGTGGACTATGAACATGTCCCATTCAAATGCTGCAAATGTCATGAGCATGGGCACCTCATCAATGATTTCCCTTTAAAAAAATGGAGGACAATATGAAAACCAACAAAGGCAAAGACCCCGAAGGCTTTACCAAGACGGGAGGCAAAGGGAAAGGAGGAAAAAAGTACCAAAGGAAAACTAGCGAGGATAAACACCCAAGTCATAACAATTTCAAGATTTTAGAAGAAGAAGATGAGAAAAATGCGATGAACCAAGCACCAGAGGATAATCCTGTAGAGAAGGAAAAAGATACCAGCATGGAGGATGTACCTGAGAACAGCAAACTAAAGGAAGATATGCTAAACATCATGGAACTTGCTAGGGACCATGAGATGACCCCAAGTGAATTGGGAACAGAGGACCACGAACTAGAGGACATTCTTGAGAGGGAGAACCTCGATCTAGAAAAGTTCTTGGAGTAGGGAACCACCAAAGGGGTTGATTATCTACCACAAGAGGAGTTTGACAGAGTACAACAGCTCTTCCTCTGGAGATATCAAGCAAAGGGTTCTCGAATCAAAATAAACCATGATAGCTAGGAAATTAGAGGGGTTAAATCGATGGACGCAACATCAGGACACACTTCCAAGAACCCAGGGAGGAAAAAAGGAAGGAAAAGACAGAATGAGTTGCTGACAGAGTGTGGGACACTCATGATTAACTCAGGTGAGATGAAAGATCTTACTAGTTACTCATTTACAAATCTTTCATAATGAAGCTGACAACCTAGAACATTAGGGGTCTAGGAAGCAAAAGGAAACAAAGAAATCTTAGCAATAGAATAAAAGAAGAAAAACCAAACATGGTGTTTATCCAGGAGACAAAATGTTCAATAGATAAAATCAGAGAGATAAATAGCAAATGGCTCATTAAGTATGAGTGTCTAGAAGTTAAAGTAGATAACATGGCAGGCAGGATTCTCACTCTCTGGAATCCCCAGAAACTTGGAATCATGGATGCTGAGGCATCCAAGAACTACCTTTAAATGGTGATCCAACCTTTGGGTGATAAGGAAATATATATGATCACAAATGTCTATGGTCCTCAAAAACTAGAAGATAAACTCAGGCTTCTCACCTCACTGGAGGAGTTGAGAGGGAGACATTCTATTATGCCCTGGACTCTGGGAGGGGACATTAATATGATCAGATCTCTTACAGAAAAAAAGGCGGGACCAGGACACTAGGTAGAGACTCCATTGCCTTCCAGAACTTCCTAATTGACATGAGGCTAGTGGATACGGAGAAAATAAATGGTACTTTCACATGGAACAATAAGAGGGGAGAGGCTTCTCAAGTTGCCTCTAAACTAGATAGATTTATAATCTCGGAGGACCTCTTTCTCATTGGCCCTGACTTGACTGCATCAATCCTTCCTTTTGGAGGCTCAGATCACTAGCCTATCCAACTTGAAGCTTCTTTTATAGGTACTCCGAGGAATAGACCTTTCAGGTTTGAAAATGTTTGGCTCACTCACCTTGACTTTATTAGTAATATTGGTAAATGGTGGATGGAATATTTGCCCGTTCAAGGCACTAAGATGTTTCTCCTACAACATAGACTCAAACACATCAAACTCGGGCTTAAAGAATGGAACAAAAAGGAGTTTGGAAATATTTTCAAAGCTAAAAGAGAGGTTGAACAGAAACTACAAGGAATCAATCAGATCCTTATCACAGATGGCTTTACTGAGGAAAGAAAAAAGAAAGCTGACACTATGCAACAGGAATGGGATGACATATGCCAGCAAGAGATCTTCTGGAGGCAAAAATCGAGAGTGCAATGGCTTAAAGAAGGGGACCGAAACACCAAGTTTTTTCACAAGTCAACCATGGATCACAGGGCACATAACAAAATCTCAAAACTTAAAGACACTCAAGGGAAAGAGATCAACACCCACAAAGAAATGGAATGTGCTCTGGTACAACATTTCCAAAGCATTGCAAAGGAGTCGCTCATAGACAGATCACAATTTATCAACAAATTCACAAAGTATATTCCAAAGTTTGTAACTAGAGAAGACAATTACAATCTTAAAAGGGTAGTGACTGAAGATGAAGTTACTGAAGTTATTAAAAAAATGCAAAATGGGAAAGCTCCAAGACCGGATGGGTTCAATGTTGACTTCTTCAAAGCATGTTGGGAAATATTCAAACAAGATATCCTTAAAGTTGTGGAGGACTCGAGAAGATCCAAAACCTTTTTGAGGGCGCTTAATACTTCTTTCATAACTTTGATTCCAAAGGAGGAAAAAGCTATGACACCAGACAGATTTAGACCCATAGCTTTATGCAATGTGGTGTACAAAATTATTTCCAAAGTAATTGCAAATAGACTCAAGCCCCTACTTCCAACGCTTGTGTCTGAGGAGCAAACTGGTTATGTGGAAGGAAGGCAGATTCTAAACAACATAATTCAAGCTCACGAGGTGGTTCATTCTCTAAAGAGAAATAAGCAAGCAGGGATGATCATACAGCTTGACCTAGCGAAAGCTTATGACAAGCTCAACTGGTCGTACATAAGGGAAGTACTAATAGCATACAGCTTCGACCACAACTAGATAAGATGGATAATGGCCCTGGTTACTACAGCTAATTTTTCAATATTGCTTAATGGCTCTCCATCCAGAACCTTTAGGCCTTCGAGAGGCCTCCGACAAGGAGATCTGCTCTCCCCCTTCCTCTTTATTCTCATGATGGAAGGATTAGGTAGAGCCATTAAATCCGCCAACATAGAAGGAAGAATCTAGGGTCTCAAACTCACCTCGAATGGGGATGCCTGGACTCATCAACTATTTGTGGATGATACCATGCTACAGGGTACACCTACGGTCAAGGAAGCTAAAGCGTTCAAACAAATCCTGAACGACTTTGCTATGGCCGCTGGTACAGAGGTAAGCCTCACCAAATCAAAAATTTTCTTTTTTAATACTAACATTGCTATTCAGAGAAACCTTTCCAGAATTCTCGGCTTTCAAAGAGATCAACTACCATCCAAATATCTGGGAATACCTCTCACTGATAAACCTCTGAGCAAGGAAGTGTGGGAACCAGTGACTAATAGACTATAGGATAAAATCAGGAAATGGACAAGCAGGTCTTTGAATTTAGCTGGACGACTAGTGCTTACAAAGGTTGTCCTGCAAACCATTCCAACCTTCATGTTGTCAGCTCTTCCGGCTCCTAAAGGAGTTTTGCAACTCATCAGAAATATTCAAAGAGATTTTCTTTGGGGCAAATGGGAAGAGAAGAAAAAATGGGCTTTGGTAGCTTGGGAAAAGCTATGTAAACTTAAGAACCATGGGGGTCTGGGACTTCATGACCCTGAATCCCTTAGCAAAGTCTTGGGGGAAAAACTTTGGTGGAGATGGCTAAAGGAGTCGGCAACCCCATGGGCCAAGCTTTGGAAACAGAAGTATGCAAACAATTGGCAAGAAAGGGATCATATTCGGATGTCTGGGCACATCAAAGGCTCCCACATTTGGAACAGTGCTTGGGAGAATAGAGCCATAGTTCAGAAGCATAGTTTTTGGGAGATCAGAGATGGAAACCTAGCATGGTTTTGGGAGGATAACTAGCAACAGGAACCTAACTTGTGTAGAGAAGAATTAGCCAATCTTAAGGATGACACTGACAATAAAGGTTTACTCAGGGTAAGTGATTTCTAGGATCAAACAAGATACAAGGATAAATGGAGAACATGGAAGAACCTAGGATACAGTGAAGAAACCCCTTTGAAAGCACAAGTCGAAGTCTTGCAGTCATCTTGGAAAAAAGAAAGATATTAACATCTACATTGTCTAACCAACTAAGATGGGGAAGAAACAATGAAGGCAACTTCAACCTCAAAGAAGCCAAAAGAATTTCCATTGGGCTTGACTTTCCAAACCGTGATAAGATATGGGAGGACCTATGGCAGAACTTGCATTAGATGAAAATCAAACTATTCATGTGGTTGGTGCATCATAAAAAAATTCTTACTTGGGAGAATCTTCGGAAAAGAAGTTTAGTTGGTCCATCTAGATGCTAGTTGTGCGGTCTACAAGAAGAAACAATGGATCACATACTCAACATCTGCTCATTCACCTCTACCTTGTGGAATTGGGTAGCCTCAATCTTCAGACAAACTGATAGGGACGAATCCAACATTACTGGCACTTTAAAGAATTGGCAGAAAGATTTCTCAGAAAATGAAATAGTCAACAAAGCATGGACTCTAATACTAGGTATCTTGATTTGTGATGTCTGGAAAGAACGCAATAACAGGATTTTCAAGAACCGAATTGGTTCGACACAGAGCATCATAGATTAGATTATAAGACAACTCAAAGAAACTATAAGTACCTGTCTTAAGTAACCCCCCGAAAACCCTCCTTTAAACAAGGATGCACATATACTTGTGCATTTGGGTCTCCAGTGGTTGATCCCCCAGGGCATAAGCAAGAACACAAGCTATACAACAACGGGTAAGGATTTCTAGCAACATCCTCCACATGGTTTTCTGAAATTCAATATAGATGGAGCCTCTAAAGGAAACCCTGGAGTGGTTGGTTATGGCAGAGTCATAAGAGATGAGAAGGGATACATACAAATCATCTTTCACAATCATTTGGGGAATGCCACTAACAATATGGCGGAACTCATGGCCTTAGAGCATTGCCTAGAAATATTGATTGAGTCATATTTACACAATGCCATTGTAGAAGCAGACTCTGAACTGATAATTAACTCGGTCAAGAAGATATGCAACAGTACAGTGCCAGAAAAAGTGTCAAAACACTAGTGGTTATTGCAGGTGATGCAGGAGCATCTGGTCGACAGGGCGCAGACCGAGAAGGGACAGAGAAAGTTTCTGAGGAAGATTGGGAAGGATGAACATTTCGACAACTGGACAGCAAGTCTGTCAAATTTGCTTATGTTTTTTTGTTTATTTTATTTTGTTCTCTCAAGGTCAACTACAGCACTTGGTTCTATTAGCTTAAATTTCCAGTTATTCTGTTCTGTTTTAATTGTAATTACAAGTCTTAACTAGAGTTGTTAAAGGATTGTAGTAACAGGTCCTAAATTAGAATTGTTAGGAGCTAGTTAAGTGTCCATAATCTATGTAAACAGTCACCCCTTGTGGAACAGGGAAAACAGATAAACTAACCAACAGTCAAGTCACGTAGGTTACTGTTAACTGCAAGCAACTGTAATGTAGTAACTACCAAGCAGTTATCTAACTGCAGAACCTATTGTACAAAAGGGAAAACAAAACAACCCAGAGGGGTTCAGTTCAGCAGCAGAATATGAAAAGTGAATAAGAGCAATATATTTTTTTTTCCTTCATCAAAATACTGTGCACAAATTAAATATACCGCTATATTGATTCAAGTCCTCTGTAATACAATGTATATGCATACCACTGTAATTTCCATTCATTTCAGGTAAATCAAAACAACAGGGTTATTACAATTCCAAGAGTCCGTTGACTAGCTAAGACAAGAGGGAGCACCAGACGAAAGGCGCACCCAACACAGTGGAACGAAAACAGACTACGGTCGAAACCGGTAAGCAGCCAAACCATTTACAAATTGAGTTCATATGCCACAAAATTATTACATTGTATGCCTGTATAAAACAATATCTATCCAACTGTGCAACGAGGGTTCGATGAACCGAGCCAACAGGGGCTCACAGTAAACCCCAAGCCACGGTCACGGGTTGGAGATAACCCGACATACTTACAGAAGCGACAAAGATACAGTGAACAAACAGCAAACAAGTAAATGTAACCAAGAGCCATTGCGAGGAAGTAAAGCAGAGACGGAGCTACCCGAAGAAAGGCGTGATTGTAACCCTTGTGAAACCACGGGAACCGGCCACACCTGCCAACACCAGACAAAGCGAAGGGTCAGGGTTTTGAAGATGGGAAATAACCCTGTACGAGAGGGTTTTACCACGAAACTACAAGTGAACAATAAAAACTGTGCATAAGAGTGACAGAGAAGCCTTACCTGGAGGGAGCCGAGACCCAGGCCAACAGAGACAAGCACTAACTCTGAAAACAAAGGAGCTGCGGAACGTTAGTTCCAGCATAAACTGTGGGAGAAGACATAAAGCACGAAACAAGTCCTTACCTGTTCTATACAGCCGAGCGCCGGAGAGAAACCGAGTTGGGAAGCATTCCAACAGAGTATTCGACAGCTGAGCAGAAACCGTAGCCATTCATCACCAGCATTCACCACAAGGTTAACAAAACGACCATAACAAACAGCCTGAGCCAGCACAGAACCAAAAATCGCTCACACAGTCGAAAGAACCAGTTGAATGCACAGAGAATAACCATAACTTACCAAGAAACCCTGAAGCAAATACATCAATAGCCACGGAAACGAATTGACGGAGTGAAATAGCATTGTTACACCATAAGAAACCAGCAGGAATCCAACAGGATTCATCCACAGGCGGAGTAACCAGAGGCGGAGCCGAGACCAATAACAACAGCAAAGTGTAAAATGGCCACACAGGCGCGAAGTGGCGGAATAAACATGCGTTAAGGGATTAGGGTTTGTCAACCCCGAGACAGGGCAGGTGTCACAAGGAGGGACCGAGCCGGGTACACAGACATTGAATGTCAATCAACCACCGCAAAAATCATTTACAATCAACCATTAATCAACCAAAAGTTAGTGTGAATCCACGTAGGTTAAGTTAAGCGTGGGACCATGTGGGCTGGCCCCATCAGCAGGTCTATCAACGCATTCAATCCCACCTGAGAGCCCTGAGAACACTCCAATTTGTTCATGTTCGCAGAACAGCTAACAGGTTAGTGGATCGTCTGGTGAACGAAGGAGTACTATGTTCAAAAAACAATAGAAGGTATGCCTGGATGAGGATGCCATTAGGGCAATTGCGTGAGGATTGCCACAAGTAGGCTATCGAAGACGGGGAGCACTTTCAAAGAATGAGAAATGAACAAAGAGAATACCAATGGAAACAACAGGTAGTGGAACAATCATAGGGCAAGAGAAAGTTATAAATTGCGGGCAGGTTGGCAGGCGGCTAACCAAAGATTGCCATGAAATCATTCATCCTATGCATTTCGGACGAAAAAATGCACGAAGGTTAATCTTCCAAACGGACCCGAACTATTATAAAGAGGTGGCCTATTTAATTTTCGGGTCCATAAGAAACGGTAAAAAGTGTGCAAGTTGACGAGATCTCGTAAGAAATCCTTCATCACATGGATTTCGGGCGGAAAGCTGCACGAGAAATAATTCCCCACACGGACCTGAAAAATTATTGTGTGGTGGCTTATAAACTTTTCAGGTTCGTAAGACAGGTTAAAAAGTGGGCTTGTTGGTGGGATCACTTTGGTAATCCCCCATCCTATGGATTTCGGGTAGAGAAAATGATCGACGGTTAATTCGTCATTCGGACCCGAAATAGTTTAGTGCGGCGGCTTATATTCTCTTCGGGTCCGCAAGAAAGGTTAAAGTGCAGGCGAGGTTTAGGCCTGAAATCAAATCAGGGACATTAGATCTTCAAGGGCAGGATCGCACGGTAATTGAGTTTGATAATCGAAAGTTAAGGTTGTTGCTTGGGTCCATTGTGGCATAGTTTTGGGCCTTTGGTTCAGTGGGCCCACCTTCAAGGGTGGTTAAGCGGGTCTTTTAGTCCAATGGTCATACAGAGCGAACTATTTGGGTTTAGTTTGGATTCTTTGCACTCTTTGTAGGGCGTTTTGTCTTGTCCTCTTTTCTTTTGTAGTCTTGATTGGATTTTGGTTCGGGGTTTTGACATCCCAGATGTCTGTTGAAGTTTCAAAGAGCTAGGTTTTGCTTTGCTCGGATCCGA
The DNA here is from genome assembly GCA_031772625.1 of Pinus tabuliformis. Lineage (NCBI taxonomy): Eukaryota > Viridiplantae > Streptophyta > Pinopsida > Pinales > Pinaceae > Pinus > Pinus tabuliformis. Next base: position 1,992,401,379 of record CM062819.1, on the reverse strand, counting down.
TAAAGAAGTGTACAATATGTATTTTGTTCAGATTAATGGAAGGTTCCACACTTACTTGATCAAAAAAAAATTAGTTAGCCCTAGACTATAAAATTGTCCCTTGATTACATCCTAGAATTTGGGCTAAAACTTGCCAGTATTTATAAGTTTGAATTGATTAATAAACACCTTGAAAAACTTAAGCGCCCTTGGATGTCACATAAATTTTATATGGATTGCAAATTGTAAATATTAATTGCCCATTAAATTTATTCTAAATATGAAGGGCCGAATATTTGCCTCTAATTTATAACCCTCAAGGCAATGAAATGTCCAAGGAATTGCAGCAAAAACCAAAGAAGGACATTATAGGTTCATGGGCATTACTTGTTAATGCAAAGGAGTATTATTTCTCCAAACCTTATAATTCATTTGTGGGTTTGGTGGGTGAGGATATGGATTTCCATGCTTGAGGTTTTATTGGAGTGTGCATCATTAAATGTTTGAGGTCTTCTAGACATTGTTAGGAAGACAATGGTCCTAAAAATTCATTCAATAGTTTTCTATTTAAACATCATTTATTAGTAGGAAGTTAAAGTGGCTAGTATTTTTTTAAGCACAACATTGCACTTTATCTATCTTAATGTTATTATTTTTAACTCTATCAAGGAAGAGTGGGTACTCTTATCTTGCCAAATCTTGTTGCACATTTGATAGGTACTATATGGGTAGGACCCCTCACACAATGATGAAGTTTATTGGCATGGCCACTTACTTGAGTTTTTAGGCTTTTTTCTCCCATGTGTCTATAAGACCTTATATTCAAGTACGTTGTTAGCTTAATGGTTATGAGCTAAGTGGATATCTTATAAATGATATAGTGAATTAGTTGGCACAAGATTTTCCAAGTTAGATTTGTAAAATGAACCACTTGAACTAATAAAATAATTTAGCTAGTACCTTTTTCAGAGCTTAATCAGGATCATGAATAAAAGTTCAAAATTTTTAAGATATTTAATTACAGAGTGTTGGAGATGATTCAATCTTAGAGTGAATGTATGTGAGGTGAGTTAGTGATCAAAATATTGCATAATTATAGAGAGTTGATGAACAATGTACTAGAAAGGATTTCCTATTAGGTTGGCCATTAAAACAACCAACTACTCATGTAAATTGGTGGATGGTGATCCTTTTATATGGCCATCACAAATTGATGACCAATGTATGGGATGTAGATGCCCAAGTGAACTACTGTAGACTTTGTGAGAGAGAGAGAGAGAGATGACAACGATGCAATAAGTTTATAGTATGGGGGATTATTGGAATATAAATCCTACTTGTGGTTATGTGACAATGCATGTCTTATTGCATATTACATATTAGTAGGTTAAAACATGATAAACTAATCCATATGATATAGGTGTGAGTAAAATGCATTAAATATATCACAACTTAGTGTATGTGCATCCATATCAATATATGAATGTAGACATATGCATTCTAATGCACCAATCCTTCATTTGGTCATGATGTTCTTTGGATAAAATTAACCTGGTTAATTGTGAGGCTAGTATTTATGGAAGGTTGGTTCATTATTAAATGCCCATATAAACAACCAACATCTTTTATATGTGTGTTTAGAGTGGAACATGAGAAGTGTAATTGGGGATACTCTTTCTCTCACTTCCATTTTATAACAATTTTCTTACAAAAAATTTTATATATACAATCATTTTTGTAACAATTATTCACAAGAAAATGTCTAGAGGAATGAATATTGGCTCAAAATACAAATTTAAGGTGATTGTTATATGCCAAAAATTAGCTCTAGGCTCATTATTGCCATGCCACAAATTTCAATCAAAATATAGTTGATGTTCTTATCAATTGGGAGACATGAAAATCCTGGAGGCACTGCTCAAACAACTTGGCTCGAAGCCATTATAAGAAATGTTGATTATGAGCTCAACCTCCCATATGCAAAAATTGAACCTAAGTGGGACTGTAACAACCCTGGTGAAAATTCCATGTAATAAAAGTTATAAAAAAAACCATAACCACGGATGATGGGACACTTATTCCAAGCTGAATGTTGAGAAAGACATCTTAGGGAGTGTTCATTTGGTTGTTTATGGATAAGGAAATTGGCAAGGGAAATGTCTAAATCATTAAAAGGAAAAAATGATTTTTTTGCATATTTATTTATGAAAATAATGGAAATTAGGAGAAAAGGGAGGTGAAAGGTCACAAGTTGCATGTGAGGAGGAAAATGAAGAAAATGAGACCACATCCATAAAAAGGCTTCTGAGGATCAATTGGAAACATTTTGTCAGTTCAGTGTTGGAGCTCTCTCTAAGTTGGCCTATCATACAACCTCAAGATCAAGGGAAATACTCCCTATCATATCCTCTTGATCGAAGTTGGCGTGTCCCCAATTGAAAGTACACTTATGTTTAGGTTTCTGATGTATAAGAAGAATCTTTACAACATGGAACCCAATAGGCTCCCAAAAATTGCTTCTAACTTTAGGCAAAGCCCAGACCTTCGCCTTAAGCGCGGGTGGCATAAGGATGCCCAATCTTGGCTCAACCATTGGGGGATTAAGGAGGAGATCATCATGGGAAGCGAAGATAGTGTCAAAGATACTATTACCTCCAATTTTAAGAACAAGTTGTGTGATGATAAGGAGCTGGAGGGTAAAAGGAAGCTAAGATACTATAAGGAAGTGACCGATCCCACCCTCGATAACCAGAACTATCTCTCTCTGTTGATTAGCACTAAGAAAAAAATGAACATCGCTAGGATAAGAACTAATTCTCATGAGCTTCGAAGTGAAACCAGGCGGTGATCTACTCCTATGATTCCCTGGGACAATAGAATCTGTCATATTTGTGATACTAAGAAGGTGGAAGATGAAAAAAAATTCCTTTTAGACTACTCAACTCTTACTCACATCCGCTCTCAATTCCCTAACATCTGCCACACTTCCAATCTTCTTGGCTTATTAAGCCAACCCAACTATTAATAGCGATCTTGGAGCCCTTCTTTCCCGTCTTTTTTTATCATAGAAACAAGATTTTGAAGAATCACGTTTAGATTCTTTTTCTTTTCTTGAGGTCTGATAGACCACATTAATATTAGTGGATGTTAATCATCATCATCATCATCATTATTTTTATTTTTATTAGCTGTTTATTGTTTTGATTATTTAAACTTGACCTAAATATTATTTTTATTTTAGATATTCATCTCATTAAATTTTTACTTTTGATCAATTATTTTCCTTAATTCAATATTATAACTATATTCTAACAATTATTTCTTTATATTAAAATATTATTTATTAATAAATAATATTTATTTAATCAAATCTAACAGTTATATTATAACGACTAACTTTTGCCTCTTCATCTATTTAACTTGATGCCAAGATCTGGTTCTTCATCTTGTCCTGATGATGAACCACATTGGATGGTTCGAAATGCATCAGAAAGCTCTAATGATGTGATTTTTACCGAAAGTTTTCTTGCTTTTCAAAATATTTCAAGATAAAATATATCTATATACATAGAGACAGAAATTTTCTTTTTCCATTGATGAGCGTTTTCTAATTCAATGTACTCGAGATATTTGGTCATTTCTTCAATGTTTAGTATGGAGTTTACATGTAACATTTAAAAATATATATACTAGTAACAAAAAAGATTCAATGTAAACATAAAGTACATATTATATAAAGAAAATAAAAATAAATAAAGAAGTTATTTTATTAGTATGTTACTCAAGATGAAGGAGGTATGTGTCTAGATAGAGAGAGGGACTATATTGTATACCAGCATAGGTCCATCTTAAATATGGATCTAACATGAGTCGAGAGGGATCCAATTTCTTCACGTGCAAATTTTTTTATGAATCGACATTATTTAAATATTTTTTATAGTTTATTAATTTATTTATTTTTTGGGCCTACATGAGTAAAATTTCAACATTGTTGACAGACGGACAGGGTTACACATCATACTAGGTTGTAGAATGAACCTCTTGGCTCAAAAACAAATGAAAATTAAAAAAAGTATGATGGTTAAAACATTTTGTTATTGTGTTGTTCAAGATAGGTGCTTTTAATTTTATTGTAATTCCTTCAATGGTTAAAATTATGGAGTTTTCATGTAACACTTTAAAAAAGATCAATAAAGTCCATAAGGTCTTGGATTCGAGTGCCTTGTTAAGACACTCCTAGATGTGTTCAATTCTCTACCCTATTCAGGTGTTATTCTTGGACATGATCATGATGTGGCCTCATCAATGCCAAATTTACAAAAGAAGAAAAAGATTAATAAAAAAAAAATGTAAATATCTATTTATTTATAAGGAGAGAGACCATGTATATATATTATATAAATCAAATGAAAAAAATATGGTTAAAACATTTTATTAGTCTGTTGCTTAAGATGGTGTAATTCCTCTTATGTTTAGTATGGAGTTGACACATGGCACGCACACACACGCAAATATATTAAAAATTTGTCAATTGGGGTTATCTCACCTAATTGGGTAGAATCACTGTTATCTTTCCCCCCAAGTTCAAATCCTTGTTAGTAACATGATGAACTATAATACCTTGATAATTATTGTTTTAATAGTTAAGCGCCTAATTAATTACAAATACTTTAATCTTATTTTTATGTGACTATTTCCTTCGTATACTATTATAAATAAGAGGGATCAAATCTCGGAGGTGCAAACCCTCTTTTAAAGTGATTTGATCTCTCGAAATATTTTGAGGTTTTTTTTTTTTTTTTTTTTTTTAATAAAACTCTAACTTTTTATGAATTAAAAAATAAAACCACTCTTAAAATATCAAAGTTGCTCATTCGAAACTTCATAAATATAAACTAAACCAACTACCATCTAAAAAAAACTTATATTTTGAAAAATAAATCCACTTCAAATTAATCATTAAATTTTTACTTTTGGTCAAACAACTATATTCTAACAATTATTTCTTTATATTAAAATAATATTTATTTATTCAAATCTTACTGTTATATTATAACGACTATTTTTTTTTCTCTTCATCTATTTAACTTGACGCCAAGATTTGGTTCTTCATCTTGTCCTGACGATGAACCACATTGGATGGTTCGAAATGCATCGGAAAGCTCTAATGATGTGATTTTTACCGAAAGTTTTCTTGCTTTTCAAAATATTTCAAGATCAAATATATCTATATACATAGAGATAGAAATTTTCTTATTCCATTGATGAGCGTTTTCTAATTCAATGTACTCGAGATATTTGGTCATTTCTTCAATGTTTAGTATGGAGTTTACATGTAACATTTAAAAATATATATATTAGTAACAAAAAAAATTCAATGTAAACATAAAGTACATATTATATAAAGAAAATAAAAATAAATAAAGAAGTTATTTTATTAGTATGTTACTCAAGATGAAGGAGGTATGTGTATAGATAGAGAGAAGGACTATATTATATACCAGCATAGATCCATCTTAAATATGGATCTAACATGAGTCGAGAGGGATTCAATTTCTTCACGTGAAATTTTTTTTATGAATCAACATTATTTAAATATTTTGTATAGTTTATTAAATTATTTTTTTTGGCCTACATGAGTAAAATTTCAACATTGTTGACAAACGGACAGGGTTACACATCATACTAGGCTGTGGAATGAGCCTCTCGGCTCAACAACAAATGAAAATTAAAAAAAGTATGATGGTTAAAACATTTTGTTATTGCGTTTGTTCAAGATAGGTGCCTTTAATTTTATTGTAATTCCTTAAATGGTTAATATTATGGAGTTTTCATGTAACACTTTAAAAAAGATCAATAAAGTCCACAAGGTCTTGGATTCGAGTGCCTTGTTAAGACACTCCTAGATGTGTTCAATTCTCTACCCTATTCAGGTGTTATTCTTGGACATGACCATGATGTAGCCTCATCAATGCCGAATTTACAAAAGAAGAAGAAGATTAATAACAAAAAAATAATAATGTAAATATCTATTTATTTATAAGGAGAGATACCATGTATATATATTATATAAATCAAATGAAAAAAAAATATGGTTAAAACATTTTATTAGTGTGTTGCTTAAGATGGTATAATTCCTTTTATGTTTAGTATGGAGTTGACACATGGCGCGCACACACACAAATATATTAAAAATTTGTCAATTGGGGTTATCTCACCTAATTTGGTAGAATCATTGTTATCTTCCCCACCCAAGTTCAAATCCTTGTTAGTAACATGATGAACTATAATACCTTGATAATTATTGTTTTAATAGTTAAGTGCCTAATTAATTACAAATACTTTTAGTCTTGTTTTTATATGACTATTTCCTTCGTATACTATTATAAATAAGAGGGATGAAGTGCAAACCCTCTTTTAATGTGATTTGATCTCTTGAAATGTTTTGAGTTTTTATTTGTTAATAAAACTCAACTTTTTACGAATTAAAAAATAAAACCACTCTTATTTAACAATTTTATTAAAAAATAAAATAACTTACTAAATAATAAATTAGAGTGTTTTTTAAAATATTTTGTAATGAAAAGATCAAAGTTACTCATTTGAAACTTCATAGATATAAACTAAACCAACTACTATCTAAAGAACTTAAAAAAAAAAAAAAACTTATATTTTAAAAAATAAATCCACTTCAAATTAATCCTAAAAATAAAACCTCTTATTTAACAATTTTATTAAAAAATAAAATAACTTACTAAATAAGAAATAATAATATTTTACTTATTTGAAACTTCATAGATATAAACTAAACCAACTACCTTCTAAAGAACTTAAAAAAAAAAACTTGTATTTTGAAAAATAAATCCACTTCAGATTAATCCTAAAAATAAAACCTCTTATTTAACAATTTTATTAAAAAATAAAATAACTTACTAAATAAAAAATAAGAATATTTTTTAAAATATTTTGTAACGAAAAGATCAAAGTTACTCATTTAAAACTTCATAGATATAAACTAAACCAGAACTTACTGCAAAAAAAACCTTTTATTTTGAAAAATAAACCCACTTCGAATTAATCCTAAAATCATGGCAGATGGAGAAAAATAGTGGGTACTATCAAGCACCGCTAAATTGGGTTTTGTGACCATGGCCGGGCCATTCAAACCCGGGACGTAGCTTAAATTGTCGCCGCTACTAACCACCCGGATGGCAAATATTGGCCAACTATTTCTTGCATTTTTATTTATAAAAGTGAAATGTATAGATACAACAGCAATCTTCGAAAAAAAGATAATGTAATCTTAAACCAAATTAATAATTATTAATAATGGTTATTTAAAATATGATGGGTTTTATAATATTTTTTTTTGTTTTCAGTTGATTTTGTTTACGAGATTTGCATTTCAAAAAAACTCATTTTTAAGGTTTAGTATATCCAAAATTTAAATAAATTTTAAAACTAATGTAATATAATTTTAAATACTAAATTACATTTTAGAAGATTAATTAGATTTTTTTAGATTTAAGACATCTGTGGTATATATCTTTAGACATAGTTACCGGAGAATCCACAAAGCCGACATTCATCTCATTCTACAATCTATTTTCCTCAAATCTATTTATTTACCTCAATTAAGCTCTTCTTCTACCAGCATTCAAGAAAGTCCTGATGATGGATCCCAGTTGGGATTTGAAACGTTGACAGAAAATGGTTTTTACTGTGGATTCTCCGATAACTATGTCTATAGATTTTTTTAATTGATTAAAAAAATAACGAATCAAAAATCAACTTTGTTATAAAAATATATGCTTAATTCATTGTTATCATTCCAAACGCAACATAGGTACTCATTCATCTACAAATATTTGCATTTATTAATTAACTACATATTTAGTAAAAATGAAAGATAACATAACCTATTTGTGAATTAAATTTATTAATTAACTATACATTTAGCAAAGATAAAAGATAACATAACCCATTTTGTGAATTAAATATATGTAAGATAATTTCACAATGTCGTTATACTTTGTTAAATTTGAAGGGGGCGTTTCTTGGAAGTAATTGATTATTGATGTTGTTAAGCAGGTGTAGGTTGTGTGGTGAGGACAATTTGTTGTTTTTCTTTACACTTGGGTTGGAATCTCAATCTAACATAGTTGCCAACCAATTTGGATATACAACATTATAAAAAAATCGATATTATACATCTTAAATATTTGGATATATATACTTTCTTTCCTCTAACAATGATGATTTTCTTTCTAATTCATTTTAACTTTTCAACAACTTCTAATAACTCTACATAATGTAATAGCTTTAGAGATACATTTTACCAAAAAATACCCACACTTTCTTTTCCCTCCAAAAACTTAAATCTAACATGGCCTTTGGTTTCAAAACTTATAAATATAAAAATCATTGTTTTAAACTTATTTATTTAAAATTTGTCAAAATAAAAACAAAAGTAAAATCAAAATATGAAAATTTTCCAAATTTTCCAATTATTTCTATTTATATTTCTTTTCTTAGTTTTTTAAGTGCACACAATAACCTATATATGTTCAAAAATTGACATCTTATGGCCCCCATCATAAGTAGAGCCATGTAGCTTCAGAGAAATTTGGTAACTATGTAATTTAATGCTATGACATGTTTCTTTGTAACTCAATTATTTGCATTAATTTCATATAACTAGTACTAGATTGTTACAGTGAACCAACGGGATGTGAACTTAAATTGATATAGTAAACCAACCTGGATGTGAACTTTTATTTTGTTGTGGTAATTGATTTTTTTATACCACAATTTGACTAATCTGTATTGCCCATGTGCACTTATATTTTCTTATGACCAAAAGTTTGTTGTGCCCTCTTTGCTGATTTTTCCAAAAGACCATGGAAAGCAATATGAAAGCGAGTCCATCACTAACTCTGGCCTTTGGAGTTTTTCCCATGTGCACTTATATTCTCTTATGACCAAAGGTTTGTTTTGTCCTCTCTGCTGATTTTTTCAAAAGACCATGGAAAGCAATATGAAAGTGAGTCCATCGCCAACTCCGACCTCTGGAGTTTTTCCCATGTGCATCTATATTCTCTTATGACCAAAGGTTTGTTTTGTCCTATCTACTGATTTTTTCAAAAGATCATTGAAATGACCATGGAAAGCAATATGAAAACTAGTCCATCATCAACTCCGGCCTCCAGAGTTTTAGTTAATGGAATCCATTTGCAAGTAATCTCACCGATATTTTGTCTGCCCTAACTATTCTCCGCTTACCTCAACTGATTTTCCTCCACTTTCCATTCATTTTCTCTGACCCTAATCTCTGTTTCCCCAAGTGGTTTTGAGTTGAATGGTTTCCTAACACCAACACTCTTTCATGGTGGAAATTCAGGTGCAGTGGATGCATTTTTTCCCGTTTGTGTGGAGTTTTAGGTGGAGTGGATGCTTTTTTTTCCATTTGTGTCTGTGTTTGTATTGACAGTAGGAATAACAATAAGATAAGAAGGGTGACATGGTTTAATGAACAGAAGGAGAGGTTGAATTTCCTTAGTTTATCAGAGGGTTTCCTCCTCACTTTTGAGATACAAGGAAATGCTTTTTAAGTTTGAAAGGCTGCTCTATAGAATGCTAATTTCACCTTATTGATAAAAGTTTCTACTAAATTTACAAATTTCGCGTGTATTTTTAGTTGGTTCGTTCACATTTTCATTGAATTTGTGATCATATGCGCATTTTGCATTAACTTGGAAAAGTTTGACTATTTATATCCCCTTTTCAGATTTTATGTGGCCAGACGCAGAGTTTGCCAACAAATTTTCATTTTCGGCCTATTGTTTAGTCGTTCTGGTGTCAGCCTACCAAAAATTAGGAAAAGATTATTATTGTTACCTCATTTTCATCCCTTTTTTATCACCTTCTAAGGTCAAGTGTATGCATTTTTAAAGAAATTTGGTTGTCACAAAGTAAACAGATTGTTTTTTTGCCTTGAAAATCATAGAAATTTTGGCAAGATTTTCAAAAAATTTCATAGGGATTTTTGTAAATCCAGGTTACAGTTGTCAAACTTCAAGATTTTGGGTGCCCATAGAGGTTTTTGATGGTGCTAAATCCATTTCCACCATCAAAATGGCGCAATATTTTTTGAAGTTTTTTTGCTCGAATTCCAGCCACTTTTGGGGTAAACACTTCCATAAAAATTTGCTATGAAATCTCAATTTGATTTTGAGCATGCAGTTCTTGCAAGTTTTGTCCATGTTTGAAGATTGACTTAAATGCTCACTGGAAAAGGTTCCTTTCCCTTTGAAATATCCCTTCAATTCATCAATTTGCAAGTAAAAATTTCTTCTTCTTTTTTCAGCAAGAAAAAAACACTGTATTTATATTGATATGTATAAACCAGTACATTTGTCCATATATCGTATACATCTTGACATCTCCTTTATATAGAAAAACTATCAATTGAGTATTCCTCAATATATATCTTGTCCACATAATATGTAGCCTTACTTCTCTATCTCATAATCATAAAACAGGAAAAATAGTAAGGAAGAGTATCATTGTTCCAATATAAAAGAGCACATATATGCTTCATCAGCCTTAATTACAATGAGCCTATTTAACAATAGTCTATCCAAAGTTACAAAAAACCAGAGATAAAACAACCCATAAAACCCTCATTTACATAAGGCGACAACATAAAATATATCTCCTATCCAGGGATGGGAAGAGTCCCCGGATCCATTGTAATTCTGCCAATCTTAGCTCAATATGCATCCCGTCCATGGAGTCCATAAGTCCCATCTTTGACAGAAAATCAACATTCTGGTTGAAATCTCGACTGATATGTTGGATCAAATATTCACTATGAGAGTCCCATAATGACCCAATACGATTGAGCCATCCCTGAAGATGAAATTGAGTGATATTGCTATTTCCCAATATATGATCAATGATAGCCATTGAGTCGCCAAATATGTGAATATTGGGAATGTCCAAGAAAGTATCAAAATAAAGCAATCCCCATATCGCAATAATCTCAACCTTCATGTTTGTTCCCCTGCCAGCATGCCAATGAACCTAGTACTCCTGCTCCTTTGAAATCCTGAGCCAGAAACCACAACCACAAACATCCCTTTGTTCTGCCCCATCAAAAAAAGAAGCCAGATATATATCTCCAAGCTCCGTCATCTTTTTATGAGTGACCATGGTATCCTTTTTGTGATTTTTTGTTGTATGATACCATTCAAGGATGCAATCCACAACCCTTGAGGAGTGCTCCCTGAAATTTTCAAATATAATCTTGTTTCGCGACCTCCATATTTCCAAAAATATATTAAAGGAATAGATCTCCATATACTATTTTGTTTACACCACCAGCCCAAACAGTTCGAGATGGCTGAGAAGCTTGTTTGACGGAAATCTATATACTGCGTAATCTGGCACCAGATCTTTATAGAAACCGGACATCTGAGAAATATATGATCATTATTTTTCGGCTCCTCCCTGCATAACACACAAATACTTGGCCCTTGCCAATTTCTCTTTTGTAGATTTTCCCAGGTTAAGTTCTTGTTTTTCCAAACAAGACATACAAAAACAATGATTTTAATGGGAACTTTTTTTTTCCAAAATTTGTAAAATTCACATACCTCCACACTAAGTGCTTCCCAAAGACAAAGTGTGTGATGAATGTCCGCCACAACAACACAGTTGGATTTCATCTTACCCCGCCATGTAATCATGTCTCCACCCTGATCCCTTCCAGTGCCTACCCACCGTAACTCCAATCGTTTCTAAGCCCACTCCCCAGCCAAATTGTGCTCCAAGCCCATCTCATCTGTCGTGCACCATATGGGGAAATGTCCATTCCATGTAGAGATGACCTGATTCCAATAAAATATTCTCAAATTGTGAAGGCATTGTACAAGCGCCTTTGAGATAGGGATATCATTACTAATACCCAGAATGTAATCATGACCAATCAAAGTCCGTTGTCCCGAACCAAAAACCCAACAAATATTCTGTAAAAAACAGTGAATAATTTTCCTAAAGCTATGCCAAATAGCCTACCCCGATGGAGTCCCAATAAGATCATGACGCACCCATATAGCAAAATCTTGATCCTTTAAATATTTATGTTTTAAAATAATACTCCATATGCCTCCGCCGAAAATGCCCCACCATAATGCCTTCTGTAACAGAGCACCACCAAAACGCCTCACATCCAGGATACCCCATCCCCATCCTCTTTGGAGTGGTGACATTGGAAAGTCTTGTCAAATGGCAAGTAAAAATTTCTTTCCCATTGAAATATTATTTCAATTCATCAATTTTGTGCTAAATTCCATTGTTTGAGCATTTGGCCAGTTTTCAGTCTTTTCTGACCTGAATTAATCCAAGATTCTCCACAATATGGAAATTTGATTCACTAATTCCAATTTTTTGAATGTCATATTGATATTAGGGTTCTTTGGCGCTAGCAATGTTAAGCCTTCGCTCAGGGAAATACTAATACTCACGAGGGCCAGTAAGAGGACAAGCCTCTCGTCCTGTAGCAATTCATAACCAAGTCTGTTGAAATTACCGTTGAGAGGTTGTCCATACGACCATGCGACAGAAGGAAACAACTTCCAACGTTGGAACGAAGCCAAAGAGTTGACAAGCTAGAGCAACAATGTACAACTTTGAGCCATTGAAAAAAAATAAAGAGAGGCACTGCAAAATCCTGTGCATATCAAAATAAGAGGTAAACTAGGGAAACCACCAATACATCTTCATATCATGAGCCATCCCTATTGTTAAGAGCTAAAAAAACATCAACCAAGGAAACCACCAATACATCTTCATATCATGAGTCATCGCTATGGTTAAGAGCCAAAAAAACATTAACAACATTAAAGTGTGTTGAACCATATAAACCAAAACTGAAGCACGAGTTTCTAATCTTGGTCAGAAGAGATAAAAGTCAGGTTAAGATCACTACTAACTGGAGGGTCAATAGGGTCTCTAGGAGGATTAGAGAGATCCCTCGAGGTTGAGTCTAACACCAGGTAATTCTCCACACTTTCCACACGATTCAAGCTAGCATCAATGTCATTAAGACTAACCCTGTGATTCCATAAAATGTGGTTAATATCCTCTAGCGCATAAAAGACATTAAAATTATCAACTTTGTTATCCTTGAGAACTAAGTGAAAGAGAGTGTCCATCTCTTGATGCAAAGAGAGAATACAAAAAATTCTATCACTTCTTCCAAAATTTCCCTGGGTTTGGAACCCGTTTTAGACCATCACCCACCACTTTTGAATCCAAATGGTATGGATGTTCTCCAGAATCTTGAAACTCTAGCATCAAAATTTCTTTATGCACCTCAAGGGGAACAACGTCAAAGAAAGTTGCTATTGTGTTAAAAGCAAAAGGTAAACCACATTTTATACCAACATTCCCAACACCATCTCGTTGACTCGCCATTCTTTATTGAGGAGGCATGATAGAGGATGCAAGAGAATAATGTAGACAACTGCTTAGAGTACCCCACCCAAAAAAACAAGCTCAAGATTAGACTGAAAAACAACCATGTCGTCCCCCAAATTCCACAGAAGAGGCCCAATTTCAATAAGGATTTGAAATTCGCAACAGTTAATTGACATAACATACCAATAAACCCAACCCTAAACTAAGAGTCGAGTACTGAGGGTACCCATGCAGGCCACAATAACGGGCACAACCCCAAAGACAATTGACAATCTAAAAAGGATGTAGGCAAACTAAAGGAAACAAAATTGAGCCACAAATGACTTGAGACTTACCCAACTCACTAGCCAAGAGAGCCTTAAAGCAACCAACTAGATAAATCGACACAAAACACAAAATAAAAGCCAACCCTCTACAAACAAAGCTAGAAAACCCTCCGCTTCAAAACCAGATTGATAAATGGCTTAGATACCAACATCTACAAACCATAATAGGGCAGGGATAAGAAATACCTCTAAACTAACTATCTACAAGAGGCGAATTAGAATATATAACCACCAATTCGAAGACAAACTCAAGCTTTGTAGAATGCAAATATATAACGAAAAACATCAACACCTCACTAGAACCATCATAAAACAAGACCTAAATAAGATGCCTTCCTCACATGCAGAGTCCAAACCCTCAACAGCCAAATAAAACATTACAATACTTAAACAAATAGCAAGATTAAAATGATATGCAGGAGATTGAAGAGTGAGCCTCACCTCCACTTCTCTGCTTAACGTACCTCTACCACCCAACTTTATAATAAATGGAAGTCGAATGTCCCATTATCGCGTGCCACACCATTGCCCAAAAAAAACAGTTGTAAACCTGTCCTCACAGTGCATCCAACAAACATCATTCCCTCCATCGTTCACAACCCCATTAAGAAATTATAACTCTTTGGTTATTTGAAACATTACCTAATGAATATATGGTGGACGCAACCTTATCATCCTGTCTATATATATATATATATTATTTTGGAAGTGAGTTGTTTATTTCCTTGCTTTTTACGAGGTGAGGTGGGGTTGAATTGTAGTATTCTATGGGGTTCCCTTCGAATCATGTGCCATTATGCATTACGTGTAAAGGAAATCATTTTCCCTTTGGGATAAGTGTTTTACGTGCATTGTATGAGTAGGTGAGTGAAGATTGAGACATCAAAAGGTTTGCAATATTCTTGCAATATTCTAGTAAGGTGTATGCTTCATACTTCAACCATTTCATTTATAAGGACAAGGGAATGGGCCGTGTCATTTATAAGGATAAGGGAATCTCATATTCTAGTAAGGGGTATGTTTCATGGGTATGTTAAATATCGAGAGAGACAAAGATATATGGACAAAATACAGCCTTAGCCAACACATAATTTGAGATGACCAAGGGGTTGCGGTTACAATAATCAGCATAGATTCATCTTAAATACGGATCTAACATGAGTCCAGAGGAATCCAATTTATTCACGTGTAAATTTGTTTATGACCCCCCATTATTTAAATGTTTTGTATAGTTATTATTATTTTTATTTTTAGATTTTTCATAATTTTTATTTTGGCCAACATGAGCAAAATTTCAATTAAATTTTGATGATAGACAGACATCGTTACACATCATACTGGGTTGTAGAATGAGCCTCTCAACTCAATAACAATTTAGCCAACGACAAAAGAGTCAGCCAAGAAAGGTAATAATAACTAGAATCCTAATTTTCTACATATAGAAGACAAAGATATGTACTTGCAAAATGAACCGTTTGGCAAAGGTTGACCTTGTAAATTGCACCACCACAAACATCTTGTTACATATAGCACAAGGTAAACCGTTGAAACCAATTAACGCCGAAAAAAACATCTTTTAATAATAGAAGGAAACAACTTCCAACCTTAGAACAAAGCCAAGAGTTGACAAGCAAGAGCAACAATGTACAACTTTGAGCCACTGAAAAAAAGTAAAGAGAGGCACTGCAAAATACTGTGCATATCAAAACAAGAGCTAAACCAAGGAAACCACCAATACATCTTCATATCATGAGCCATCCCTATTGTTAAGAGCCAAAAAAACATCAGCAACGTTAAAGTGTGTTGAACCATAGAAACCAAAACTGAAGCACGAGTTTCTAATCTTGGTTAGAAGAGATAAAAGTCAAGTTAAGATCACTACTAACTAGAGGGTCAATAGGGTCTTTAGGAGGATTAGAGAGATCCCTCAAGGTTGAGTCTAACACCAGGTAATTCTCCACACTTTCTACACGATTCAGGCAAGCATCAATGTCATTAAGACTAAACTTGTGATTCCGTAAAATGTGTTTAATATTTTCCAACCCATAAAAGACATTAAAATTGTCAACTTTGTTATCCTTGAGAACTAAGTGAAAGAGAGTGTCCATCTTTTGATGTAAAGAGAGAGAATAAAAAAAATGCTATCACCTCTTCCAAAATTTACCCAGGTCTGGAACCCGTTTTAGACCATCACCCACCACTTTTGAATCCAAATGGTATGGATGTTCTCCAGACTCTTGAAACTCTAGCATCAAAATTTCTTTATGCACCTCAATGGGAACAACGCCAAAGAAAGTTGATATTGTGTTAAAAGCAAAAGGTAAACCACATTTTATACCAACATTCCCACCACCACCTCATTGACTCGCCATTCTTTATTGAGGAGGCATGATAGAGGATGCAAGAGAATAATGTAGACAACTACTTAGAGTACTCCACCCAAAAAAACAAGCAAGCGAACGAGTCACTACTCCTTCAAGACTAGACTGAGAAACAACTAGGTCGTCCCCCAAATTCCACAGAAGAGGCCCAATTTCAAAAAGGATTTGAAATTCACCACAATTAATTGACATAACATACCAATAAACCCAACCCCAGACTGAAAGTCAAGCACTAAGGGTACCCACACAGGCTACAATAACAGGCAAAACCCTAAAGACAATTGACAACGTAAAAAGGATGTAGGCAAACTGAAGGAAACAAATTTGAGCCACAAATGACTTGAGACTTACCCAATTCACTAGCTCAGAGAGTCTTAAAGCGACCAACCAGATAAATCGACACAACACCCAAAATAAAAGCCAACCCTTTACAAATAAAGCTAGAAAAACCTTTGCTTCAAAAATTTGAGCCACAAATGACTTGAGACTTACCCAATTCACTAGCCCAAAGAGTCTTAAAGCGACCAATGAGATAAGTCGACACAAAACCCAAAATAAAAGCCAACCCTTTACAAATAAAGCTAGAAAAACCTCTACTTCAAAACCAGAATGAGAAATGGCTTGGATACCAACATCCACAAACCAAAAAAAGACAGGGATAAGAAATACCTCTAAACTTGTTATCCACACGAGGCAAATTAAAGTATATAACCACCAATTCGAAAACAAACCTGAACTTTGTAGAATGCAAATAGAAAACAAAAAATGCCAATACCTCACTAAAAAAAAAAAAAAAATAAATTCTCTCCTCACATATAGCGTCCAAACCCTCATCAACAAAACAATACATTACAATACTCAAATATCAAGATCATATACGGAGATATAGAATCCAAGCCCTCATCAACCAAACAGTACATTACAATACTTAAATATCAAGATCATATACAGGAGGTTGAGGAAAGAGCCCTCACCTCCACTTCTCTACTTAACGTACCTCTGCCACCCTATAACACCCACTCTCCATTTATAATAAATGGCAATCAGGTGTAAAACCCAAATCCCATTACCTATCTCGTGCCATTCTAGTAAGGTGTATGCTTCATACTTCAACCATTTCATTTATAAGGACAAGGGAATGGGCCGTGTCATTTATAAGGACAAGGGAATGGGCCGTGTCATTTATAAGGATAAGGGAATGTCATATTCTAGTAAGGTGTATGTTTCATGGTCAGGCCATTTCATTTATAAGGAGAAGGGAATGGGCCATATTATATATAAGGATAAGGGTAAGCATTGAAAGGAAAAATGATTGAGGTGTAAAGTTTATTTATTTATTTAAGGACTAAAGGAAATCGATTAGCTTAAATAAAGGTTAGATGGATAATTTAACTTTATTCTCGAATAAAAGATGATTGAATTGAAGTATAATAAAGGTTACATGGCAATGAAGTGTCATTTTAATTTATAATAATTTTAAATTTATTAAATTGCAATAAATAAAAATCTTAAATTCACTAAATTATAATTATAAGATTTTAAGTTTATCATGTATGTGTTATTAAACAAGTTTTTGATGGGACATCGATACACAAGGTTAAGGATAAAGAAGAGGGCTTAAGAGGAACAATCGAAGAGAGTAATCATTGAATATAAAAAATGAACATTAGTTAGGGTTATGTGGATAAAGGTAATTAAATCATTGGAAAGAGACACTAAAACATTTGTATCAAAATTGCCTTTGGAAAAAATGGTGTAAATATGGTTTCAAGGGTAGATGAGAAGACATTAGAGGGACGTTAGGGGAGAGTAAACATAGGACATAAGAAAGTGGACACTAGTTAAAAATATGTGGACAAATATAATTAAGTGATTAGAAAGAGACACTAAGACATTTGTATCCAAATTGTTCTTAGAAAACATGGTGTGAGATATGTGGCAATGGATCCAAGGTAACAAAAGAATAGAAGTAATAAAAGGAAATGGAAGAGTGTAAATCAAAGGGGACATGACACACTGAGAAGAAATTAATCTAGGACATGGTGTCTTGAGGGTTGTGAAGTGGACTAATTCTAATAGACATGTTTGGGAACAAATTAAGGAAGGTGAACATGGAACAATTGAGAAGGTCATTAAGTGGTCATGATAGGACCTAAATGGACTCTTACCAAGGGACAATGATGAACTCATATGGCTAACATAATTAGGAAAGTTATTGTATGGGGATATGATATGGAAATTGAGAGACGGGCACAGAAATAGGTACAACTAGGATTTCATCAAGGATTTTGGAGGGTCTCATAATAGGGGCAATGCCAAAAATGGAAGATGAAGGGACAAGACATAATAAATGTCAAACCCGATGCACTCAAGAAAAAGACTTAAACATTGAAAGAATCTAAAGTGCACAATTTACCATCATATTTACAATGAAGGAAGCACTTGGAATGCACAAGTTACCATAACAATTACAACTAAGGACTTCACAAACTAATGTACAACTCTTCCACATGATAATAAAAACGTTGTTTGATCTAATTTGTTTTATGCACATTTATTCTCATTATTTCCTTCAATTTTAATTATGGTTTTTTATTTTATTTTAATTTAATTAGCCTTAGACTATCAAGTTGTCCCTTGATTACATCCTATCATTTGTATTAAAACTTGCCAGTATTTATAAGTTTGAATTGACTAATCAACACCATGAAAAACTTAAGCGCCCTTAGATGTCACATAAATTTTATATGGATTGTATATTGTAAATATTAATTTCCCATTAAATTTTTTCTAAATGTGAAGGGTCGAATCTTTGCCTCTAATTTAGAACCCTCAAGGCAATGAAATGTCCAAGGACTGGCAACAAAAACCAAAGAAGAACATTATAGGTTCATGGGCATTACTTGTTACTGGAGAGGAGTATTATTTCTCCAAACCTTATAATTCATTTGTGGGTTTGGTGGGCGAGGAGATGAATTTCCAAGTTTGAGGTTTTATTGGAGTGTGCATCATTAAATGTTTGAGGTCTTCTAGACATTTTTAGGAAGACAATGGTCCTAAAAATTCATTCAATAGATTTCTACTTAAACATCATTTGTTAGTAGGAAGTTAAAGTAGCTAGTATTTTTTTAAGCACAACATTGCACTTTATCTATCTTAATGCTATTATTTTTAACTCTATCAAGGAAGAGTGGGTACTCTTGTGTTGCCAAATCTTGTTGCACATCTAATAGGTATTATATGGGTTGGACCCCTCACACAATGATGAAGTTTGTTGGCATGGCCACTCACTTGAGTTTTTAGGCTTTTTGCTCCCATGTGTCTATAAGACCTAATATTCAAGTACGTTGTTAGCTTAATGGTTGTGAGCTAAGTGGATATCTTATAAAGGATATAGTGAACTAGTTGGAATGATATTTTCCAAGTTAGATTTGTAAAATGAACTACTTGAACTAATAAAATAATGTAGCTAGTACCTTTTTCAGATCTTAATCGGGATCATGAATAAAAGTTCAAAATTTTTAAGATATTTAATTACAAAGTGTTGGAGATGATTCAATCTTAGAGTGAATGTATGTGAGGTGAGTTAGTGACCAAAATATTGCATAATTATAGAGAGTTGATGAACAATGTACTAGAAAGGATTTCCTATTGGGTTGGCCATTAAAACAACCAATTACTCATGTAACTCGGTGGATGGTGATCCTTTTATATGGCCATCACAAATTGATGACCAATGTATGTGATGTTGATGCCCAAGTGAACTATTGTAGACTTTGTGAGAGAGAGAGATGATAATGATGCAATAAGTTTATAGTATGGGGGAGTATTGAAATATAAATACTACTTGTGGTTATGTGACAATGCATGTCTTATTTCATATTACATCTTAGTAGGTTAAAACATGATAGACTAATCCATATGATATAGGTGCAAGTAAAATGCATTAAATATGTCACAACTTAGTTTATGTGCATCCATATCAATATATGAATGTAGACATATGCATTCTAATGGGCCAATCCTTCATTTGGTCACGATGTTCTTTGGATAGAATTAACAAATATGAGAAGTGTAATTGGGGATACTCTTTATCTCACTTCAATGTTGGAGCTCTCTCTCTCATTATTCTGTCTCTCATACTCTTGGACACTTAGAGTTTTCTTGGAGCACTCTTGGAGGGTGTGGCATACTTGGATTCTTTATAGCAAGAAGGCAAAGGAAAAGTAGGAAAGTGCAAGGAGGCATCAGGATCAGTAGCTACATCAAATTTTCTTGCAGGTACCGAGTTGCATGTATGTTTCCTTCACTAGTTTTGGCATGCATGGCACATGCATGTGGTTTCTTGGTTGTGATCTTTCATTAGCATGGAGGGTTGCCTAGATTGATAGTGGATTGCCTAGCCTTCCTATTTATTAGATAGACATGGTGATTGTGGGTTTATTTTCATTGTTTTTTTTGTTGGTTCTCATGTTTCCTTAGCTTAGGTTGAGTTATTAGTTCCTGGAAGCCCTGGTTGGACAAACACTTTGGAAGCCCTGTAACAGCTTGGGTTGAGTTACTAGTCCTGGAAGCCTTGGTCGGACAAACACTCTAGAATCCCTTGGTGGGTTGAGTTACTAATACTGGAAGCCTTGGTTGGAAAAAAACTTTGGAAGCCCAATGAAAACTTGGGTTGAGTTACTAGTCCTGGAAGCCTTGGTTGGAACAAACACTCTTAAAGCCTTGGAAGGCTTGGAAGGAGACCAATCTGATGACGATTTTGTGATGTTCGACTGTGAGGTGGAATCATTGTTTGATGGGTTGAGGTGGATGGCCTTTGGAAACCCTAGATGAGTTTTGATTGATGTGTTCTATAAGATCCCACATTCATGCCTGGAATATGGCACCGGGGTGAATGGATGAAGAGAGATTTGGCTCAACTATTCTACGGTCAGGTGGAATGTGGAAGTCCCATCCCGAGTTTGGATTTGGAATCATTAATGAATGGTTATTTATGCTTGTATTTCTATAAGCATTTTGATGGACTATATGTGGTCTATATGACTGTACCTTCATGAGTATTTTTTTGTTGCTATTATGTTGATTATGTATGTGTTTTATGATAGCATCCATGTGTGGCTCTCATCATGTTTTTACTTGTAATTGAATGATCCATGTATCTATGACATAATCGATGGAGTGGAAGTTGATCCATTGAGGCATCAATGGTTCTTAGTGATTCTTAGCTAAGAATGAGACCCCTATGCTTAGAAATATGAAATACACATGTAGATTACACATTTGCAATATGTGTGACGAAATGGATGGCATGGCTAGTAGGGGTCCAGTCAAGGTCTTGAACAAGTATTTGCTTTAGAACTGTCATTTCCATGTTATCTTACTGATTTGAAGAGATGGATCACTTTTGGGCAGTGACCTAGGCTTTGAGCCTAAAAAAGTGGCTTAAATCCTGGGGATGTTGGCAGATCAGTGAAAATTCTGATCCACAGTTGCTGGCAGATAGGCCTGTGAGAGTGACTTTAGGTTGATGGTCACTCCCTTGCCCATAGAATGAGAGAGACTATGGCCCGGGAGACCTAAAACAAAATTAGGACCTAGGGATAGGCTATCTGAGTGGTTGACTTGTCCTCTGAGGGTTCGGTTGATGATATTGTATGTCTGTATGGTGTGTTTCCATCGGTTCCACTTCCTTAATGTGACTTAGGAGGTCAAACCATATCATAGTGGCCTCTCATCGCATGTTTACCCCAGTTGGTCGGTTGCTTGGGTAAATGTGGGAGGAGGGTGTTCGCCCCTCGGATTGGATGGACTATATGTTGGTCATGCATGCATGTCAGTTGCATGTGTGTCTCTCACACTTGCATTCCATGTGCTTGTTGCATTTGCATGATGTTGTTCATGGTGGTAGTGATGTCATCATGTTAAATTTGAGGTGTTCTTGGGGAGTGCATCATTGTGAGTGTATGATTGCTTACATGTCGATTTATGTTGATTTATGTCGCTTACATGTATTGTTGCAGTATGCTTGGTTGCATGTATCATTCTTGTAGGTTTGATTTCAAATATTATTCATTCATGCCTGGTCGTCTATGTTTATGCATATATGTGGATGGTTATGCATCTCTTATGCATGTTCATGTTTGCATGTGGTCAAGTGTATAATGATGTAATGATGGTGGTTTTCATGCATGAGGTCATGGTGTGTGTTGTTTTTGAGGTCATGCATTGATGGTTGTACCCTATATAGAATAACAGTTGCATGGTTATATGCTTATGTACTATTTTTATATACCAGTTATGATTATGTTATTGATCGGTAAATTGTCATGGATATTCCATTGGATAGTTCGTCATAACAAATCTGATAATATTATATTAAAAATATGAAATTCTACACTATTACAGTTTTATTTAATTTCTAGATATGTAAAATTAATTGTAATTAGTGAATGCATGTAAAATTAAATTAAGCAGAAAAGTAGAGAATGAAAAAATAAGCTCACGCACACATAATACACAAGATATGCTCTTTGGGAAACCCTTTCGGGAGAAAACCCAGCTGGAAGGTGAGGTCGCTTCGCTCTCTTTCTCTGTCTAGAAATATGGTTGCAGATACAAAGAAGTAATGTTTGTGGCCCGTGGGCTGCTATAGTGCACATATCCTCTCTGTGTGCTCTACCTCCTATCTCTCTTGGCTATATTTTCTCAACTATGGAACAAAATTATCTCGAAAGAATGGAATGCCTCTTCCTCCTAGTGGTCCGGTTATAACACAACCCAATAGCCTACTAGTGGTTAAGTTTGACTACATCAATTCTTAACTAGAGTTACAAAATATACTCTTCTAGAGTCTTTTACATCACAAACATGTGGCTAGCCCATTTTCCATGAATAATGGGGGCTAATGTGGCATCCTCCCAAACTATAGGTGTGAAAACAAGAAGGTCAACTTCTGAGTGGCATAACTTTTGCATACATACTCCGATTGATGCGATTATTGCATTGTTGGAAATCTCTTTGTGTATAGAATAGCATGAAAAAGTATTTCCTTTTTTAGGTAAAGTTTTACCCCCAAAAAACGTCATTTAATGCCTCAAAGTGCTCCCGAAAGGTTTCAGACCCTGTTTCGCCAAACAAGGTCCCGTTGTAAAAACGATCTTGTGAGATGATTCCTCCACTTTTTCCACTCCAAATGCATCAAGAAAACAATATAATGATCCAATTCAGATCACACCTCCCGATTTTGGGAGGCTTTTGGTCCCCAAAATATTTTACTAAATGAGGTGACGAATTTTTTCCTCCACCTTCTCTCTGTTGTACCATTTAGCTTTGCTTGGAAGTTGTCCCTTCAACCCAATATTCCAAAGGATTTGTTTCCCTTGTCTTGTAGTTCTAGACCTCTTATGAAAAATTGTATATTTTGTCAACTATGCCTGAGCGTCTGGTGCCAAATTCTCCAAAGAAGGTAGGACATGTTCATGTTCCTAATCTAGCCTGGAAGGCTCATAGAGTTTCAAATTCTCTACATTTACAACTAAGTAAATGCACATATATGGTGGTATACTGAGTCGATAAGCATTATCACCCACCTTTTCCAGTATCTCAAAGGGACCATATCTTAGAGCCTTGATTTTCTTACTAGGCCCCTGCAGCCTCTCCTTGTTCAACTATAGCCATACTCTGTCTCCCACCTTGAATGATCTCTTTGTTTTGTGTTGATCATGCCTCGGCTTATACTTCACTTGCGAATTATGTAGTGTTTCATGTACTTGTAGATGGACCTGCCTGATCTTCTCTATAGATTTTTTAGCCCTCAAAGCATCTCGAGTAATGTCTTCCCTCACTCCTCCTTGTTTCCCATATGCAATATCCAAAGGTGAAGGCGGAAAATATCCAAAACAAGTTTCAAATGGGGACTTTCTTGTAGAAGTGTGGACCACTCTATTATAATAATGTTGTATATATACCAGATTTTCATCCCAGGTCTTTAGATGCTTCTGGTTGTAACCCCTCAAAAGTTATACCAAAGTCCTTTTGACTACTTCTATCTGCCCATCTGTCTGTGGATGGAATATTTTAGATCTCTTCAACTTCGTGTCCATATTCTCCCACAATATAGTCCATAATGCACTGAGAAATATTGTATACATGTCTGAAATGATGCTCCTTATATCCCAAAGTGTACCCAGACATCTCCAAAGAACAATTTTCCTACTTCTTGTCTACTCATGGTCTTTTTACATGGCATCAAAACACACATCTTGCTAAACTTGTCAACTACCATGAACAGGTAGTCATGTCCCTTCCTGCTTGTCAGTAAACCTCCAACAAATTCCACGGAAATGCTTTCCCAAGGACGAGTAGGTACAGGTAAGGGATGAAATAGACCCTGTTTCCTATTGCTAGGTTTGCTGGTACAACAAAACATGCATCCTCTTGTGAACCTAGCTACTTTTTCTTGCATCTTGGGCTAATACACATACATATGCAAGTTAGCCATGGTCTTCCCTACACCAAAATGCCCTGCAACCTTGGAGGTGTGAGCCTCTTTAATCAGCTGCAAACACTCACCTTTAGGAACACATAGCCTATCTAGCATGTAGAGTAACCCATCCTGGAGCTGGTAGTCAATGGTGCTTTCACCATCGTGCACATGACTCTGACTCTGCAACTGCTGATACACCTCCTTGAAGTCATCTCTTCTGAATATACCTCTCTGTATGCATCATTGGTGAATGGCTCCATGTGCATAAGAATCCCCAAAGTTGTAATCTTTGATGTGGGTGGCCTTGAAAGCATATAGGCCAACTTGTTTGTGCTGCCCTTCTTTTACTTGATCACCAAATGAAACTGTTGTAAAAACCCGATCCACTTGTAATTCTTGGTATGTTGTAGCTTATTCTGGGCCTACATGTACTGTAACGGGTGGTGATATGTGTGGATTATTGTCTCCTTTCCCATCAGATAGTGCTTCCACTTCTTCACAGCTTCCACCATGGCATAAAGCTCCTTATCATAGGTAGGGTAGTTAAGAATTGCCCCATGAAATACTTCAGAATGATAGCAAATGGACCTTCCTCCTTGCATCAAGACAACTCCCATAACATACCCACTCACATCTGTCTCCACTTCAAAGGGTCATTGCAATTTTGGTAATAACAGAACTATTGCTTCATTGATCTTCTTCTTTAACTCATCGAAAGAATTCTATAAGTAACATTGTTCCTCTCACATCCATCTCCATAAAATCGACCCCTTCAATCGATACATTTGGACCAAGATCCCTGATTCTACCACCAATAGGATCTTTCTTGCAATCTGTTATTTTTCTCCTATCAACTCTACATCCTATAAGAAAAATAACTTAGATAAGAATTGTCCTTTCAATACCTTAGAAAAAGACATCTATAGCCTACGCAATGAAGGTAATATCCTTTTGCTTGGGGACTCTAATGCTAGAACTACTACTAACCAAGCTATTATGTTAAGTAACAACACTAACCCCAACCCCTTTTGTCTTGATGAATATGGTCACTTAAACTCTAAAGACATAATCGAGAAATTATTTGGCACCAATCTCCTCAAACTTTGTAGTTCCCAAGACCTAATCATTTGTAATGGTATTAACAAGTGGCCTCTCTCTAGTCAGATGACTTGTTTCCATGGGCAGGGTAGCAGTGTCGTGGATTATGAAATTTCTGACACCCATGTCCACAACTGTATTACAAACTTTGAGCTTCTTAACGGATACAAGCCTGATTCTGACCACATACCTTTGTCTTTATCCCCCAATCTTGTTATGCATACCACCCACATGCAGGAGACCAATGAAAGAAAAATACACCTTCACTTTGATAGGAGTAATGTCAACATTTTCTTAAGGGATTTAGTCTCCATAACATATAATAAAAACATTGATCAAATTTATTACAATTTTAATACTACCATTTCCACTACCATTATCAAGTTCTCTAATGAGACTTCATATAAACAGAATAATAGAACTTCCAATCCTTAGTATGACAAAGACTGTAAAATTGCCACAAAAGCAATCAGAGGCGCTCCCAATGAAATCATTAAGCTCTAAAATATAGGTATATACAAAGGTCTCATCAAGAGGAAGAATAGATCATATATCAATAAGAGACAAGAGCATTTTCTCCACCTTTCTAAAGTTGCACCCATAATTTTTTGGCAAAATGTGCTTGTTCATAAAACTAAATATAATCATTATATCCCCTTATAAAATTGGGACAACTATCTTAAGAAGTTTTATGACTCTGTGGACACCATGGGCACCATATTAAACAATCATATTAAGGAAGATATAGTTTCTCTGGAAGACATTATGTCTAGGATTAATAAACTTGCTAAT
Source organism: Pinus tabuliformis (assembly GCA_031772625.1). Lineage (NCBI taxonomy): Eukaryota > Viridiplantae > Streptophyta > Pinopsida > Pinales > Pinaceae > Pinus > Pinus tabuliformis. The sequence continues at coordinate 1,992,374,833 of CM062819.1, read as the reverse complement.
GGGAAAGCTAAAGATATTGAAGGATACCAAGCTGAGATCTTTAAAATGTGAAGATCAATCCTCGTTCCTCATCTCCACGAGCTTCTCAATTTGGAAGTAAAGCATGGCTTCCCTAAGATTTGGACACAAAGCCTTATTGTGCCTATCTTTAAAAATGGGGACAAAAGTGTTCCCTCTAACTACAAGACCATTATGATCAGCCACATCCTAGCCAAGCTATATGGGCTCATTTTGGAAAATAAGCTTAGCCTTTGGCTTGAAAACCATGGTAAAAGAGCTAAAGTGCAAGCTATTTTTAGGAGACATCACTCTACTATCGACCAACTTATCACTCTCAGTATCATTGCAAAGGAATGTCGCAATAGTAAAGATGATCCCTTTTGTTGCTTTGCAGACTTTAGAAAATATTTTGACATTGTTCGTCGAGATAAGCTTTGGGAGAGACTTGAAGAGATCATGGTTCCTCCTAAACTAAGGATTGTTGTGATTCACCTCTACGAGACTATCATTGCCAAGCTTAATACAACGAAGGATGGTCTAAAGATATAAATGCAATATTGGGGTCAAGCAAGGGTGCCCCTATCCCTTACCCTCTTTGGAATTTACATCGATAAGCTAGAAGAGTATCTGGAAACTGCAGGTTGCAAGGGCACCGAGCTTGCTCGCATAATCATTACTCTTCTCCTATATGCTGGATATCATTTTTCTTGCAAAAATCCATGATGACCTAGACAAGAAGCTTTAGAATCTTCATGTCTACTGCCCCAAGATGGGTATGACAGTCAATACCGATAAGACTAAAGTCACGATCATCAAATCCAAAAAGATCACCCATGGTAGTTTCATATATGATAACCATTACGTAGAGCAGGTTTCTTCTTATAAATATTTGGGTATTGACTTTTCTCATCAGCTAAACTGGAATTATAACATCAAGAACAATATTATTGGAGGCTGGAAAGCTTATGATGAGCTTGAAAACAATTGTAAGCCGGTCCATATTTGCATTTGAAGTAAAAAAAGGTTCCTCTTTGAGACTCTCGTCACCCATGTTGTCTTATACGGATGTGAAGTTTGGGGTTGCAGTATATCCAGAGAGTTGTGGATAAATATTGAGATGATTCAAAAGCAATCCATAACCTACAACCTCTAGATCAAGGGAAATACCCCCTATCCTATCCTCTTGATCGAAGTTGGCTTGTCCCCCATTGAAAGTACGACTATGTTTAGGTTTCTGATGTATAAGAAGAAGCTTTACAACATGGAATCCAATAGGCTCCCAAAAATTGCTTCTAACTTTAGTCAATGCCCACACCTTCGTCTTAAGCTCGGGTAACGTAAGGGTGCCCAGTCTTGGCTCAACCATTGGGGGATTAAGGAGGAGATCATCATGGGAAGCAAGGATAGTATCAAAGATACTATTACTTCCAATTTTAAGGACAAGTTATGGGATGATGACAAGCTGGAGGGTAAAAGGAATCTAAGATACTATAAGGAGGTGATCAACCCCACCCTCGATAACCATAACTATCTCTCTGTGTTGATTAACAATAAGAAAGAAAAAAGAACATCGCTAGGATAAGAACTAATTCTCATGAGCTTCGAAGTTAAATTGGGTGGTGGTCTACTCCTAAGATTCGCTGAGACGATAAAATATGTCAGATTTGCGATCCTAAGAAGGTGGAAGATGAAAAACACTTCCTTTTAGACTGCCCGACTCTTACTCACATCTGCTCTCAATTCCCTAACATCTACCACACTTCCAATATTCTTGACTTATTAAGCAAACCCAACTATAGCGATCTTGGAGCCCGTCTTTCCCTTCTTTTTTATCATAGAAACAAGATTTTGAAGAGTCAAAATTAGATTATTTTTCTTTTCTTGAGGTTCGATAGACTGCTTTGGTCTTGGTGAACATTAATCATCATTATTTTTATTTTATTAATTGTTTATTTTTTTGATTATTTAAACTTGACCTAAATATTAATTTTATTTTAGATATTCATTTCATTAAATTTTTACTTTTGATCAATTATTTTCCTTAATTCAATATTAACAACTATATTCTGACAATTATTTCTTTATATTAAAATATTATTTGTTAATAAATATTATTTATTTAGTCAAATCTAACTTTGATATTATAATGACCAAATTTTGTTATCTTCATCTATTTAAGTTGATGCCAGGATCTGGTTCTTCATCTTGTCCTAATGATGAACCACATTGGATGGTTTGAAACGTGTCGTTAAAGCTCCGATGATGTGATTTTTACTTAAAGTTTTCTCGCTTTTCAAAATATTTCAATATCAAATATATCTATATACATAGAGATAGAAGTTTTCTTATTCCTTTGATGGGCATTTTCTAATTCAATGTACTAGAGATATTTGGTCATTTCTTCAATGTTTAGTATGGAGTTTACATGTAACATTTAAAAATATATATATTAGTAACATAAAAGATTCAAAGTAAACATAAAGTACATACTATATAACACAAATAAAAATAAAAATAAAAAAGTTCTTTTATTAGTATATTACTCGAGATGAAAGAGGTATGTGTATATATCGAGAGAGGGATTATATTATATACCAACATAGATCCATCTTAAATACAGATCTAACATGAGCAAAGAGGGATCCAATTTCTTCATGTGCAATTTTTTTATGAATCGATATTATTTAAATATTTTGTATAGTTTATTAATTTATTTTTTTATTATTTGGCCCTACATTAGTAAAATTTCAACTTTGATGACCGACAGACAGTGTTACACATCGTACTGGGTTGTAGAATGAGCATACGAGGCTGTAGAATGAGCCTCTCAGCTCAAAAACAAATGAAAATTAAAAAAATTATGATGGTTAAAACATTTTGTTAGTGTGTTGTTCAAGATAGGTGTCTTTAATTTCATTGTAATTCCTTCAATGGTTAATAGTATGGAGTTTTCTTGTAACACTTCAAAAATATCAATAAAGTTCACATGGTCTTAGATTCAAGTGCCTTGTTAAGACACTCCTAGATGTGTTCAACTCTCTACCCCATTTACGTGTTATTTTTGGACATGACCATGATGTAGCCTCACCAATGCCAAATTTACAAAAGAAGAAGAAGATTAATAACAAAAAAATTAATTAATGTAAATATCTATTTATTTATAAGGATAGAGACTATGTATATATATATATAACATAAATCAAATGAAAAAAAAAATTATGGTTAAAACATTTTATTAGTGTGTTGCTTAAGATGGTGTAATTCCTTTTATGTTTAGTATGGAGTTGACACATGACGCACGCGCGCACACACATATATATTAAAAATTTGTCAATTAAGGTTATCTCACCTAGTTGGGTAGAATCACTATTATCTTCCCCACCCAAGTTCAAAGCCTTGTTAGTAACATGATGAACTATAATACGTTGAATAGTTAAGCGCCTAATTAATTACAAATACTTTAACCTTATTTTTATATGGCTCTTTCTTCCATATACTATTACAAATAAGAAAATTCAAATATATGAAAATATAAACCCTCTTTTAAAACAATTTGATCCCTCGAAATGATTGAAATTTTTTATTTATTAATAAAATTCTACCTTACTCAACATACATTAAAATATTTTTTTTAATATTTTATAAAAAAAATCAAAATCGAAATCAGTCGTCTGAAACTTCATGAATATAAATTAAACTAAATACCATCTAAAGAACTTGTAAAGAAAACATATTTTGAGAAATAAATCCACTTCGAAACCAAATACCATCTAAAGAACTTACAAAGAAAACTTATATTTTGAGAAATAAATCCACTTTAAAATAATTTTGAGAAATAAATCCACTTTAAAATAATCCTAAAAAATCATGGCAGATGGAGAAAATTGTTGGGTACTATTAAGTACCGCTTATTGGGTTTTGTGAGCATGGCTGCTGGAACATTCGAACTCGGAACGTAGCTTAAGCTGTCGCCATTACTAACCACCGGGATAACGAATATGGGCCAACAACTTATAGCATTTTTATTTATAGAAGTGAAACGTAAAGATACAACAGCAATTTTGAAAAAAAGATATTGCCTTGCTAGAACAAATTAATAATTATTAATAACGGTTTTTCTTGTTTTTAGACATATATATATTTTTCAGTTTTAATATAGGTGATTTTATTCACTTATCACATGAGATTTGTATTTTAAAAAATTATATTTTAAATCTAAAATTAAAATAAATCTTAAAAATAATTTAATTTAATTTTAAATACTAAATTATATTTTAGAAAATTAATTATATTTTTTATTTGATAAGAAAAAAACGAATTAAAAATAAATCTTGTTATAAAAATTAAATAAAAAATTGTGTTCTAATTCATTGTTATCATTGCAAATACAACGTATGTACTCATTCATTTACAAACATTTGCATTTATTAATTAACTACACATTTAGTAAAGATGAAAGATAACATAATCTATTTTGTAAATTAAATATATGGAAGATAATTTCACAATGTAATACTTTGTTAAATTTGAAGGGGGCGTTTCTTGAAAGTAATTGATTATTTGATGTTGTTAAGTAAGTGTAGGTTGTGTGGTGGGAATAATTTGTTGTCTTTCTTTACATCTGGGTTGGAATCTCAATCTAACATAGCTACCAAGTTCCAATTCGGATATACAACACTATAAAAAAAATTCGATAATATACATCTTAAATATTTGGATATATATACTTTCTTTCCTCTAACAATGATGATTTTCTTTCTAATTCATTTTAAATTTTCTAGCAATTTCTAATAATTCTACATAATATAATAGCTTCAAAGATACACTTCACCAAAAAATAATACCCATGCTTTCTTTTCCCTCAAAAAACTTAAATCTAACATGGCATTTGGTTTCAAAACTTATTTGTCCAAAAATCTTATCTAATAGATAAATACAAAAATTATTGTTCTAAACTTATTTAAAATTTGTCAAAATAAAAGCAAAAGTGAAATTAAAATGCGAAAATTTTCCAAAATTTCCAATTATTTCTATTTCTAATTTTTTCTTAGTTTTTAAAGTGCACATAGTGATCTATATATGTTTAGACCTTGACATCACTATAGGCTATCTTTAGCTATTGTGGATGTTAAAATAATTTCTTTCTTCTTTCTTTCTTCAAATGGCGGCCCATGATAAATAGAGCTATGTACATTCTGGTGAATTTGGTAACTATATAATTTAATGCTATGACATGTTTCTTTATAACTCAATTATTTGCATTAATTTCATATAACTAGTACTAAATTGATACAGTGAACCTGATGTGACCCTAAATTGATATAGTGAACCAACGTGGACGTGAACCTTGATTTTGTTGTGGTAATTGATTTTGTTATACGACCATTTGACTAATCTGTATTGCCCATGTGCACTTATATTCTCTTATGACCAAAGTTTTGTTTTGCCTTCTCTGCTGATTTTTTCAAAAGACTGTTGAAAAAGACCATGGAAAGCAATATGAAAGCTAGTCCATCACCAACTCTGGCCTTAGGAGTTTTGCCCATGTGCACTTATATTTACTTATGACCAAATGTTTGTTTTGCCCTCTTTACTGATTTTTTCAAAAGACCATGACAAGCAATATGAAAGGAAGTACATCACTAACTCCAGCCTTTGAAATTTTTCCCATGTGCACTTATATTCTCTTATAACCAAAGGTTTGTTTTGCCCTCTCTATTGGTTTTTTCAAAAGACCATTGAAAAAGACCATAGAAAGCAATATAAAAACAAGTCCATCACCAACTCCGGCCTATGGAGCTTTGGTTTCTGGAATCGATTTGCAAATAATCTCACCGATTGTAATGTCCAGCCCAACTATTCTCCACTTACCTCAACTGATTTTCCTCCGCCTTCCATTCATTTGCTGTGACCCTAACCTCTGTTTCTCCCAAGTGGTTTTGAGTTGAATGGTTTTCTAACACCAACACTCTTTCACGGTGGAATTTCAGGTGCAGTGGATGCGTTTTTCCCGTTTGTGTGGAGTTTTAGGTGGAGTGGATGCTTTTTTTTTCCATTTGTATCTGTGTTTGTATTGGCAGTAGGAATAACAATAGGAGAAGAATAACGATATGGTTTAATGAACAGAAGGAGAGACTAAATTTCCTTAGTTTATTTAATGAACAGAAGGAGAGACTAAATTTCCTTATTTTATCACAGGGTTTCCTCCTCACTTTTGAGATACAAGGAAATGCTTTTTAAGTTCGAAAGGCTGCTCTGTAGAATGCTAATTTCACCTGATCGATAAAAGTTTCTACTAAATTTACAAATTTCGCGTGTATTTTTAGTTGGTTCGTTCACATTTCCGTTGAATTTGTGATCATATGCGCATTTTGAAATACTTTGGCGAAATTTTGTTTTAACTTGGAAAAGCTTGGCAATTCCTATCCCCTTTTCAGGTAGCTTGGCAATTTCTATCCCTTTTCTGGTTTTATGTGGCCAAACGCAGATTTTGTCAACAAATTTTCATTTCCAGCCCCATTGTTTAGTCGTTCTGGTGTCAGCCTACTAAAAAATAGGAAACAATTATTATTGCTACTTCATTTTCAACTTTTTTTCATCATTTTTTTAAGGTAAAGTGCATGCATTTTTAAATAGAAAAAGGTCAAATTAATTGGAATTTTATGTTTTTAAATAGACTATATTAAAGAAGAATACTATGAGAAAAACTATGGGTTGTCAAAATTCATAGTATGAAGATTTAATCTTTACATCACATGAAAATATCTTATTAATATTTTTTTGTTTGATGTAATTTAATAGAGTTAAAATAGGTAAAAAAAGACATACTAGACTCTCAACACAATTACAATTTAGTAACAAAACAAATTCTAATACATATTAAACCATAAAATAAATTAACCTAATATACTAATAATGTAATTAAATAAATAATATAAAACATGACTATATAATATTGAAAATGTGCAGAATTTTGAAAATAAAATTTGTAATTATAGAAAAAAATTACAAATTAAAAAAGTAAATGCTTAATCACATTATTATGCATTGACAGTTTTATTACCATCACACCATAGTTGAAGAATGTTCCATCATATTTATAAATAAATTTCTAAAAATATATTTGTATTAAAACTTTTTGGCTTTTTTGGTGAACTATAACGATTTGTATTGCTATTTAAAAAAGAGATTATATATCAGGTACTATCTATATCCACACGACTCTGAAAGCCATATAAAAAATGGCAAAGAACCATAAATAGTTTCGTAGAACCTGACTCTAGATCACAAACCAAATCTAAATACCAAGCTTTCAGGAGTTGAGAAAGACAAAGACATATGAACAAAATCGTACCTCCAGGAAGCACATAATCTGAGATGGCCAAGGGATTGCAATTACAATAACAATTTAGCCAACAACAAAAGAACCATTCAGAAAGGTAGTAATAACCAGAATCATAATTTTTCATAGGTAGAAGATACAGAGAATTACTTGCAAAATGAATCATCTAGCAAAGGTTGACCTAGTAAATTGCACCACCACAAACATCTTGTTACATATAGCACAAGGTCAACCATTGATACCAATTGACACAAAAAAAACATATTTCAGCAATAGAAGGAAACAATTTTCAATGTTGGAACGGAGCAAAGAGTTGAAAAGTGAGAGCAACAATGTACAACTTTGAGCCACTGAAAGAAAACAAAGAGAGGCACTACAATATTATGTGCATATCAAAAATAGAGCCAAATCTGGGAAACCACCAATACATCTTCATATCATGAGCCATCCCCATTGTTGAGAGCTAAAAAAACATCAACAACATTAATGTGTGTTCAACCATATAAATCAAAACTGAAGCACGAGTTTCTAACGCTGGTCAGAAGAGATAACAATTAGGTTAATATCACTATTAATTGGAGGGTCAACAGGGTCTCCATGAGCATCAATGTCATTGAAACTAAAGCTGTGATTCTATAAAATGTGCTTAATATCCTCCAACCCATAAAAGACATTAAAATTGTGAAGTTTGTTATCATTGAGAACTAAGCGTAAAATGTGCTTAATATCCTCCAACCCATAAAAGACATTAAAATTTTCAACTTTGTTATCCTTGAGAACGAAGTGAAAGAGAGTGTCCATCTGTTGATGCAAAGAGAGAGAATACAAAAAATGCTCTCACCTCTTCCAAAATTTGCCTAGGTTTGGAACTCATTTTAGGCCATCACCCACCACTTTTGAATCCTAATGGTATGGACGTTCTCCATACTCTTGAGACTCTAGCATCAGAATTTCTTTATGCGCCTCGAGGGGAATAACATCAAAGAAAGTTGCTATTGTGTTAAAAGCAAAAGGTCAACCACATTTTATACCAACATTCCCACCATCACCTCATTGACTAACCATTCTTTATTGAGGAGGCATGATAGAGGATGCAAGAGAATAATGTAGGCAACTGCTTAGAGTACCCCACCTAAAAAAACAAGCAAGCGGACGAGTCACCACTCCTTCAAGACTAGACTAAAAAACAACTAGGTCGTCCCCCAAATTCCACAGAAGAGGCCCAATTTCAAAAAGGATTTGAAATTCACCATGGTCAATTGACATAACATACCAATAAACCCACCCCCATACTGAGAGTTGAGCACTGAGGGTACCCACACAGGCTACAATAACAAGCACAACCCCAAAGACAATTGACAACGTAAAAAGGATGTAGGCAAACTGAAGGAAACAAATTTGAGCCACAAATGACTTGAGACTTACCCAATTCACTAGCTCAGAGAGTCTTAAAGCGACCAACGAGATAAATCGACACAAAACCCAAAATAAAAGCCAACCCTTTACAAATAAAGCTAAAAAACCCTTTGCTTAAAAAATTTGAGCCACAAATGACTTGGAACTTACCCAATTCACTAGCCCAAAGAGTCTTAAAGTGACCAACGAGATAAGTCGACACAAAACCCAAAATAAAAGCCAACCCTTTACAAATAAAGCTAGAAAACCCTCTGCTTCAAAACCAGAATGAGAAATGGCTTGGATACCAACATCCACAAACCAAAAAAAGACAAGGATAAGAAATACCTCTAAACTTGTTATCCACAAGAGGCGAATTAGAGTATATAACCACCAATTCGAAAACAACCTTGAACTTTGTAGAATGAAATTAAAAAACAAAAAATACCAATACCTCACTAAAACCAACATAAAAATAAATAATAAATTAAATTAAATTAAAAATAAAAATAAAAAAATAAAATAAAATTCTCCCCTCACATATAGAAATCCAAACCCTCATCAACCAAACAGTACATTGCAATACTCAAATATCAAGATCATATGGAGGAAGTTGAGGAAATCCAAACCCTCATCAACCAAACAGTACATTGCAAATATCAAGATCATATGGAGGAAGTTGAGGAAAGAGCCCTCACCTCTACTTCTCTGCTTAAAGTACCTCTGCCACCCTCTAACACCCACTCTGCATTTATAATAAATGGAAATCAGGTGTAAAACCCAAATCCCATTACCTATCTCGTGCCACACCATTGCGAAAAAAAAGGGTTGTAAACCTCACACTACATCCAACAAAACATCATTCCCTCCATCGTTCGCACCCCATTGGGAATTATAACTGTTTGGTTATTTGAAACATTACCTAGTGAATATATGGTGGACGCAACCTTATCATCCTCTATCATCGATATTATTTCCTTGCTTTTTACGAGGTGACGTGGGGTTGCTTTGTAGTATTTTATGGGGCTCCCTTCGGATCATGTGCCATTATGCATTGCGTGTAAAGGAAATCGTTTTGCTTTTGGGACATCAAAAGGTTTGCAATATTCTAGTAAGTTGTATGCTTCATACTTAAACGATTTCATTTATAAGGACAAGGGAATGGGCCGTGTCATTTATAAGGATAAGGGAATCTCATATTCTAGTAAGGGGTATGTTTCATGGGCATGTTATATATAAGATAAGGGTAAGGATTTAAGGAAAAATGATTAAGGTGTAAAATTTATTTATTTATTTAAGGAGTTAAAGAGAACTGATTGAGGTGTAAGGTTTTTTTATTAGGTTAAATAAAGGTTAGATGGATAATTTAACAAAAGATGATTAACTTAAAACATAATAAAGATGATATCGTAATGGAGTGTTATTTTAATGTATAATAATTTTAAATTTACTAAATTATAATGAATAATAATTTTAAATCCATTAAATTATAATGATAAGATTAATGGTGAGCTTATTATGTATATATGTTATTAAACAAAATTTTGATGGGAAATCGATACACAAGGTTAAGGTAGAGAAAAAGGCATAAGAGGAACATTAGAAGAGAGTAGTCACTGAATATAAAAAATGAACACTAGTCGGGACTACGTGGACAAATGTAATCAAGTGATTGGAAAGAGGCTCTAAAATATTTGCATCAAAATTGTCCTTGTAAAAAATGGTGTAAATATGGTTTCAAGCATCAAAATTGTCCTTGTAAAAAATGGTGTAAATAAGGTTTCAAGGGGAGAGTAAACATAGGACATAAGAAAGTGGACACTAGTTAAAATTATGTGGACAAATGTAATTAAGTGATTAGAAAGAGACACTAAAACATTTGTATCAAGATTGTTCTTGGAAAACATGGTGTCAAATATGTGGCAATGGATCCAAGGTGACAAAAGAATAGAAGTAATAAAAGGAAATGGAAGAGTGTAAATCAAAGGGGACATGGCATCCTGAGAAGAAATTAATCTAGGACAAGGTGTCTTGAGGGTTGTGAAGTGGACTACTTCTAATAGACATGTTGGGAAACAAATTAGGGAAGGTGAACTTGGAACAATTGAGAAGGTCATTAAGAGGTCATGATAGGACCTAAATGGACTCTTACTAAGGGACACTGATGATCTCATATCGCTAACATAATTAGGAAAGTTAGTGGATGGGGTTATGATATAGAAATTGAGAGACATGCACAGAAATAATCACAACTATAATTTCATCAAGGATTTTTGGAGGGTCTCATAAGAGGGGCAATGCCAAAAATAGAAGATGAAGGGACAAGACATAATAAATGTCAAACCAGATGCACTCAAGAAAAAGACTTAAAACATTGAAAGCATCTGAAGTGCACAATTTACCATCATATTTACAATGAACAAAGCACTTGGAATGCACAAGTTACCATAAAAGTTACCACTAAGGACTTCATAGAGTAATGTACAACTCTTCCACTTGATAGTAAAAACATTGTTTGATCTAATTTGTTTTATGCGCATTTGTTTTTATTATTTACTTCAATTTTAATTATGATTTTGTTTATTCTAATTTAATGAGCCCTAGACTATAAAATTGTCCCTTGATTACATCCTAGAATTTGGGCTAAAACTTGTTAGTATTTATAGGTTTGAATTGATTAACCAACACCTTGAAAAATTAAGCGCCCTCGGATGTCACATAAATTTTGTATGGATTGTAAATTGTAAATATTAATTGCCCATTAAATTTATTCTAAATATGAAGGGTCGAATATCTGCAATTTAGAACCCTCAAGGCAATGAAATGTCCAAGGACTTGCAACAAAAACCAAAGAAGAACATTATAGGTTCATGGATATTACTTGTTACTGCAGAGCAGTATTATTTCTCCAAACCTTATAATTCATTTGTGGGTTTGGTGGGTGAGGAGATGGATTTCCATTTTTGAGGTTTTATTGGAGTGTGCATCATTAAATGTTTGAGGTCTTCTATACATTGTTAGGAAGACAATGGTCCTAAAAATTCATTCAATAGTTTTCTATTTAAACATCATTTGTTAGTAGGAAGTTAAAGTAGCTAGTATTTTTTTAAGCACAACATTGTGTAGAGCCTTGAACCTGTACCTCCTTACACACCCTCTCAGCCTTCTTTTCCCATTCATTTCCTCCTTTTCCCACTCATTTCATCCACCAAGTTGATTAAATCATTGTATTTTAGGACTTTGTACATGATTTTCTAACTATGCTAAGTGACTGTTGTTTGGTTTAGAATTTTGGTTCAGTGTGCTGCGTTTCCGCAGCTGATCCAGGTTTCTGCAGCTAGCACTGGATTCCGCAGCTGTTTTATTAAACGATATATTACAGGCGTCCTCTGAGAAGATGAGCCACATGGGCAAGTTCTAGGGGTCAAGGACATGGTACGTGTCCCTCCAGATCACCCAGAACAGCCATAAAAGCCCACGGTCAACGAGGAGGCAAATACCGGTCAACAGAAGTGTTCAACGGTGGCACGACTCTGCATTGCTCTGTTTTTGGGCACGTGAAGCTAGGTGGCATCATCCTCAGCCACGGAGACAATCTAGAAGCACGAATCCAACAGCCATATTCTCCAGATTGAATGAACACGATGACAGTTACCTAGATCCGGGGACGCAGAGGATTCACGTGTTTTTAAACAGCTGGTTGAATAGCATAGATCTCGTTAAAGTATTTTGATTTCTCCTTATAAATAAAGCGTCCTTGAACGCTGGAGGTTAATCGTTTTTGTAATCATTTTGTATGTAATTTTGAACTCCCCACTGTGCTTTACATTTGCTGTCAATACATGAGAAGACTGTTTTGCATTTAAGCGTGTAACTGCTTCTTGAACTGGCTGAAGTAGGCAGAGGGCCCCTGTTTGTTGAAGCCCTGTACAGTAACCTTTAATTTCCTGCATTTCTTTTTCTTGTTTCATGTATATTAGCTGTACAGATGTCTTTTAATTGCTGTGTTTTTATTTCTTTTCAACATGTATTTTAGCTGTACATAAACTTTGATTTCTGTTGATTTACATTTCTGCACTTTTATGTTCATGACTGATGAGTGCGTTATGCAGGTTTCTTAGGCAAGCCCAGAACAGTTTTCCTTCTTTTCTTTTCATAACTAGTGGCATGCGTGATCATCTTGTCTATGTTGCTGACCTTTATTGTTTTGCAGTTTTGATTTTCCTTACTGTCATTTCTTTTACTTTCTGCTCTTAGATATCAAGTTGTTCATCATCTATTGATGGTTCCTTTTCCATAATCAAATAACTTTATTGGGAGCCAAAATATCATTTAGTATAGCTTGATTTAGTTTGCTTTAGAACTCACATTACTTGACTTATTCATAACTGTTTCTTACATGATAAATTCAGCTGAAAGGCAAAAGGTTAAGAGAAAGTTAAAGTATTGTGACTAGTCTCTTTTATGTAGTTTCACTTAGATTTCACATTGCTTAACATTTCATGATATATTTTCATAGAGAAGATTAAGTTGAAGAGTTGAAATAGTGTGAGATAGTTGTTCTTATTTTTAGTTGAATTTAATATAGATTTCATTTTCATTTTCATTCAGCAGCAGAGATACTGGGCCGATGTCATTAGTCTTTTATTTGATGTCTTTATTTTCCTTTAAGAGTTGATTTTATTGCAGTTGTTGTTCAAGCTTTCTTGTAGAATACTTTTTAAGTTTTGAGAAATCATTTAGAGATCACCACAATCATCCACATTTCACTTGCTTTATTACACTTCCATCACATCACAGTAGGAAAGATACATTCGAAAACAAACTTAAAAAAGCTAAAAACGACAAAAGACTAAGAAAACGGTTATCTAAGTACATATAGTACACCTCACTTCATCAGCTTACGAGCCCCGGGTTGACATTTAAAAGTTGCAATTTAGACTTCACTAAATTGACCAAACATTTTGGCGTCGTTGCCGGGGAAGTGAAATTAGGTAGCCAATTTCTTAAAAAAAAAAAAACAAGAAAATTTCAAGGAAGGAAAATTGATAACATCTCAAAGTATGCTCTCCTCTTGCACTTAATGTGATCTGGAGGATCAGAAAAGAGAAAGTTATTGGTTTAATAGTCTCTTGAGTATGCTCTCTTCTTGCACCTAGAGTGACCTGGAAGATCAGAAAGAGAATTATTAGCCTGACTTGAAGGAAAAAATAAAAAATGACATGCATAGAGCAAGAGATTCTAGGGGAAGGTTTTTAGCTAGAGCCAAAAGTTCGATTTTTACAACTCCATCTACTTCAAGGAATAGACAAGAGACACCTCCATCATCTCCAACTTACACTCCTAGCCCTAGGATTCCTAGAATTCAAGAGGCAGGAGTCGACTCTCCCACACCTTCCATTGAATCTGAACTAGAAAGAGATCCTTTCCTTCCTTCTACAGAGAGACAAATTATAATAGAAGAAGTAGAATCATCTGAAGAAGAGGGAGAAATTCCTTCTCATACACCCTTAGTAGAAGAACCAGAAGACTCTGAAGTCTCCAGGGAAACTACCATGACAGAGGAAGGAGCAACTGGATTTGGTAGAGGTAGAGGTAGAGGAGGAGGAGGAAACAATGGAGGAGGTAGAGGTAACATTGGGGGAAATAGGGATGGGGATAACTCATTCGGGTTTCCTATAGTTGATGAGGACTCCCGAGCCACAATGAAAAACATCTCACCATCTGTCCTCCCAAACTTCCATGGGTTTAGGAATGAGGACCCTGAAACATTTCTATTTGAGTTTGAGGTAGTGTGTCGAACTTATGATTATTTGGAAGACTCTCAAAAACTCAAATTGTTTCCTTCAACATTGAAAGGAGCAGCCTTGAAATGGTTCATGGGATTACTCACTCAATCCATTAGGTCTTGGAATGATATGAAACAAGCATTTTTGGATAGGTACCTGGACTATTGTATGCCCACCAATCACAAGGATGAGGTATTCAAAATGATGCAAAAAGAAGATGAAAACTTGGAGGAGTTACGTGAAAGATTTCAATATAATCTGAAAAGAGCAAAAATGAGTAACTTGGATGAGGAGACCTTGAAAGCCCTTTTATTAAAAGCCATTAGAGATGAATGGATAGATATTTTGAACATGATGGGAAAAGGAGATATATCTCAACTTCCACTTTCTGATATAGCAGAATTATGTGTCCATCTCTCAAGGGGGAAATCTAAAACTCAAAAAGGGCCTAGAGATCCTTCTCTCATCAGAGCAAATAAATCTGCAACTGGATCGGTAAGTAGGGCTAAGATTGGCAACATGCTTGATGAATTCAAAACTGATATCTTAGGGAGTCTTAGTGAACAACTAGACACCCTTAAGATTCACAATAAGCAGAAAGCAGAAGCTGAAGCTTTGGCCATCTTTTTCCCAAAGTGTAGGAAGAAACATGCTCTAAGGGAATGTCCCTTGGATGCAAAAGTTGTAGAAACATGTGTAATTTGTTCAGAGAATCATGAGACCAAGGATTGTCCTTCAATTCCTGGGCTCAAAGCTGTCTTTCAAGAAGATCCAAATACAATCGAATCTCTCTGTTTTGTTGCAAGGAGACCTTGGCAGGGGCAACAAAATCAAGGGTTTAGCAACTCTATGAATTTTCAACCCCCACCAAATTGGAATCCTTGGCAACAACCTTGGTCCCAACCTCAAAATCCTTTTCAATCATGGGTACAAGGTATACAAAATCCTTATGGGAGATTTGCTCAATTTTACCAATATCCTCCATCTTTTCAAAACCAACAAGCTCCACAACTTCCAAATCAAAATCCACAACTATCATTACCATTTCCACAACAACAACAACCTTCTCAACATAATCCAAATTCTCAACTCTTGCTTCCATTTCAACAGAAGTCAAATCAACTTCCTTCTCAGCCATTGCCAAACCCCAATAATAAAAACCCTCAAAATGCTTACATGATGGAAGGTCAACAATTTCCTACCTATATGATTGTTCCTCTCAATGAAGTACAACTCAGATCAGGTAGAGTCTTAGATAAACCTTCTATAAATGCTCAAAAGCAAAGCATTTTTGAGGAAGAGTCTCTTGAAGCCAATAAGGGTTCTGAAGCATCTCTTCAAAACCCAAACACTCAAAAAGAAAAAGAAAAAGAATTAACCCCCACAACTCCCATAGTTGAGCAACCTGCATCTTTATCCACACCTCCTTTTCCTGAAAGATTACAAATTGACAAAGGAGTGGAGAAACAAATTTGGTTGCCTGACTATAATTTTCTAGATGAATTGAAGAATGTCTGTATCAAGATTCCCTTGTTACAAGCCATTAAAGAGATTCCTATTCTAGCAAAAACAATAAAGGAGTTGAGTCTTAAAAGACCAAGAAGGAAACCAAGAGATACCAGAAGGATCCACCTGGTAGGGAAAATTGCAGATATCATGATGGGAAAAATTATTATGCAGAAATATGTAGATCCTGGTAGTCCAATTGTCAAAACACATATCAATGGGGTAGAAATACCAAATACTTTGATTGATTTAGGGGCTGCTATCAACATCATGAGTAGACAGACTATGGAACAGCTAAAACTTCCTAACCTTCTTTTTACACCTACTTTATTGCAACTTGCAGATCGATCAATTATTAAACCAAATGGTGTATTAGAAGACATTCCAGTCTCCTTAGACTCTTGGGAATATCCAGTGGATTTCATGATTTTAACTCCCAAGAGTAATCTAGGAGGACATCCTCTTATTTTAGGAAGACCTTGGCTAGCCACAACTGATGCTTTCATAAGTTGTAGGTCTGGGGATATGTATATTTCTGATGGTAATTCGACAAAGAAGTTCAATATGTATCCTCCAGCAAAAGCAATTACAGAAATAGGAGATAATGAGTGGGTTGATGATGAAGATACTATACAACCTGTCTTTACCATTTCTGAGATTAGTGAAGATAGTCAAATTCTGAACACATTAGAAAACTTTGAACCATCTTCAGAATATGACCACACACAATTTCAGTTGGATTCTGACATTGAGTGTCTATCATTTAGACAAATGTCTCTTTTCTCTATGGAAGAATTTGGTAGTTCTGCCATTGAGATTTTTCCAGGAAAAACATTGAATATCAACAAAAACTTGGAAAAATCACAACAGGAGGAGCTAACCAAAATCTTGCAAAAACATTCTACTGGATTTGCATGGGAGTATACTGATATGAAAGGTATTGACCCTAAGACTTGCATTCATCACATCTACATTGAGGAAAATAGTAGACCAATCAGACAACCTCAAAGAAGGATGAATCCAAACCTTAGGGAGATAGTGAAAGAAGAGCTCCAAAAGTTACTTAATGTAAACTTCATTTACCCCATTTCAGATAGTCGGTGGGTTTCTCCTTTGGTTATAGTACCTAAAAAGAATGGTAAATGGAGGGTTTGCATTGATTACAGGGAATTGAACAAGACAACTTTGAAGGATCACTTTCCTTTACCCTTTATTGATCAAGTATTAGATACTTTAGCAGGCAAAAAGTATTTCTCATTTTTGGATGGTTTTAGTGGTTACAATCAGATTCAGGTAGCACCTGAAGATCACGACAAGACCACATTTACCTGTCCATGGGGAAATTTTGCTTACCGAGTACTCCCTTTTGGATTATGTAATGCACCCGCAACATTTCAAAGGGCAGTACTAGGAATATTTTCTGATCTAATTCATGATTGTGTAGAGGTCTATATGGATGATTTTACAGTTTATGGTAATTCATTTGAAGAGGCATTAGAAAATTTGGAAAAAGTCCTTATAAGATGTAAAGAAAAAAATCTTTCATTAAGTCATGAAATTTTTTTTATGATGTTTACTGAAGGGATTGTTTTAGGACATCATATTTCAGGAGATGGAATTAAAGTTGATAGATCAAAAGTTGAAGTCATCTCCAAGTTACCTATTCCAAATTGTCAAAAAGATGTTAGAAGTTTTCTTGGATTTACTGGATATTATAGAAGATTTATTGAAAACTTCACCAAGATAGCATCTCCGCTCTTCAAATTACTTACAAAAGACTGTGAATTCAATTGGGATCCTAACTGTCAATCTGCATTTGAAACTTTAAAAACAAGAATATCTGAAGCACCCATTTTGAGAGGGCCAAATTGGAAACTTCCTTTCCATATTTCTACAGATGCTTCAGATACAGCTCTAGGAGCTGTGTTGGGTCAAAAGGATTTAGTTCCTTATGCCATTTACTACACCAGTAAAAATTTGACTCCCACTGAGTTAAATTATACTGTGACTGAAAAAGAGTTCTTAGCTGTTGTGCATGCAATTAACAAGTTTAGACATTACATAACTGGCTATGAAACTTTTGTCCATACTGATCATTCTGCAATTAGATATCTCATGAAAAAACCTGTTACTAATGGCAGAGTTACAAGATGGCTTTTACTTTTACAAGAATTCAATATTACTGTGCTAGATAGACTAGGAAAACAAAATACAGTAGCTGATTTCTTGTCTAGAATCCAAAATACTAACGGAGATTCTCCTGTAGAGGATAAGATTCCAGATGAATATTTGTTTGCAGTAACTACTAAAACTCCTTGGTATGCAGATATTGATAACTATTTGGTTACAGGGAAGCTACCTCCACACTTATTTCCTAATGAGAAAAGGAAAATCATTCAGGAGAGTTCAAAGTATTCATGGATTTCTAATGAATTGTTCGAAACAGGGCTAGATTGTGTGATCAGAAGATGTGTTCGGGAAGATGAAATGCCTGACATCCTTAAGGCATGTCATGATGAACCGTGCGGTGGACACTTTGCTGACAAGAGGACGGCCTATAAAATCCTTTCTTTAGGACATTATTGGCCTTCTCTCTTCAAAGATGCAAAACAATATGTTAGAAGGTGTGACAGCTGCCAAAGAGTTGGGAGACCAACTCTTTCAAATGAAATGCCATTACAGCCACAGGTACTCATCGAACCCTTTGAAAAATGGGCTTTAGATTTCATTGGACCTATTAATCCACCATCTAGACAAAAGAAGTATATATTGGTTTGCACTGATTATGTTACTAAATGGGTAGAAGCCAAGGCATTGCCTTCTGCCACTGAAAATTCAGTTGTTCAATTTCTTTTTGAGGATATTTTTACTCGTTTTGGTGTCCCAAGAGAAATTGTGACAGATCAGGGAAGTCAATTTACATCTAACTTGATGGAGAATCTGATGGAAGAATACAAAATCAAGCATAGAAAATCTACTCCATACCATCCGCAAGCAAATGGTCAAGTGGAATCCACAAACAAAGTTCTTGAGAGCATCATCACCAAAACTGTTCATCTCCACAGAAGAGATTGGGCAAAAAGGCTTCCTGAAGCCTTATGGGCCTATAGAACTACATGGAGGAACACAACAGGACATTCTCCCTAGGAACTTGTTTATGGGAAAGAAGTCTTGCTCCCCATTGAGTTTCAAGTCAAGACCTTCAAGATGGCAATTCAGTTGGGGATGAATCTATCAGAAGCCCAAAAGCACAGAATGGAGCAGCTGAATGAGCTAGATGAAATAAGACAAGATGCAATTTTAAGGACTGATCTAATTCAGGACCAAAGAACTAAGTGGCATGACAGATATATCAAAGAGAAAAAGTTTCAAAAGGGAGATTGGGCGTTACTGTTTGATTCCAAGTTTAAAGACTTCAAAGGGAAATTTCAGACTCATTACCATATGAGATTGATGAAGTCTTTAGCAATGGAGCAGTTCGAGTCAAAACTATTGATGAGTTTCAAACTCCTCTTATTGTGAATGGCCACCGATTGAAAATTTATCATAAGCCACTCTCAAAAGAGGACTTTGTCAAAATATTTCAAGAAAATTCTGCAATGAGGGTGGTGGAGAAGAATTCTTCTCCTCCATCAGCCTAATCTTTGTTTCTTTCAGTTGAAAAAAAAAAAAAAAAAAAAAAAAAAAAAAATCTTTTGTATAAGCATGAAAACCAATCATAGATTGGCAGTCTTATACAGAAAATGTAGAGTGAAAATCAGGGACACCTGACACTCTATATTTTCTAAAAAAAAAAATCTCTCTTCCTTTCCATCTTCACTCCACCTCACTTATCATTTTCATCTTCACCTCCATCTCATCTTCATCTCCATTCCACTTCACTCCACTTCATTTCCATCTCATTCCATCAATAAAAGTCCCTCTCAGGACTATTTCATTCAGTTGGTTCTTTTTCTAACTATATATGTGCAGTTAAAGGGGTGTTGTCTCAGTTTCCGCAGCTGGGAACTGTTTCCGCAGCTAGCACCAGTTTCCGCAGCTCGAAACGATTTCCGCAGCCAGCATCATTCTGTCTCTACAGCCAGCAGCACTCCGTTTTCAAAAGAAAATAACAGTCAAAGGTTAGCATCATCGTCACCAAAGGCAGCAAAGATATGAGGTATCTGCAAGATCAAAAAGCAATAATGGGTTAGAAGCCTTAATCAACAAATGGCAAACTTCCAAAGGTATGATCAAAATCTCTACCAAATAACAATTTAATGTCATTGTATGCATAGTTATTAGATCATGGAAATTCCACTAAATACAATGATTTGATACGGCAAGATCCATATCACTCCTCTTCCATGATGATAATCCATCCACCTCATTCCTTTCTAACGGTTCCATAATCACTATTAATTCAAACTCGAAATGGGGCTGCTCTTTCATTTATTGGCCGTACGTGGAAGAAGTGACCTACTGTACTACGGCTCTCCTCCACCATAATTTCCGCAGCCAACGTTGAGACGTGGCGTAAGCCAACCGATTCGAAAGGACTCAGCCGTTATACTGCCCATTTATCACTCCACTTCCGCATGCATTTGATGCTAAACCCGTGACTGTTGTTTACCTCGTGCTCATACCATTCTCTGCTCTCCATTTCCGCTGCAACCTCCATAGCTTTGCTCTAAACCCTGATTACAGTCACTGCATACGCTTTGCATTTCGACTACGGCCACTCCACTTACCTTAAGAATCCCGTAATCAGCTCGTTTTTCCCTTGAACGTCCACACACAGTAAAATTTTTAGCCGGGGTTGAAAGCCGAGAATGGGAAAGTTACTCAGAGCTGAACCTGAGGGCCCGAAATACCTGGAGGGGTATCCGCAGACGAAGGAGTCATTGAAGAAAGCAAAGTGGCTGAAATTTATTCAAAAGTTCAGAGGATATAACAAGGAAGTCACTAAAGCTTTTGCTCGGTCCTTCAATGGACACGTAGTGGAGGTAGGGGACTTGAAATTCACAATAACAGAGGCCACAATAGCAGCAACAACCAGTTTACCACAAGAGGGAGACAGATGGTTTAAAAACAGAGGCCTGGATGATCAAGGATGGAAAGTCATGCTCAAAAACATAGGTATGGATAATTCTATATTTACTAAGGGAATTCCTGTGCATGTAATCAAAGAGGAATGGTTTGCGCTGTTATTACTTGTTCAGAAGTTTATTACATGCGAGGGTCGTTTTGGCACCATGTACATGTATCATGCAAGGATTATGATGAATTTTATGGAAGGCCATGCCCTTAATTTACCTTACTTTCTGCTAGCAAGTCTGAAGAAAATTAGCTCTGCTATTCAGAAACATGTAGGCCATATTGAATCCCACCTTTACCATCACGGGCTCATTAGAATTCTCATTGAAGATCAATTGAAAAATAATAATGATACTTGGGAAAAGTTTTTGATCAGAAATCACTTCCAAGAAGTGACTGAAGCCTCTGCCAGCAGTTCCCCAAAAATCCCAAAAAGAAGTAGGAGGAGAGAAAGAAATGTTACAGCCCAAGACCTTCCTACAGTAGACACTCAGGAAACTGTTCAGGAGGAAGAAGAAGAGGGAGCTAGAAATAAGAAGCAGAAAAAGGACAAAGGTAAAGTAACTATTCAAGAGACATATCCATCCCCTGAACCATCTGTAGAAGAAGAGTCTCAAACTCTGGCAGAAAGGTTAGCCCATCTTCAAACTGCTGCCTCAGCAAAGAAACAAAAAGAAAAACAGAGTGCACAAAAAAAGAGCACTAGTCCACATGTGAGGAGGAGCAGTAGGCTCAAAGAAAAGAAAAGTGTAACCCAAGAAAAACAATCACACTTTATTGATTTAGGTGAAGGAACACCTGAAAAAGGTCCAGCTCAGCAAGACATTGAGGCAAGTCCTCCACGTGAGGAAAGTCCTTTTCAGCTGGAAAGAGAAAACAGTCCTCCTTTATCAGAATTTGAGTTCAGGCCGAGAAAAACACCTGAGGTAGATTCCACCCAGCAAGAAGCATATAACTACTTAGAGTCCTTGGAACGATCAGCTGCAGGACCAAGCACTACCTTGCCACTTGATGCACAAGTGAAATCTTTAAAACAGGAAGTGTTTGAGCTAGAAGTCTTAAACAGGCACATTAAACAAGAAAATGAAGCATTAAAAGAGCAAAGTAAGGTGGACAAGATTGTCCATGACAATACCATGCTTCACTTAGGACTGTGGCAGAAGAAGAATAGAAAGTTGAAGAAAAAGTGTAAGAAGCTGAGCAGGGCATTGATTAATTTGAAATTCAGGTGTCTAGTCAAGAAACCAAGGACCATTTTGGCATCAAGGAGAAAGAGAAGAAGGCTGGATGTTCTTGCAGAAGCATCAGAGCACATGGATTGAGGAAAAGAACTAAGTTTTGGTTGCATGAGGACATGCAACACCTTCACAGTGGGGGTATGTAGAGCCTTGAACCTGTACCTCCTTACACACCCTCTCAGCCTTCTTTTCCCATTCATTTCCTCCTTTTCCCACTCATTTCATCCACCAAGTTGATTAAATCATTGTATTTTAGGACTTTTTACATGATTTTCTAACTATGCTAAGTGACTGTTGTTTGGTTTAGAATTTTGGTTCAGTGTGCTGCGTTTCCGCAGCTGATCCAGGTTTCTGCAGCCAGCACCGGATTTCGTAGCTTTTTTATTAAACGATATGTTACAGGCGTCCTCTGAGAAGATGAGCCACATGGGCAAGTTCCAGGGGTCAAGGACATGGTACGTGTCCCTCCAGATCACCCAGAACAGCCATAAAAGCCCGCGGTCAACGAGGAGGCAAATACCGGTCAACAGAAGTGTTCAACGATGGCACGGCTCTGCGTTGCTCTATTTTTGGGCACGTGAAGCTAGGTGGCATCATTCTCAGCCACGAAGACAATCTAGAAGCACGAATCCAACAACCATATTCTCCAGATTGAATGAACACGATGACAGTTACCTAGATCCGGGGACGCAGAGGATTCACGTGTTTTTAAACAGCTGGTTGAATAGCATAGATCTCGTTAAAGTAGTTTGCTTTCTCCTTATAAATAAAGCATCCTTGAACGCTGTAGGTTAATCGTTTTTGTAATCATTTTGTATGTAATTTTGAACTCCCCACTGTACTTTACATTTGTTGTCAATACATGAGAAGATTGTTTTGCATTTAAGCGTATAACTGCTCCTTGAACCGGCTGAAGTAGGCAGAGGGCCCCTGTTTGCTGAAGCCCTGTACAGTAACCTTTAATTTCCTGCATTTCTTTTTCTTGTTTCATGTATATTAGCTGTACAGATGTCTTTTAATTGCTGCATTTTTATTTCTTTTCAACATGTATATTAGCTGTACATAAACTTTGATTTCTGTTGATTTACATTTCTGCACTTTTATGTTCATGACTGACTAGTGCGTTATGCATGTTTCTTAGGCAAGCCCGGGACAATTTTCCTTCTTTTCTTTTCATAACTAGTGGCATGCGTGATCATCTTGTCTATGTTGTTGACCTTTATTGTTTTGCAGTTTTGATTTTCCTTACTGTCGTTTCTTTTACTTTCTGCTCTTAGATATCAAGTTGTTCATCATCTATTGATGGTTCCTTTTCCATAATCAAATAACTTAATTGGGAGCCAAAATATCATTTAGTATAGCTTGATTTAGTTTGCTTTAGAACTCACTTTACTTGACTTATTCATAATTGTTTCTTACATGATAAATTCAGCTGAAAGGCAAAAGGTTAAGAGAAAGTTAAAGTATTGTGACTAGTCTCTTTTATGTTGTTTCACTTAGATTTCACATTGCTTAACATTTCATGATATCTTTTCATAGAGAAGATTAAGTTGAAGAGTTGAAATAGTGTGAGATAGTTGTTCTTATTTTTAGTTGAATTTAATATAGATTTCATTTTTCATTTTCATTCAGTAGCAGAGATACTGGGCCGATGTCATTAGTCTTTTATTTGATGTCTTTATTTTCCTTTAAGAGTTGATTTTATTGCAGTTGTTGTTCAAGCTTTCTTGTAGAATACTTTTTAAAGTTTTGAGAAATAATTTAGAGATCACCACAATCATCCACATTTCACTTGCTTTATTACACTTCCATCACATCACAATAGGAAAGATACATTCGAAAACAAACTTAAAAAAGCTAAAAACGACAAAAGACTAAGAAAACGGTTATCTAAGTACATATAGTACACCTCACTTCATCAACTTACGAGCCCCGGGTTGACATTTAAAAGTTGCAATTTAGACTTCACTAAATTGACCAAACACATTGCACTTTATCTATCTTAATGTTATTATTTTTAACTCTATTAAGGAAGAGTGGGTACTCTTATCTTGCCAAATCTTGCTACACATCTAATAGGTACTATATGGGTTGGACCCCTCACACAATGATGAAGTTTGTTGGCATGACCACTTACTTGAGTTTTTAGGCTTTTTTCTCCCATGTGTCTATAAGACCTTATATTCAAGTACGTTGTTAGCATAATGGTTGTGAGCTAAGTGGATATCTTATAAATGATATAGTAAATTAGTTGGCACAAGATTTTCCAAGTTAGATTTGTAAAATGAACCACTTGAACTAATAAAATAATGTAGCTAGTACCTTTTTCAGAGCTTAATCGGGATCATGAATAAAACTGAAATTTTTTTAAGATCTTTAATTATAGAGAGTTGGAGATGATTCAATCTTAGAGTGAATGTATGTGAGGTGAGTTAGTGATCAAAATATTGCATGATTATAGAGAGTTGATGAACAATGTACTAGAAAGGATTTCCTATTGGGTTGGCCATTAAAACAACCAATTACTCATGTAACTCGGTGGATGGTGATCCTTTTATATGGCCATCACAAATTGATGACCAATGTATGTGATGTAGATGCCCAAGTGAACTACTGTAGACTTTGTGAGAGAGAGAGAGAGATGACAATGATGCAATAAGTTTATAGTATGGGGGAGTATTGGAATATAAATCCTACTTGTGGTTATGTGACAATGCATGTCTTATTGCATATTACATCTCAGTAGATTAAAACATGATAAACTAAGCCATATGATATAGGTGTGAGTAAAATGTATTAAATATATCACAACTTAGTGTATGTGGATCCATATCAATATATGAATGTAGACATATGCATTCTAATGCACCAATCCTTCATTTGGTCATGATCTTTGGATACAATTAACCTGGTTAATTGTGAGGCTAATATTTATGGAAGGTTGGTTCATTATTAAATGCCCATATAAACAACCGACATCTTTTATATGTGTGTTTAGAATGGAACATGAGAAGTGTAATCGGGGATACTCTTTCTCTCACTTCCATTTTATAACAATTTTCTTACTATATATATATATATATATATATATATATATATATATATACAATCATTTTTATAACAATTATTTACAAGAAAATGTATAGAGGAATGAATATTAGCTCAAAATACAAATTTAAGGTGATTGTTATATGCCAAAAATTAGCTCTAGGCTCATTATTTCCATGCCACAAATTTCAATAAAAATATAGTTGATGTTATTATCAATTGGGAGACATGAAAATCCTAGAGGCACTACTTAGACAACTTGGCTCAAAGCCATTATAAGAAATGTTCATTATGAGCTCAATCTGCCATATGCAAAAATTGAACCTAAGTGGGAGTGTAACAACCCTGGTGAAAATTCCATGTAATAAAAGTTAAAAAAAAAAACCATAACCACGGATGATGGGACACTTATTCCAAGCTGAATGTTGGGCAAGACATCTTAGGGAGTGTTCATTTGGTTGTTTATGGCTAAGGAAATTCGCAAGGGCAATGGCTAAGTCATTAAAAGGAAAAAATGAATTTTTGGCATATTTATTTATGAAAATAATGGAAATTAGGAGAAAAGGGAGGTGAAAGGTAACAAGTTGCATGTGAGGAGGAAAATGAAGAAAATAGAGACCACATCCATAAAAAGGCTTCTGAGGATCAATTGGTAACATTTTGTCAGTTCAGTGTTGGAGCACTCTCTAAGTTGGCCTATCCTACAACTTCAAGATCAAGGGAAATACTCCCTATCCTATCCTCTTGATCAAAGTTGGCGTGTCCCCCATTGAAAGTACAATTATGTTTAGGTTTCTGATGTATAAGAAGAAGCTTTACAGCATGGAACCCAATAGGCTCCCAAAAATTGTTTCTAACTTTCGTCAAAGCCCACACCTTCACCTTAAGTGTAGGTGGCATAAGGATGCCCAATCTTGGCTCAACCATTGGGGCATTAAGGAGGGGATCATCATGGGAAGCAAAGATAGTGTCAAAGATACTGTTACCTCCAATTTTAAGGACAAGTTGTGGGATGATAAGGAGCTGGAGGGTAAAAGGAAGCTAAGATACTATAAGGAGGTGATCAACCCCACCCTCGATAATCAGAACTGTCTCTTTATGTTGATTAGCACTAAGAAAAAAATGAACATCACTAGGATAAGAACTAATTCTCATGAGCTTCGAAGTGAAATCAGGCGGTGGTCTACTCCTAAGATTCCCTGGGACGATAGAATTTGTCATATTTGCGATACTAAGAAGGTGGAAGATGAAAAAAATTTCCTTTCAGACTACTCAACTCTTACTCACATCCGCTCTCAATTCCCTAACATCTACCACACTTCCAATCTTCTTGACTTATTAAGCCAACCCAACTATTAATAACGATCTTGGAGCCCTTCTTTCTCGTCTTTTTTATCATAGAAACAAGATTTTGAAGAATCATGTTTAGATTCTTTTTCTTTTCTTGAGGTTTGATAGACCACATTGATATTAGTGGATGTTAATCATCATCATCATCATCATTATTTTTATTTTATTAACTGTTTATGGTTTTGATTATTTAAACTTGACATAAATATTATTTTTATTTTA
Organism: Pinus tabuliformis; assembly: GCA_031772625.1. Lineage (NCBI taxonomy): Eukaryota > Viridiplantae > Streptophyta > Pinopsida > Pinales > Pinaceae > Pinus > Pinus tabuliformis. The sequence continues at coordinate 1,992,347,867 of CM062819.1, read as the reverse complement.
GATATTCATTTCACTAAATTTTTACTTTTGATCAATTCTTTTCCTTAATTCAATGTTAACAACTATATTCTAACAATTATTTCTTTATATTAAAGTATTATTTATTAATAAATAAATTTATTTAGTCAAATCTCATTGTTATATTATAACTACTAATTTTTTTTCTCTTCATCTATTTAACTTGATGTTAAGATTTGGTTCTTCGTCTTGTCCTGACGATGAACCACATTGGATGGTTCGAAATGCATCAGAAAGCTCTAATGATGTGATTTTTACCGAAAGTTTTCTTGCTTTTCAAAATATTTCAAGATCAAATATATCTATATACATAGAGATAGAAATTTTCATATTCCATTGATGAGCGTTTTCTAATTCAATGTACTCGAGATATTTGGCCATTTCTTCAATGTTTAGCATGGAGTTTACATGTAACATTTAAAAATATATATATTAGTAACAAAAAAAATTCAGTGTAAACATAAAGTACATATTATATAAGGAAAATAAAAAATAAATAAAGAAGTTGTTTTATTAGTATGTTACTCAAGATGAAGGAGGTATGTGTATAGATAGAGAGAGGGACTATATTATATGCCAGCATAGATCCATCTTAAATATGGATCTAACATGAGTTGAGAGGGATCCAATTTCTTCACGTGCAAATTTTTTTATGAATCGACATTATTTAAATATTTTGTATAGTTTATTAATTTTTATTTTTTTTTGGGCCTACATGAGTAAAATTTCAACATTGTTGACAGACGGACATGGTTACACATCATACTAGGCTGTAGAATGAGCCCCTCGGCTCAAAAACGAATGAAAATTTAAAAAAGTATGATGGTTAAAACATTTTGTTATTGTGTTGTTCAAGATAGGTGCCTTTAATTTTATTGTAATTCGTTCAATGGTTAAAATTATGGAGTTTTCATGTAACACTTTAAAAAAGCTCAATAAAGTCCACAAGGTCTTGGATTCGAGTGCCTTGTTAAGACACTCCTAGATGTGTTCAATTCTCTACCCTATTCAGGTGTTATTCTTGGACAGGACGATGATGTAGCCTCATCAATGCCGAATTTACAAAAGAAGAAGAAGATTAATAACAAAAAAATAATAATGTAAATATCTATTTATCTATAAGGAGAGAGACCATGTATATATATTATATAAATCAAATGAAAAAAAATATGGTTAAAACATTTTATTAGTGTGTTGCTTAAGATGGTGTAATTCCTTTTATGTTTAGTATGGAGTTGACACATGGCACACACACACACAAATATATTAAAAATTTGTCAATTGGGGTTATCTCACCTAATTGGGTAGAATCACTGTTATCTTCCCCACCCAAGTTCAAATCCTTGTTAGTAACATGATGAACTATAATACCTTGATAATTATTGTTTTAATAGTTAAGTGCCTAATTAATTACAAATACTTTAATCTTATTTTTATATGACTATTTCCTTCGTATACTATTATAAATATAAATAAGAGGGATCAAATCTGGAAAGTGCAAACCATCTTTTAAAATGATTTGATCTCTCGAAATATTTTGAGTTTTTTTTTTTTTTTTTTTTTTTAATAAAACTCAACTTTTTACAAATTAAAAAATAAAACCACTCTTAAATCCTAAAATCATGGCAGATGGAGAAAAATAGTGGGTACTTTTAAATATTGCTAAATTGGGTTTTGTGACCATGGCCGGGCCATTCGAACTCGGGACCTAGCTTAAGCTGTCGCCACTACTAACCACCAAGATTGCATTATGATTTGTAAAAGTGAAATGTAAAGATACAACAGCAATCTTCGAAAAAAGAGAATGTCATCTTAAACCAAATTATTAATTGGTTTAATAATTATTAATAATGGTTATTTAAAATATGATGAGTTTTATAATATTTTTTTGTTTTCAGTTGATTTTGTTTACGAGATTTGCATTTCAAAAAAAATCATTTTTTAAGATTATTATATCCAAAATTAAAATAAATCTTAAAATTCATGTAATATAATTTTAAAAACTAAAGTACATATTAAAAAATTAATTAGATTTTTTTAATTGATTAAAAAAAATAACGAATCAAAAATCAACTTTGTTATAAAAATTTATGCTTAATTCGTTGCTATCATTCCAAACACAACGTAGGTACTCATTCATCTACCAATATTTGCATTTATTAATTAACTACATATTTAGTAAAAATGAAAGATAACATAACCTATTATGTGGATTAAATTTATTAATTAACTATACATTTAGTAAAGATGAAAGATAACATAACCCATTTTGTGAATTAAAAATATGTAAGATAATTTCTCAATGTCGTTATACTTTGTTAAATTTGAAGGGGGCATTTCTTGGAAGTAATTGATTATTTGATGTTGTTAATCAAGTGTAGGTTGTGTGGTGAGGACAATTTATTGCTTTTCTTTACACTTGGGTTGGAATCTCAATTTAACATAGTTACCAAGTTCCAATTCAGAGGTACAACATTATAAAAAAATTTGATAATATACATCTTAAATATTTGGATATATATACTTTCTTTCCTCTAACAATGATAATTTTCTTTCTAATTCATTTTAAGTTTTCAACAACTTCTAATAACTCTACATAATGTAATAGTTTTAGAGATACATTTTACCAAAAAAAAATACCCATACTTTCTTTTTCCTCCAAAAACTTAAATCTAACATGGCCTTTGGTTTCAAAACTTATTTGTCTAAAATTCTTATCTGATAGATAAATACAAAAATCATTTTTCTAAACCTATTTATTTAAAATTTGTCAAAATAAAAACAATAGTAAAATCAAAATATGAAAATTTTCCAAATTTTCCAATTACTTCTATTTCTATTTCTTTTCTTAGTTTTTTAAGTGCAGTAATCTATATATGTTCAGACCTTGACATCTTATGCCCCCATCATAAGTAGAGCCATGTAGATTTAGAGAAATTTGGTAACTATGTAATTTAATGCTATGACATGTTTCTCTATAACTCAATTATTTGCATTAATTTCATATAACTAGTACTAAATTGATACAATGAACCAACGGGATGTGAACCTAAATTGATATAGTAAACCAACCTGGATGTGAACTTTGATTTTGTTGTGGTAATTGATTTTGCTATACCACCATTTGACTAATTTTTATTGCCCATGTCCACTTGTATTTTCATATGACCAAATGTTTGTTGTGCCCTCTTTGCTGATTTTTTCAAAAGACCATGGAAAGCAATATGAAAGCGAGTCCATCACTAACTCTGGCATTTGGAGTTTTGCCCATGTGCACTTATATTCTCTTATGACCAAAGGTTTGTTTTTTCCTCTCTGCTGATTTTTTCAAAAGACCATGGAAAGCAATATGAAAGCAAGTCCATCACCAACTCCGGCCTCTGGAGTTTTTCCCATGTGCATTTATATTCTCTTATGACCAAAGGTTTGTTTTGCCCTCTCTGTTGATTTTTTCAAAAGACCCTTGAAAAGACCATGGAAAGAAATATGAAAACTAGTCCATCATCAACTCCGGTCTCTGGAGTTTTAGTTTTTGGAATCCATTTGCAAGTAATCTCACCGGTATTCTATCCGCCCTAACTATTCTCCGCTTACCTCAACTAATTTCCTCCGCCTTCCATTCATTTGCTCTGACCCTAACCTCTATTTCCCCAAGTGGTTTTGAGTTGAATGATTTCCTAATACCAACATTCTTTCATGGTGGAATTTCAGGTGCAGTGGATGCGTTTTTTCCTGTTTGTGTGGAGTTTTAGGTGGAGTGGATGCTTTTTTTTTTCCATTTGTGTCTGCGTTTGTATTGGCAGTAGGAATAACAATAGGAGAAGAAGGGTGATATGGTTTAATGAAGAGAAGGAGAGGCTGGATTTCCTTAGTTTATTAGAGGGTTTCCTCCTCACTTTTGAGATACAAGGAAATGCTTTTTAAGTTCTAAAGGCTACTTTATAGAATGCTAATTTCACCTGATCGATAAAAGTTTCTACTAAATTTGCAAATTTCGCGTGTATTTTTAGTTGGTTCATTCAAATTTTCATTGAATTTGTGATCATATGCACATTTTGCGTTAACTTGGAAAAGCTTGACTATTTCTATCCCCTTTTCAGGTTTTATGTGACCAGACGCAGAGTTTGTCAACAAATCTTCATTTTTGACCTGGTGTTTAGTTGTTCTGGTGTCAGCCTACCAAAAATTAGGAAAATATTATTATTGTTACCTCATTTTCATCCTTTTTTTATCACCTTCTGTTATGAAACCAGCGCACAAAAAAATAGAAAAGATAGATCAATGCCTTAGAATTCAGCCTCTTCGAGGGGGTAACCTCCTTTACATTACACAAATGCATGATTCTTTGATGATTCAAATGACAAAACCTCCTTTGTATATATAGGAGTTTAAGGAGTCACAATATAACCCAGTCGACCTAACAATAATAATATAAAGGCACAAAAATAACAATAGAAGGATTCTATGGGGCACAACAATATTAATAAGGGATACAAATACAATAGTAATGGGGTGATCACTAGTATTATAGGGACCTAACATGCCCCTCTTCTTCAAAAAAGTGATGTCCTCAACGCTTGAGTAGTTCTGAATGCTCGATGTGATGTTCCACTACTTGAACCTTAGAATTTTCTCTTAAATAAAAATGATGTGATGGATGGTGGCTGATATCCATAAAGTGCCATAAATGGGGTCGTTTTTGTTGCTGTATGGAAGGAAGTGTTATACCACCCTTCAACCAGAGGCAACCATTTGACCCATTGTGTCTGTTTATCAGATCCAAAGCAACGAAGATATCCTTCCAAACATTTGTTTACTATCTCAGTTTGCCCATCGGATTGAGGATGATAAGATGAAAATGGGATCTCTGTCACTTACAATAATCTTTGGGTTTCCATGTAGCTTTTGAATTGTTTCCATAAATGCAGTAGAAACTGTACTGGCTTTAAATGGATGTGATAATGCACAAAAGTGTGCATACTTGGTAAGTCTGTCAACTACCACCATGATGACACTCTTTCCCTCTGACTTGGGTAAACCTATGATAAAATCCATTGAAACCTCCTCCCAACGTTGGCTTGGAATGGATAAAGGTTGTAATAAACCCGGGGTCTTAATTGTTTCAACTTTATTTTGTTGGCAAACCAAACATTCTGCCACAAACTTTTAAATATCCGATTTAAGGCCATCTCAAAAAAATTCCTTCTTAACCCTGTGGTAAGTTTTTAAAAATCCTGAGTGCCCTCCTAAGGGGGAAGTGTGCAATTCCATAAGAATCTTTTGTTTGAGTTAGTTCTTATAGAGGTATAAGCGATCTATGTACCATAACGAATCATTTTGCCAGCTAAATGTATCAGATGTGCTGGAATATTGTTGTAACTTTTGAATAAGTGCCCACACTTCTTCATCATTCTTCCATTCCTCCCTTGCTTCGTTTATCCAATCTAGTTGGATAATAGAAATGGCGCACAACAATGCTTCCACATCCTCATCCTTTCTTGAGAGGGAATTTGCCACCACATTTTAATTCCCTTTTTTGTAGATGATTTCAAATTCATAACCCAACATCTTTGTGACCCACTTTTGTTGCTCTTCAGAGGATAATCTTTGTTCTAACAAGTATTTAACGCTATCATGATCCGTTTTTACCTTGAAGTGTCTTCCCATTAGGTAGGGTCGCCATTTCATAAGTGCATGTAGTATTGCCAACATTTCCTTCTCATAAATAGCTTTGTGTAAAAACTTTCCCTCGATTGGACGACTTTCAAAAGAAATGGGTCTTTCATCTTGCATTAAAACAGCACCAATTCCATTTCCTGAAGCATCACATTCCACAATAAAGGTTTTTGTGAAGTCCAGTGTAGCTAAGACCAGTGCTTGGCACATTGCCTCTTTAAGATGTTCGAAGGCCTTTGTTGCTTCTGGAGTCCATGAAAATGCATCTTTCTTCAATAATGTTGTTAGAGGTGCTGCTATTCTCCCATAATTCTTAACAAACTTGCGATAATACCTAGTCAACCCGAGAAATCCTCGCAGATGCTTTATGGATGTGGGGATTTTCCATTCCTTAATGGCTTTAATTTTTCTAGGGTCTACCTTAACTCCTTCATGAGATACAATATGACCCAGATATTCCACCTCTTGTACTCCAAAGAAACATTTGGATCTTTTTGCATATAATTGTTTCTCCTCCAATAGTTGTAGCACCCTGTCAACATGTTCAACATGATCCTTCCAAGACTTGTTGTAGATTAGTATATCATCAAAAAATACTAACACAAATTTTCTAAGGAAGGGTTTGAAAATGGAATTCATCAAACCTTGAAATGTAGAAGGCGCATTGGTAAGGCCATAAGGCATGACCAAAAATTCATAATGACCCTCATGAGTTCTAAATGTTGTTTTCGGAATGTCTTCAGTCTTCATTCTGATTTGATGATATCCTGAACGAAGATCCAACTTGGTGAAGTAAATTTATCCATGCAATTCATCCAGTAATTCATCAATGGCAGGAATGGGAAACTTATCTTTAATAGTGAGCTTGTCGAGCTCCCTATAATCCGAACACATGCACCATGATCCATCCTTCTTGTCCACCAATACTATTGGAGCAGAGAAAGAACTTTGACTAGGTTGAATTATACCAGCCTCTAGCATTTCTGCAACCATACGTTCAATTTCACTCTTTTGGGCATAGGGATATCTATACGGCCTGATGTTTGGAGGAACACTTCCTGGAATCAAATGAATAGCATGATCATGATCACGAATAGGTGGGAGACCTTTGGGAGTCTCAAATACCTTGGAATGATTGTCCAAGACTTTTTGGAGATCTGGAGAAATAGACGATTTCGATGTGGAAACATCTAGTGAACATAATTGTGCAATTACACCTCGTTGTTCCTTTTTTAGAAGCTTTGTCATATCATTAGAGTTGATTATCTTTCCCGGTTTCCCTACAATACCCCTTAATTAAACTTCCTTTCCTTTCGTCATGAAAAGTTCTTGAAAATTAAAAGCTATTGTACCCAAGGATTGTAGCCATTAGACTCCTAGTACAACATCTACACCTCCCATTGGAATGGAAAGCATTGGGCTATTCAATACATATTATCCCATGGATAGCTTGATATTATGGCACTTTCCAGAGCAATTTATCGTTCCTCCACTTCCAACCATCACTTGAAACTCTGGTGCTGGATATAGGAAGAAATTCAATTCTTTTGCTATCTTACAATGAATAAAATTGTGGGAACTTCCTAAATCAATCAACACTATTACCTTTTTCTTCTTGATATGTCCTTCTATCTTGATAGTTTGAGGAGTGGTAATTCTAGCCAATGCATTACAAGATATGGTTGGATTCATTACTTCTTTATTTAGGGTTTGTTCCTGGAGTATATCCTCTTCTTTTGACATTTCTTGTTCATTTTCTTCCTCCTCTTCACAATCTATGTAGAATAATTTCTTCTCAGCACACTTATGACCTTTAGTGTATTTGCTATCACAACTGTAACAAAGCCCTTTTGATCTTTTTTCTTCCAATTGTTGTGGTGTCAACCTTATAGGTTGTGGAAGGCTAGAGGCAACAACACTTCCATCTTTATAGTTGTGAGTGGTAGGCTTCCTAGTTGCCATAATTTTGCTTTCCATTTTTCTTGCTAACCTGAATGCCTTCTCCAATGAATTAGGTTCCCAAAGGTGAACCTCATGTTGGATATTATCCTTTAAAGTCCCTATGAACACATCAATCCTATGCTCCTCTGGAATATCTTTTACCCTTATGTTCAATTTTTGGAAGTCCTCAATGTGATCCATCATTGAACCCTTTTGTTTGAGACTTATCAATTGGCTAAAAAAAGTGTTGCTTTTTGTATCCTCATAATGTGTTGTCATTTCTTCCGTAAAAATTGCCCAAGTGACAATTTGTTTACGAGAGCAAAGCCATTGATACCATACAAACTGATTTGGTTCCAAATATAAAGTGGCAATACACACCTTCTGTGTGTTTTACACATTATTGAGATCGAAAAATTGCTCCATCTGTAGTATCCATGTTGCGGGATCCTTGCCATCAAACTTCCTCATATTGATTTTTGGAATATGGTGGTTCTTAGATCCAACGTTAGAGTCTATGAAATCATGATTAACATTTATTTTTTTCTCATCACAAGTTTCCTTTACTACCCTTTCACCATTAGTAAGTATTTCTTGTAGAAAATTTGTCAAATCTGTCTTCAAATCTTCCATGCCTGTCTTCAAATCTGTCTTCAAATCTATCTTCAAATCATTCATCTTAGCTTCCATGTTATTCATCTTAGCTTCCACGCCATATATCTTAGCTTCTACATCTTTCTTTAAACCATCCATCTTAGATTCTGTTACTCTTTGTGTGAGTGACATTTGTTGTTCTTGGTCTCGTAATTTTGATATATCATGTTGCATTTCTTCCTCTTCTTCAAGAGTCATGCTAGAGATTTCAGGTTTCTTACTAGGTGTTTGCATTTTCTTTCCTCGAGGCATCAGTTACCGATAATAATGCTTTACTATGCCCTTTGAATTCCTTCAAAATAATTTTTCAAACCAAGCTTAAGCAAAAATTTACAAAAATCTACACACCTTTTTTCACTTTGCAAGAGCTCGATATTGCATCTGATGTATCTCTGTAATTTCGAATCTTCCAGTTCTGAAATTGCAATCTGCGATAGCCCTCTGCGTCCCCTTTCCAATGCTACCAATTTGATCGAATTTAGATTCTCCAAGAAAGAGTTATGCATAATCTCCCAAGATGACCTGATTATATACATTTTCAGAAGAGCGAACTTGTATGAAGTGCCACGTGTCACTGTTTTGATCTTAGGATCTGAAAAATATACATAGGAAACTACAGTCCATCCTCTTTCTGTAACTTCCTACAAAATTTCAATCTGATCCTCAAAACAAAAGTTATGACTATTTTCCCCAGGTCACCTGTTTGGAATGTAATTGGGGAGTCTGCAAAAATGGCAACTTCCTCAGATCATATCTCCGCAAATATAGCATGAAAAGCTCTGAAATTCAGACCTGCAGTTCAAAACGATTTCGTCCCAAATGGGTTTTTTTTAGCGCATGAAACATCACAAAAAAAAAGTTATAGCGCAAATGCCACGATGACCTGTTTGGAGCAGTGAAACCCTAGAATTCAAAGCTCTAATACCAAATGTTATGAAACCAGCTCACAAAAATATAGAAAAGATAGATCAACGCCTTAGAATTTAGCCTCTTCGAGGGGGCAACCTCCTTTACATTACACAAATGAACAATTCTTGGATGATTCAAATGACAAAACCTCCTTTCTATATATAGGAGTCTAAGGGGTCACAATATAACCAAGCCGACTTAACAATAATAATATAAAGGCACAAAAATAACAATAGAGGGATTCTATGGGACACAATAATAACAATATGGGGACAATAGGGGCACAACAATATTAATAAGGGATACAACTACAATAGTAATGGGGTAATCACTAGTATTATAGGGACCTAACACATTCCCAAGGGTGAGATGATGATGCTTGGATGAGTTTTTCGGCTTATGTATATTTATTTGCACTTGTTTTACAATTTTTCCATCAAATTTATATTGCTCTTTACATCACTCATGAGTTATAGTAGATGATTGTACCATGGTATATCAACTCATATGCCTATCACCTTAGATGTTATGTGCACTCATTGATGGTACTTCATGCAAAATCTTTTAAGTTGATATGTAATGAGTGGGTTTCTTGCTTAGAAGTAGTGTGATGATCTTGTCATGAAAGTAATAAATTTGGTGTATGTTCTAATGGTTTAAGTATAAGTATTTTATTATTTTGTTTTGTGTACCATGAGGGTACATAATTATCCTTAAATAAGTATTTTCTTGACTTATACCAAATTATTTTATTAGTGGTCTAGTTGAGTAATGTACCACATATCCTCACCGTACTTAACATTTCCCTCCATTTTCCTTTCATTATCATCCCATTTATAGAAACATACTATACACACTTATGTTTGACTTATCAAATATCATCTAGCAATGTCTAAATGAAGAAATTGAAAACAATTTAAGTTGAAGTCAAATAAAGCCAAAAAGGATAGAGGTAAAGAGAAGCAAGTTAAAAAATGAAAAAATAATAAGGCTAGAGTTATGCAACCTCATTAAAAGGGTCCAACCCCAAAGTCCTATGCTAAAAATGCATATCCTAATAAAAAGAACTAAGAAAAAGGTAAAAGGGGTAATACAAAGGTGTTAAGATGATAAATTTAAGTAAAACTCCCTCTCAATGGCTTACATGTAGGAAAAATGAAGGTTCCTAGCTCAAAAGCATTAGTTGGTCTAGTAAAAGACCATTGCATCATTAAAAATGACTTTGATGATCAAGAAATAAGGTTTCCCCTCCTTTTTCCATTAAATAATCACCTTTCTACCTATCTCTAACCAAGACCTTGGAAACAATTTTTGTCATAGGAATTGATACATGTAATAGGGGTAAAGTTGCCCCACCATGGGTAGCTTAGGCAATTAATCGATGTTGTTAGAAGAGCATTACTCATTGTGCATTACCTAATGATTGTTGGATATAATAGCCATTCATGAAACAAGGGAGACAAAGACATATGCAATAAGGCCCCAAAGGGGAAAATATATTAAATAAACTTTCTCGTGTGTGTTTGTAATGTACAAATAGTTACAATATATGGTGACAGGTTACCATGTCATGATCATATTTTTTGTTCAAACTATTACCTCGACTTACTCCATAAAATCTCCATGAATATCTTCATAAATCTCTTAAGCAATCTTCATCTCTAACATCATTCGTTCCTCCTAATCTCTCTATCTTATGTAGACCTTTATGGTTGGTCTACTTCATTAAACTTTCATCACATAATTTAGATATTAATTATAATTCACAAGTAAGATTTCTTCCTTCATACTACCCCTTAATGAGTACTTATAATTTCTTTAACTCTAGTGTCCTTTGAATTGGTCTCGTCTTCATCTTCAATCTTTTGTATTTGTCTTCTTTGGTCTTTTACTTTCATCTTGTACCTGTGAAACATAAATAGTTTGTTTATTGAAGTCCATATAAAAAAGTTACCATCCACCAATCTAGTGAATTGGTCACCAGTTGTTGTATATGTTAGTTCTCTAGGGAACATTTTCTTATACATGGTTTAGCAACAAACGATTATACGTGTACATTCAACTCGCCCTACATCATCAATAATTCATCAATTTGGTTTTCTTCCTTACCTGTAACCATAACCTAGGTTTTCTTGGATTACCCTTCACCATACAAACCTTAGGTGGTTCTAGCTGACCACACACATATATTACATCAAAAGTAGTTTTGGATGACCACAAAACTCCCTCTCTCACAACAAGTGGTAATTGAGCACCACTTCCTCTCTCATGACAAGTGGTTACTGAGAAACATTATCTCTTCAATAGGGGTATACTTATCTTATCATGCTTACATCACATTGACTCAGATACATTCAATTTAACTTCCATTTAGGTTAATTTTTTTCCCTCATACAAACGTTCCCATTCCACATCAAATACATTAGGAACCATTAAATCCTTTAGGGATGTTGTTTTACATGGATTCATTACATTTGCATCTCAATTATGAACACATGGTACTATTATCTAGCTTTCTTCATGCCCTTCTTCTTGCCTCTTCATTTCACCATTTCTTCTTATTTCACTTCTCTTATCTTCCTTTTGATTGCTTTTCTTCCACTGCTTCATTATTTTTATTTCTTTTACACAAGTCCAGGGGTCTATTCTTTCTATCATCATCTTCATTCATCCTACATCATCTTCTTTTTACATCTTGCTTGCACTTTTCTCTATTCTTTTCTTCTATCATGGAATATGTTTCTTTATCTCTTCATTTGTCCGCTTCATTCATGGATCCTTCTTCTCTTCATTTTCTTTATGCTTCATCTTCATCTTTCTTTCTTTATTGATCGTCATTCTTCTCTTACTCTTCCATTGTACCTGTATAAATTGTTTCTTATAGGATGGATGTCTCATCCAAAAAGACACCTACAATATTCTTCATCCATTTACAATTACATATTGATAAAATATGCTTCTTGTTTGGTTGCGCAAAAACCAAGAAGACACTTATGACCTTGGTTTGCAAACTTAATTGAAGCACCATTGTCATGATTTGACACGACTCAACTTGAAATGGCTCTATCTTCCCTTAAATTTTATTTTGATTCTAGACTCTCAACCTACTTTAACATAATTGGTCAGGGTGTCAGGTAACATCAATCATACACCCTTTTTTACACAACAAATTTCACATCAATGATTTCTCCATGAATCTTAAAATTCAGCTTCAACTTGGACTTTATCTCCATCTTCGACTTGACATTTATTATATAAGCAAGACTTTATAACCAAGATACCCATCACTTTTTACATAAAAACTAATTTCATGAACCTTTACATCAACCTAAAACTCTCAACTTTTCATTACTTCATCTTGACTGTGACTCAACTTGTAAAAGAACTTCATTACATAACTACTTTGATCATTTCAAAACATCACCACGTAAAGTTTACATTACTCTCTTGACACTTATATCTCAATATTAATTATAAAATTCAAGTTAATGTTTTCCATCAAATTTGAGTTAACTGGAGATATCACCCAAGAAATAATTTCATAGTATGCTTCTTCCATACAATTCCCTCTCCCGCCATATTATAGACCAATTTATTCTATGGACCATGTATTTATTAAAAAAACTAGATATTTATGAAACCGTTTCATGCAGGAATGTTCAAATAATAAATACATTTATTTAAAGTTTTCACCACGTTGTTCCAACTTCTACTTCAAGGCAATGGATGATCATGAGTTCGATGCATCTGTCTGCTCAAATTTTCATTTGTTGCAACTCCACCAGCATTGGCCATAGATTCCAACTTGACCACAGGTTAAGTCACCCTCGCTTTCCTCAAAATAATGGTGTGTCGGTCCATAACTTCCATCATTATCATTGGCTATGAATGTCTCCATATTTCCATCATTATCATTGGCTATGAATGTCTCCATATTTCCATCATTATTGTACTTGAGGTCTAACAATAAGATGTTCGTTGAGCCTCTACTTGAGCTTGACAATTCACACCATCAAAGAACATAAACATATAAGCCTCAATGCCTCTAAATTTCAAGTATCGTTTTCAATGTTGAACTCATTGCAATGAAGCATGTCTTCCTTATCTAATATGATTATTCAATAAAAACTCTTCATGGGAAACACTCAACCCTATATTCTATGGAACACAATGACTACTCCCTATTCATCCCTCTTTTGACTTGTCCCTAGATAAAATATAATATCTTTTCTTTCCCATTCAATTTCACATGAACATAATTCCAACCACAAATTCTATGATCATCATCATAATCAGTCACAATCCCACATACTCATGTTTGAGGACTATTAGAAGAAGATCATTTTGCTTATAGGTTAGGGAACAACAATAGACTTTAGATCTAATGACATCAAAATTTGAGCCCATGCATCTGGTAATTTATCATTGTTTGAATCCAAAAAATACTATAGTGGTTATACAATTAATTGTGTACATTCAATATGAGGTCTTTCATGTGCATATCTATCAAACCCAAAAGAAATTTGGCATCCCATCAATTCCTACCTAGCTCAGACTCAACAACAAGGCTCTATGACACCATAATATTCTCAAGCAACTCAACTACGCTCCATAACTCGGGAAGGTCTATCCACAAGTTCACAACACATTATACACAAAAAACGAAGTGTGGGTCCACACAACAAATCTTTGCACAACAGATCCACACAACAACTCCATGCAGGTCTCCATCGCAAGTCTACGTGATTAGACTTCATATAGTTGCAACAGGTAGATATATGAACAACTAGAATTATTGCACCACCTTTTATGGTGATGCAGGAGCATCCAACTCAGGCACCATGACCGGGTGTCGGTCTCTGCCAGGTTGAAGAGTTGAGTTAACTTTTTTATTTGTCTTTATGTTAGTTGACAAAATAGGAGGTAGGATTTTTATTTTTAAATTAGTCAAGGGTAGTTTGATCAGTTAGGGTTATTTGTTTGTCTGTTGCTAATAAGTCATGGATTAATAATTGTCCTATTATTTTAAAAAGAAAAAGACAAATGTGTCTAAAAGGAAAATCTTGTCATAAGGATAGAATGAATGAATAATAACCATGTAACTGTAAAGTCTATAATTGAAAAGCAACTATACAGTTTCATTAACTGGAACAAGAAACATATAAATGTAACATGACAAATCATGTAAGGGGTTCAGTACCTCTCGCACTCAAATAATAACAATAACAGAGAAACTAAGTTCTGTCCATTTGTATGTTCTATTGTATTCTATTGTGTTTTCCAATTGAAAAATATCTAAACAGACAACCTACTGTATACAGATTATTGAGTTTAATTCCTTTTTCTTGTTTCCTGAGAGAAAGAACCAATTCTCATAACGAGACAGAAGAACAGATACAATACGAGGGTTTATAATTCATTTGAAGCAAACAATGAAGATAGACCAAGAGTGATACAAACAGTCTCGATACATGCCAAGCACCCACGTCCAGGCGAAAACTTCCACCATACATTTAAATTGACAGTCATATAAAATTTCCAGCGTATCTACAGCGTTCGTGCACATTCATATACCACATCACAAGAAAATTGAAGAATCATAACTGTAGTTCAGGCTACGAATTCAGAGTCAACCAAAAGCAAATGTCATTCAGGTAAACCAAAACAAATCTTATTATATTTTCCTAAAGGATTTTTCTTTCAAAATTGCAAAGTCCAGTGTATAACAATTACATAACAGTACTGCAAACATAAAGCCGTAAAATCTCAAACAGTGGACGACAAACCCTAGGTGAGGGTTTCAAACACCTACTCATACACAACTATAGACATGCAGACCCTTGAGTGACAAACCCTAGGTGAGGGTTTCGAAAGAAAATTGCATCCATA
Organism: Pinus tabuliformis; assembly: GCA_031772625.1. Taxonomy (NCBI): domain Eukaryota; kingdom Viridiplantae; phylum Streptophyta; class Pinopsida; order Pinales; family Pinaceae; genus Pinus; species Pinus tabuliformis. The sequence goes on along the minus strand of CM062819.1, from coordinate 1,992,332,780 downwards.
TATAGAAGATGGCAGTCAACGAAATAGTGGAAGTCCAGACCTCAAAACGATAGAGCATCACTCACAGTTGGAGTCAATTGACAAGCATTGAGCCATACGACCAGACAACCTAAATTGAAACTAGACCAAGGACTAAAGAAAATACAAAGAAGCAGAGCCTACCGGACAAGACCAAGACATACAGTGCCGAGACCTCCAACTGCAAACCCTCCACACCTGCACAACAAATGACACACAGGTGTTAGAAAACATATTGTTGCCGAAGTGAAAGTATAGTGCCTGGAGATAATGAGCAATGGGAGTTGCATCCACTTTACCTGAGAATTTGCAATGAGAGCCGAAGATAGACATTCCACCCAAAGTTCCAACTAACTATGGCGACGAAGGAGCGAACCAGGTCAGAAGCTGTGGAAAGAGAATCACAAATTGAAACAGAGAAGGAAGACCACCTGCGTTTTAGACCGAGGACGAAAGAATGCCATCAAATTGAGCCTGGAGACAAGCCAATCATTAAGTTGCCAACCAGAACGAGAAATACTAGCATATAACTTGAACCACGATGGCCTGTTGAACCAACAGCATAAGGAAAACAAACCACAACAGAAGTATCACTTACCCAGGCGGCTACAGGGCAAACCACAACTGCCAACGAACCAAGGTTTAAGAGCAACCACGCACACAGCAAGGAGCCAGTACTGGAAACAACCAGAGGCGCGCCCAAGACTCGCAGCAAAGTTGCTTACCAAAACTTGCAAAGCACAGCAGAACAAACCCTTGGCAAGCCAATAGCAAATGACCAAAATGAACGACGAACAAAGGGTTCAGGCATAGAAATGAGCGGGAATACGAAATCCGAGGCAAGTACCCATTCATAATTGTGTAATTGAATGCCACATAATACAAACCCAAAATATCCGACGATGCATTCCTCCCACGTGTAATCACAATCGGATTATTCAACCAAACATATAACCATCACATAATCATTTTAATTACGACAGACTGTAAAGTGTTGGGCTGGTCCCATCATATGGAAAACTCAAAAATTCAACAATAATAAAACCATCTTCAATACCATTTTGGTGGCTATAATATACATTCATGACATTAGGGATATCATGGATAATCATACACAATAAACCCCCAAAGGAGAAAATATATTAAATAAGAATTCATGTGTGTGTGTGTGTGTTTGTATTGAACAAATAGTCACGATATATAATGATCGGTGACCATGTCATAATTAGATTTTGAGCTCAAACTATTTCCTCAACTTCCTCCAAAATATCTCCATGAATCTCTTGATAAATCTCTTAAGCAATCTTCATCCCTAACATCATTCATTTGAATCTCCAAATATGCCTTTCTTGCATAGACTTATATGGTTGGTCTATTTCATTACATTTTCGTCACGTAATTTAGACATTGATTATAATTCACAAGTAGGATTTATTCCTTCAATGACTTGTTTTTAAACTTGAAGCATCATTATAGGTGGGCGCCTTCACATTGGAATCTATGCACCAAATATTGAGATCTATGTCATTTCCTAGGGATCCATGTACCTACATTAGGATTTGTGTACCTTGGTTCAACCATATCTACTTAATGTGCATTACCTAATGACTTGTTTTGAAACTTGATGCATCATTATAAGTGGGCACCTTCATATTGAACTCTATGCACCATGTTTTGAAATATGTCATTGCATTGGGATCCATGTATCTAAATTGGGATTTGTGTGCCATAACTCAAGTATATATACTTACACTAGGATCCACGCTACTTTTCTTGGGATTCATGTTATTGCATTGGGAAGAATGTCAGCACAATGGACAATGATGAGGATGTTGAAAACCAAATCATTATCTAGGTGTTGACATCAACATAGTGTACACTTATCAACATTCAAAGCATGCATGAGCCATTTCGAAGAATATTCTCACATGTACATGAAGTTAGAGGTAGTTATGAGGCAATTTTAGAACATATTTTGGTGATGGCCAAATTCATGGGAAATTGTCTTTTGATAGAGTGCCAAAAATTCATCAATGTCACTGGATGTAGAATCACCACATGGTTTCCAAATGAAGTCATAATAAAAAATTGGGAAAATTTGACTAATTTATGATGTTAAAATTACCACATGAACATTATCATGTGCTTTAACCATGTGGAATTATTCAAGCATTTTCTCATTATGAGAAAGGTGCCCTACTTTTGAGATATTGTTTTAAGACATTCAGGTATTTTCTCATGGTTTTGGCTTAGGAACATGGTAATGAGCTCATGGCTCTTACTTAACATATGGTATGAGCTCATAGTTCTTACTTAACATGTGGTATGAGCTCATGGTTTTTGATACATGGTATTGAGGATACCTCCATCTACATAAAGAGGGCACCTTCTTCCCATTTTTCATGTTTGTAAATAAATTAGAAGACACATATTGTTCAATTTTAGTTTAGTTTCTTCTCTATTTCTTGAGTAAATAGTTATAGGTTAGTAATAGAAGAGCCTTTGACATGTAAGAGACATTAAAGGAACGTCTATTGCAAGGGAGACAATGCAAATAAGGTATGATGAATATCTATTTTATTTCTTTATGAATGTTTGAGTTAGATCTTAGTATCTAACTTGAATATCATAGGGTATCAACTTCTTCCCTTAGATTAATGCTTAAAGATGTTAGAGTTTGCAATATTTAGGCTAGATCTATTATTATTCTAGCTTCCATGTGAATATTTTATAACCTATGTTTCCCTAACATAGTGTTTTCCAAGTATTCTTGAAAAATGTATGGGGACTTCAAAAATCAAGGTAAAGGACTTCTTACTCAAAGAGTGACTAAGACTCCGTACCTTCTAGTAACAATTAATTTTCCTCTTCTTTTCTCATTATCTCAATTTAGTTCCTCCCCATGCCCCATAAACACACAGACATCAATACCTATAAATTGTAATTACCATTTTCAATCTTGAAGTCATTGCAATGAAGCATGGCTTCCTTATCTGATATGATTCTTCGAGAACAACTCTTCAGGGGAAACACTCAACCCTCTATTCTATGGAACACAATGACTATTCCCTATTCATCCCTATTTTCACTCATTCCCAAATCAAAAATAGTACCTTTTCTTTCCAATTTGATTTCATATGAACATAATTCCAACTAAAAAAATCAATGATCATCATCATAATCAGTCAGAATCCCACACACTCATGTATGAGTATTGCTAGAAGAAGATCATTCTACTTATAGTTTAGGGAACAATAATAAATTTTAGCTTCTCAATTTGGCAGTAAAGCATGGTTTCCCTAAGCTTTGGATGCAAAGCCTTATTGTGCCTATCTTTAAAAATGAGGACAAAAGCATTCCCTCTAACTACAAGACCATTATGATCAACCACATCCTAGCCAAGCTATATGGGCTCATTTTGGAAAAGAAGCTTAGCCTTTGGCTTGAAAACCATGGTAAAAGAGCTAAAGGGCAAGCTAGTTTTAGGAGACATCACTCGACTATCAACCACCTTATCACTCTCATGATCATTGCATAGGAATGCCGCAATAGTAAAGCTGATCTCTTATGTTATTTTGTGGACTTTAGAAAAGCTTTTGACATTGTTCCTCGAGATAAGCTCTGAGAGAGACTTGAAGAGATCATGGTTCCTCCTGAACTAAGGATTGTTGTGATCTGCCTCTATGAGACTGTCATTGCCAAGCTTAAGACCAACGAAGGGTGGTCTAAAGATATTAAATGCAATATCGGAGTTAAGCAAGGGTGTCCCCTATCCCCTACCCTTTTTGGCATTTACATTGATAAGCTAGAGGAGTGTCTAGAAACTACAGGTTGCAAGGGCACCAAGCTTGCTGGTATAATCATTACTCTTCTCCTTTATGCTGATGATATTGTTCTTCTTGCAAAAAGCCATGATGACCTAGACAAGTAGCTTAAGACTCTTCATGTCTACTGCTCCAAGATGGGTATGACAGTCAATACCGACAAGACTAAAGTCATGATCATCAAATCCAAAAATATCACCCATGGTAGTTTTGTCTATGATAACCATTACTTAGAGCAGGTTTCTTCTTATAAATATTTGGGTATTGAATTTCCTCATCAGCTCAACTGGAATTATAGCATCGAGAAAAGAATTATTGGAGGTTGGAAATCTTATTATGAGCTTGAAAACAATTGTAAGTTGGTTGATATTTTCATTTGGAGTAAAAAAAGGTTCCACTTTGAGCCTCTCGTCACCCTTGTTGTCTTATACGGATGTGAAGTTTGGGGTTGCAGTATATCCAGAGAGTCATGGAGAAATATTGAGATGATAACCTACAACCTCAAGGTCAAGGAAAATACCCCCTATCCTATCCTCTTGATCGAAGTTGGCTTGTCCCCCATTGAAAGTACAATTATGTTTATGTTTTTGATGTATAAGAAGAATCTTTACATCATGGAATCCAATAAAATCCCAAAAATTGCTTCTAACTTTACTCAAATCCCACACCTTCGCCTTAAGCGCGGGTGGCATAAGGATGCCCAGTCTTGGCTCAACCGTTGGGGGATTAAGGAAGAGATCATCATGAGAAGCAAGAATAATGTCAAAGATACTATTACCTCCGATTTTAAGGACACGTTGTGGGATGATAAGGAGCTGGGGGGTAAAAGGAAGCTAACATACTATAAGGAGGTGATCAACCCCACCCTCGATAACCAGAACTATCTCTCTGTGTGGGTTAGCACTAAGAAAAAAATGAACATCGCTAGGATAAGAGCTAATTCTCATGAGCTTCGAAGTGAAACCGAGTGGTGGTCTACTACTAAGATTCCATCGGACGATAAAATCTATCATATTTGCAATACTAAGAAGGTGGAAGATGAAAAAAATTCCTTTTAGACAACCCAACTCTTACTCACATCTGCTCTCAATTCCCTAACATCTGTCACACTTCTAATCTTCTTGACTTATTAAGCCAACCCAACCATAGCGATCTTGGAGCCCTTCTTTCCCTTCTTTTTGATTATAGAAACAAGATTTTGAAGAATCCCAGTTAGTTTCTTTTTCTTTTCTTGAGGTCTAATAGACCACATTGGTCTTAGTGGACGTGAATCATCATCCTCATCATCATCATTTTTATTTTATTAATTGTTTATTGTTTTTATTATTTAAACTTGACCTAAATATTATTTTTATTTTAGATATTCATTTCATTAAATTTTTAATTTTGATCAATTATTTTCCTTAATTCAATATTAACAACTATAGTCTAACAATTATTTCTTTATATTAAAATATTATTTATTAATAAATAATATATATTTAGTCAAATCTAATTGCTATATTATAACAACTAAATTTATTTACCTTCATCTAGTTAACTTGATTCCAAGATCTGGTTCTTCATCTTGTCTTGACAATGAACCACACTGGATGGTTCGAAACATGTTGGCAAAGCACTAATGATGTGATTTTTACCGAAAGTTGTCTTGCTTTTCAAAATATTTCAATATCAAATATATCTATATACATAGAGATAGAAGTTTTCTTATTCCATTGATGGGTGTTTTCTAATTCAATGTACTAGAGATATTTGGTCATTTCTTCAATGTTTAGTATGGAGTTTACATGTAACATTTAAAATATAAATATTAGTAACAAAAAAGATTCAATGTAAACATAAAATACATATTATATAAAACAAATAAAAATAAATAAAGAATTTATTTTATTAGTATGTTACTCAAGATGAAGGAGGTATGCATATAGATAGAGAGAGGAACTATATTATATACTAGCATAGATCCATATTAAATATGGATCTAACATGAGCCGAGAGGGATCCAATTTCTTCACGTGCAATTTTTTTATGAATTGAAATTATTTAAATATTTTGTATAGTTTATTAAAAAAAAGTTATTTTTAAATTTTTATTTGGGCCTACATGAGTAAAATTTCAACTTTGATGACAGACAGACAAGGTTACACATCATACTCGGTTGTAGAATGAGCCTCTTGACTAAAAAACAAATGAAAATTAAAAAAGGTACGATGGTTAAAACATTTTGTTAGCGTGTTGTTCAAGATAAGTGCCTTTAATTTCATTGTAATTCCTTCAATGGTTAATATTATGGAGTTTTCATGTAACACTTTAAAAAAGATCAATAAAGTCCACAGGGTCTTGGAGTGCCTTTAATTTCATTGTAATTCCTTCAATGGTTAATATTATGTAGTTTTCATGTAACACTTTAAAAAAGATCAATAAAGTCCACAGGGTCTTGGATTTGAGCGCCTTGTTAAGCCCTCCTAGATGTGTTCAATTCTCTACCCTATTTAGGTGTTATTCTTGGACATGACCATGATGTAGCATCACCAATGTCGAATTTACAAAAGAAGAAGAAGATTAATAACAAAAAAAATTAATGTAAATATCTATTTATTTATAAGGAGAGAGACTATGTATATATATTATATAAATCAAATGAAAAAAAATATGGTTAAAACATTTTACTAGTGTGTTTCTTAAGATGGTGTAATTCCTTTTATGTTTACTATAGAGTTGACACATGGTGCGCACACACACATATATATTAAAAATTTGTCAATTGGGTCACCTAGTTGGATAGAATGATTGTTATCTTCCCCAAGTTCGAATCCTTGTTAGTAACATGGTGAACTACAATACCTTGATAATTATGGTTGTAATAGTTAAGTGCCTAATTAATTAAAAATACTTTAACCATATTTTTATATGGCTCTTTCCTCCATTTATTGTTACAAATAAGAGGGATCAAATCTTTGGAGGTGAAAACCCTCTCTTAAAGTGATTTGATCCCTCGAAGAGCTTGGAGTTTTTTTTTTTTTATTAATAAAATTCTACTTTTTGTGAACTAAAAAAATAAAAAAACCCCTACTTTTAGATAAACAATTAGAAACAATTTTATTAAAACATAAAATAACTTATTAAATGTAGAGTAATAAATTAGAGTGTATTTTAAAATATTTTGTAACAAAAAGATCAAAGTTACTCATTTGAAACTTCATAGATATAAACTAAACCAAATACCATCTGAAGAACTTAAAAAAACTTATATTTTGAAAAATAAATCCACTTCCCTAATATCTGCCACACTTCCAATCTTCTTGACTTATTAAGTCAACCCGGCTAAAGCAATCTTGGAGCCCTTCTTTCCTTTCTTTTTGATCATAGAAACAAGATTTTGAAGAATCCCAATTAGATTCTTTCTCTTTTCTTGAGGTCTGATAGACCGCATTGGTTTAAAGAATCACACTTAGATTCTATCTTTTCTTGAGGTCCGATAAACCGCATTGGTCTTAGTGGACATTAATCATCATCATTATTTTTATTTTATTAATTGTTTATTGTTTTGATTATTTAGACTTGACCTAAATATTATTTTTATTTTAGATATTCATTTCATTAAATTTTTACTTTTAATCAATTATTTTCCTTAATTCAATATTAACAATTATATTCTAACAATTATTTCTTTATATTATAATATTATTTATTAATAAATAATATTTATTTAGTCAAATCTAAACTACCTTTGTTTTCTCTTTATCTATTTAACTTGATGCCAAGATCTGGTTCTTCATCTTGTCCTGGCAATGAACCACACTGGATGGTTCGAAATTAGTGGCAAAGCTCTGATGATGTGATTTTTACTGAAAGTTTTCTTTCTTTTCAAAATATTTCAATATCAAATATATCTATATACATAGAGATAGAAGTTTTCTTATTCCATTGATGGGAGTTTTCTAATTCAATGTACTATAGATATTTGGTCATTTCTTCAATGTTTAGTATGGAGTTTACATGTAACATTTGAATGAGTGAATATATATATATATATATATATATATATATATATATATATCACAAAAAAGATTCAATGTAAACATACAGTACATATTATATAAAGTAAATAAAAATAAATAAATTACTCAAGATGAAGGAGGTATGTGTATAGATAGAGAGAGGGACTATATTATATACGAGCATAGATCCATTTTAAATACGGAGAGGGATCCAATTTTTTCACGTGCAATTTTTTTTATGAATCGACATTATTTAAATATTTTGTATAATTTATTATTATTATTATTATTATTATTATTATTATTATTATTATTTTAATTTTTTATTTGGGCTACATGAGTAAATTTTCAACTTTGATGAGGGATGGATAGGGTTACACATCATAGTGGGTTGTAGAATGAGCCTCTGGGCTCAAAAACAAATGAAAATTAAAAAAATTATGATTGTCAAAACATTTTGTTAATTTGTTGTTCAAGATAGGTGCCTTTAATTTCATTGTAATTCCTTCAATGGTTAATATTATGGAGTTTTCATGTAACACTTTAAAAAATATCAATAAATTCCACAAGGTCTTGGATTCGAATGCCTTGTTAAGACACTCCTAGATGTGTTAAATTCTCTGCCATATTTAGGTGTTATTCTTGAACATGACGATGATGTAGCCTCACCAATGTCGAATTTACAAAAGAAGAAGAAGATTAATAACAAAAAAAATAAATGTAAATATCTATTTATTTATAAGGAGAGAGTCTATGTATATATATTATATAATCAAATGAAAAAAAAATATGGTTAAAACATTTTATTAGTGTGTTGCTCAAGATGGTGTAATTCCTATTATGTTTAGTATGAAGTTACACATGACATGTGCACACAAATATATTAAAAAATTGTCAATTAAGGTTATTTCACCTAGTTTGCTAGAATCGCTATTATCTTCCCCACCAAAGTTCAAATCCTTGTTAAAAACATGATGAACTATAATACCTTCATAATTATTATTTTAAGTGCCTAATTAACTACATATACTTTAACCTTATGGCTCTTTCTTCCATATACTATTACCAATAAAAAGATCAAATCTATGGTAGTGCAAACTCTCTTTTCAAATGATTTGATCCCTAGAAATGTTTGAAATTTTTTATTTATTAACAAAATTCAACTTTTTGCAATGAGTGCTAAGTGAACTATTCAAAAAATCATGAGAAATTAGTCAGTTACGACTACCTCTCATGGAAATGGTCATACGTTTGAATGACTTACTTAACGCAGTTGAATCCCAAAAATGATATCTAATTAAAAAATAACCGCTATTAAACATTAAAATAATTTAAAATTAGAGTGTTTTTTTAAATATTTTGTAACCATCCGAAGAACTTATAACAAAAACTTATATTTTGAAAAATAAATAATAATTACGTCGTAAAGCGTTCTCCGTGATTCATGGAATGTGTGGATTTATTATATTCTATTTGTCTGCGGCGAGATTGAATTCATTGGCCTGGTTCTCCACAACTTCTTCCTTGGCCTGGTTTTCCGCAACCGCTCCATCACGACGTGGCACAAGATGGGGTGGGTTTCCGTGCTTCATGGAACAGTTAGATTTATCCTATTCTTTTTATCTCAGAGTTCGGTAGTTCCTGAGTTCGGTAAAATAATTCCTGGTTTCAATATGGTAGAAGCAGCAGAAGAAATGGATGACCTTGACATGAAAGGGTCGGTGGCCATTATGTGGAACATAGAAAACTGCTCTATACCGGTGGGAGAGCTCCAATAGATTTTTTAAGAAACATTTGCAACTAATTGTTCATAGTAGAGTGGAGAGTGATCATTACCTTCTCCACCTATGAAGACTACAGTCGTATGTCAAAGGAAATCAACTGTATGCCCTCCTGCTCTGATTCTTTTAAATTTTGGCGATTTGGACTTTGCTCCCGCTTTGCAGAAGTTGCGAAAGCGAGGTTACACTATCGCGGTTGTGCTCCCTTCACATCGGGGTTTCTATAAGGCTGATATATGTCCATAGTGCAGAGGTCTTTGTGTTTACCCTTCTCTTCTCCTCGTAACAACTGTGCACCGATTTCTTCTGTTGTTTTCAGTTACAGTCTTTCGGACAAAGTGGCTGAGTGGCTCTAACACTATGGGAGCGTTACAACGATTTTTAGGATGCACCACAGAATTTAGTGTTCACGACCAACCACTTCCTGAATCCACGGGGCACCATGAATTATTCGCAATTGAGGTGTGAGAGGTCGCTCTGCAGATGGTAAAAACGCTGGCTAGCAACACAGGCTTGACAAGATAGGACCCGAGGAAAAAAATCCCGCTGGTAGTCTTTGCCATAAGCAATCTCAGAAACATTCTTCGTTTAGGGTATCATTATGCAGACATATTATAAATGTGAGGGAGCAATTGCTTAAAGTGCTAAATATGTACTTAAAGTGCTAAATATGTTGGTACAGTACATAAATTTCATTAATTTACTTATTATCATTATTAGATTAATTACATTTTTTTTCATAAATTTATTAATTTTTTCTTAGATTTGTAACGGATTTTGTGTTGTATGTCTTTAAATTATATTAAGTTAATATTATTATTACTATTTGTTTCTATCACACTTTTATATATTTCTGCTAGCAGATTCTTTCCTTCTAATTTCTTTATATAGAAACGTGTAAGGGTGGACTTCTTGATTTTTTTTATTTAATAGATTCCTTGTTGTAAATGTCTTTTTATACTGCGCAGTGACTATAGTTCCATTAACTTAACCTGCATTTGTGATTAATTAAATTAGCACAATAGCATGCTTTTTCTCGTAGGTTTCTATATTTATTATTATAATCGGTTTCTATATTTATTATTATAATAAAAAAATACAGTTAAATTTTTTGATAATGAGAAAGAACAGCATAAGAAGTGTATTGGAATGTTTGAGCCGTGAATAGCGATAAAACCGTTAATATTCTTGATCGGAAGACATGCAGCTAACTGGTTAGTGCTAGACATTAATATTAATATTAACTTTAATTTGCTTTTAAATCATAAACCTACGAAATGTTCGTTTAGGGTATCATTATGCAGACATATTATAAATGTGAGGGAGCAATTGCTAAAGTGCTAAATATGTTTTGTAAAATATTAACAACGGCGTGATGTTAATACTCGTTTTTATGAGATGGAAAGAAACATGGAAAAAGATTTAAACGAATCTGAATTACTGGTCCGCAAGCAGCGCCAGGGTCCAACTTAGTGTACACATTTATGATGAATTACTCGAAATGTCTGTTCGTTCATATTATACTCCTGAAAGGGACTATTTTTGGAAATGGATTATTTTTTGGAAGTGTGATTTTTGTTGCGTCTTAAATTAAGAACTATGGCATAATCCATTTTTTACAATCATTAACAATAGATTAATGGATAAGAGTATCATTGGAAATGTTTGTTTTAAAAAAAAATATATGTTTGTATGTGTTTTTTAAAATAAAATTTAAATATATTTAGGTTAATAGTGGTTTATTTTGGAATAAGGTTTTTAGGTTATTATTAAATTATAAAAAATAGTTAGTTATATTTTATAATTAGTCATAATAAAATAATGGTTGCTTTAGCCTGTTCATTTAGGTTGGATGGCAACTTCATCATCTTTCCATTTCCTTGATCAATTTGAGTTCGAGTTTGAGCACGAACCTTAGAAGCATCTTTTACCATAGTTTTGGATGTGGGGTACAAGCCCCTAGGATTTGAAAATGTTTGTACTCTTAGGGTAGGGTTAAGATGCCCATCTCAAATGTCGATAATTAAATAAAATTGCATAAAAATTTTACTTCCATCATCTAAGCTACTATTTCCTAGCATGAAAATTTTACTTCCATCATCTAAGCTATTCTTTCCTAGGCTCTTGCCTGTTGGAATGTAATTTCAACTGCAGCAACAGTTGAACAGAAATCGCAAACTTTAACCCCATTGGAGTTCCCTACTATGCGATCCATCGCAGATCGCAAATCACGTCTCATCGCAAATCGAATTAATCCCCAGCTGCGTCCCTTGTTTTCTGCTTGTTCCCTGCTGTTGCGATGCGATGCGATCATGCGACGCAATCGCAGATCGCGAATCTTAGCCATTGCGCGTTAAGCCTCCGCCCTGAGTTCGCGATGCGATGCGACCTGAGCCATCGCAGATCGCACCTTTTGTCAAACAAATCTCAGCCGTCCATTTGTTTAATCCAACGGCTCATGTTCAAGTTTGCCCGATTTTTGGGCACGCGAAGAAGTAGGTTGCAATCCAGCTCTTGCACATTGAATTCTCAGCTACCGCAGTTAAAGAGCAGCTCAGCCAAGGACGAGAAGGACAGCCTCGAGCAGTTCACAGCATGGGATTCCATTCTTGTTCATTAAATCATTCAGATTGAATCAGAAGACCGTCAGTTTGTCAGCGAAGTAATTTGATGGAATTTACTGCATTTGTAGAATGTTGGTAAAAGGTCTTTAATTTTATTGTTTTTTTATCCACGCGAGTATGGGACAAGAAAACATATGCAAGTTTTTTTTGTAAATATATATGTAATGTTCTTGTGTTCGCTATAAAAAAAAATTTGTAACCCACGCAGCAGCGTGAAGAAAAGTATTTCCATTGTAAAGAAATGGCACAGCAGTGCAGAGCAAAAGACACAGCAGTGTAGAAAACAGAGATTGAGGAGAAGATGCAGCAGCGTGGAGAAGAACAATGTAATGGGAATGCACAACAGTGCAGAGTAGACGCAGCAAAGAAGGCACAGCAGTGCAGCAGAATAGATGCAGCAGCGCAGAGGATCACAGAAAAGGAAAAACGCACAGCAATGCAGATTTGAATGTAATTTGTTTTGTGGTTGTCTGCTGTGAGAAAGGGCAGAAACGCAGCAACACATTTTGTTGTTTGCATCTGAAATGCAAGTGAGGCACAACAACAGTGCGATTGTAATCAATGAAGGGGAGCACGCAGCAGCGTGAAGTTTTGGTTATTGTCCATTGTGAAAACAAGAGGAAGATGCTCTTCAGCATAATCTCTAATGAATCCCTCTGTTAAAGAGGAAGATGCTTTTCAGCACAGTCTCCAGTGAATCCCTCTGTTAAGAGGAAGATCTGTTGTCTTTGGTGAATCCCTCTGTCAAGAGGAAGATGCTTTTCAGCATAGACTGATGAATCCCTCTGGTTAAGAGGAAGATGCTCTTCAGCATAATCTCTGGTGAATCCCTCTGTGTGAGGAAGATGCTTTTGTAACAGCAGTTGTGAAAATCCCTCTATGTGAGGAAGACGTTTTGTAACAGTTGGTTTATTGCAAATGAATAGAAGTTTTTTATGTTTGTTGCTGAAACTCTATCTTCAACAAGCTGAAATTATGTCTGCAGCAAGATCCTATGTTAAAGATCTTTTGTTGTAAAACAGAGTATTATCCTCTGTTCATGTGATTTTTTTGTTGTTCTGGAATTATCAGAAATTCCTAGTAGAGTATCATTCTCTATGTTGTGTTTGTTTTGTTTTTGGAAATTAGCAGAAAAATTCCCAACATTATATTAGAGCGTTGTTCTCTGGTCTTTTGTGTTTGAAATCACCTGAAAATTCCAACAAGTGGTATCAGAGCTTGTCCAGGCTCTTTGAAGGTGTCAAAGAAGCTGAAGGAAGGTTCTTTTGCTGCAGCAACTTCTCCAGCAGAGTGAAGACTCAACCAAGAAAGGATTCAGGTATTTCTCAAAGTTTTTTTTGTGTTACTATTGAAGACAGTCAGTTATTTTAGATACTCAGTCAAATGGCGAGGTCAAAGAAGAAAGTCACCAATCCTGCTAAAAATGTGTCTCCCTCTACTAATAAAAGAGAAGATAATCAACTTGAAAGCTTTCTACTTGAGGCCCCAAGGTTCAATGGGAATTATTATATATGGGAAGTAAAAATGAGGACTTTCTTACAGTCTCAAGGGATTGAAATCTGGGAATCAGTGATTGATGATAGCAGGAAGGATAGAGAATCCAAGGAGTACAATGCAAAAGCAGCAAACCTAATCTTGGATGGGCTGCCTGATTCTGTAAAGAAGAATCTAGGAAAATATTCATCAGCAAAGGATATATAGGACAGACTTCATGACCTTCATGCAAAGGGAGCATTGACCATGACCATCAATCAAGAAGGGAATTCTGAACCCATCATAGAAGCTGAAAATGAGAAGGTTGACCTCATCAAGCTTTAAGTACAAGAAAGGGATGAAGAGCTTGCCAAGCTTAAGAAGGAACTTGATCAAAGCAAAAGGAAGCATCATGAAGAAGTCATATCCATGCCAAATCAATTGAATAAAGCAAAGAAGCAGGAAGATACCTTGTCAAGTCAACTTGAACAAAGGCACAAGAGAGTGAACAAACTTGTAGAAGAGATTGGACAGTACAAGGTAGAGGTCTCCTCCCTTAAGTCTGAATTATAAGAAGCCAGGAAGCAGGCACAAGGAGTTGAAAAGAAAATGGAGAGCAGTCAAGCAAAGAATGAAGAAATCTCCAAAATGAAGTCAGATATCATCTCCCTTAAAATAGTAGCAGCTGAAGCTACTCGTAGCAAGGAAGAAACTGAGGAACAACTTACAAAAAAGAATAATGAGTGTGAAAGATTGGAAGAAGAGATTGTCCTCCTCAGAAAAAAGGTTGAAGGGATGAACAAAATCATGAAGAGCTCTCAAGCCTTGGATGACATGCTCAGCTATCACAGATCTCCATCTAATAAATCAGGACTCAGGTATGTAGGTGAACCCTCAAACAAGAATGAAAATACTTTAAGCAAAGGAGATGTGAAGAAGGCAGAAAGAAATTGTGATGCTCCTAGTTCCAGCAAAGGCAAGGAGAAAAATCAAGGCGACAATAGAAGAAATCCTGCTCCAAGTAGAAAAACTCCAAAAAGGAATGTAGATGATGTCAAAGAGGCAAGAGGCAATAGTAATCATCATCTCAAGGCAGAAAAGCTTCAGAAGTACATCAAGGAAACCACCATCTACTAGGTACCAAAGTTCATTTTTTGGTTATTGTTATTCTTGTTCAAACTTTGGTCATATGGCAAAACACAATAGAGCATTTCATAGAGATAGATGTTATGGTCTCCGAAAACCTCCAAGAAACAATTTTACAGGAAGAAATCATGAAATCTTATTCATGAACAATGTAGAATGTTTCAAGTGTCATAACATTGGGCATATGGCACGTGATTGTAACTTAACATGGGCTCCTACGCAAGCTAGACCCACGCAAAAGAAGAAAGTAACACAAGTATGGAGAAGGAAGGAAATACAATCCGAAAGTCCTTCGAGCTCCCCAACCAATCTAAGTTTTTTTTTAGAAGACTCTGCCAAAAGGAGACGATGCATACAGTTAGGGGGAGCCTGTAATTTTTTATCATTATTGCTGAATTATATTAACAGTTATTATTTGATGAAGATCTTCTTATAGGGGAAAGATATGAAATTAAATCTGCCATAAAAGCAGAGAAGAAAAGGTTGCAGGATAGCTTGGAGATGCAAAGATTGGAAATCTTGCCTGAGGCAGAGAGAAAGAGGATATTACATGATTGGAGCGCCTGAGCACAACAGTGAAAGCGATGAAAGGAAGCTGATACGAATAGGCAGAAAAGTTTCGAGTTTTTGATGAAGTGTCTGGGTATGACTGATAACCCAGCAGTTGAAATTAAAGGGGAGTGTTGGAATGTAATTTCAACTGCAGCAACAGTTGAACAGAAATCACAAACTTTAACCCCATTGGAGTTCCCTATTATGCGATCCATCGCAGATCGCAAATCACGTCTCATCGCAAATCGAATTAATCCCCAGCTGTGTCCCTTGTTTTCTGCTTGTTCCCTGCTGTTGCGATGCGATGCGATCACAGATCGCGAATCTTAGCCATTGCGCGTTAAGCCTCCGCCCTGAGTTCGCGATGCGATGCGACCTGAGCCATCATAGATCGCACCTTCTGTCAAACAAATCTCAGTCGTCCATTTGTTTAATCCAACAGCTCGTGTTCAAGTTTGCCCGATTTTTGGGCACGCAAAGAAGCAGGTTGCAATCCAGCTCTTGCACATTGAATTCTCAGCTGCCGCAGTTAAAGAGCAGCTCAGCCAAGGACGAGAAGGACAGCCTCGAGCAGTTCACAGCATGGGACTCCATTCTTGTTCATTAAATCATTCAGATTGAATCAGAAGACCGTCAGTTTGCCAGTGAAGTAATTTAATGGAATTTACTGCATTTGTAGAATGTTGGTAAAAGGTCTTTAATTTTATTGCTTTTTATCCACGGGAGTATGGGACAAGAAAACGTATGCAATTTTTTTTTGTAAATATATATGTAATGTTCTTGTTTTCGCTAAAAAAAAAAAATTGTAACCCACGCAGCAGCGTGAAGAAAAGTTTTTCCATTGTAAAGAAATGGCACAACAGTGCAGAGCAGAAGAAACAGCAGTGTAGAAAACAGAGATTAAGGAGAAGACGCAGCAGCGTGGAGAAGAACAATGTAATGGGAATGCACAACAGTGCAGAGTAGACGCAGCAAAGAAGGCACAGTAGTGCAGCAGAATAGACGCAGGAGCTCAGAACAGGAAAAACGCACATCATTGCAGATTTGAATGTAATTTGTTTTGTGGTTGTCTGCTGTGAGAAAGGGTAGAAACACAGCAGCACAGTTGTTGTTTGCATCTGAAATGCAAGTGAGGCACAACAGCAGTGCAATTGTAATCAATGAAGGGGAGCACACAGCAGCGTGAAGTTTCGGTTATTGTCCATTGTGAAAACAAGAGGAAGATGCTCTTCAACATAATCTCTCGTGAATCCCTCTGTTAAAGAGGAAGATGATTTTCAGCACAGTCTCCGGTGAATCCCTATGTTAAGAGGAAGATCTGTTGTCTTTGGTGAATCCCTTTGTCAAGAGGAAGATGCTTTTCAGCATAGACTGGTGAATCCCTCTGGTTAAGAGGAAGATACTCTTCAACATAATCTCTGGTGAATCCCTTTGTGTGAGGAAGATGCTTTTGTAACAGCAGTTGTGAAAATCCCTCTATGTGAGGAAGACGTTTTGTAACAGTTGGTTTATTGTAAATGAATAGAAGTTTTTTATGTTTGTTGCTGAAACTCTATCTTCAGCAAGCTGAAATTCTGTATGCAGCAAGATGTTGTGTTAAAGATCCTCTGTTGTAAAACAAAGTATTATCCTCTGTTCATGTGATTTTTTTTGTTGTTCTGGAATTATCAGAAATTCTTAGCAGAGTATCATTCTCCGTGTTGTGTTTGTTTTATTTTTGGAATTTTAGCAGAAAAATTCCCAACATTATATCAGAATGTTGTTCTCTAGTCTTTTGTGTTTGAAATCACCTGAAATTTCCAACATTGCCTTACGGCGTTGTGATTGCAACATGTGGTGCAATTGCTAGTTAATTTAATTTGGAAATAATTTCAGAAATCACAATATTAGATTTAAGCGGACATGTTTCGAACCATGAAAAATAAGAATTAATCATAAAATCATGGCAAATGGAGAAATTTAAGCGGATATGTTTCAAACCATGAAAAATAAGAATTAATCATAAAATCATGGAAAATGGAGAAAATTGTTGGGTACTATTAAGTACCGCTTATTGGGTTTTGTGAGCCTGGCTAGACCATTCGAACTCGGGACGTAGCTTAAGCTGTCGCCACTACTAACCATCGGGATAGCAAATATGGGCCAACTATTTTTTGCATTTTTATTTATAAAAGTAAAATGTAAAGATACAACAACAATCTTGAAAAAAAGATAATGTCTTCCTAAACCAAATTAATAATTATTAATAATGGTTATTTAAGGTAGGATGGTTTTTATAATATTTTTTTCCCAATTTTAATATAGGTGATTTTATTCACTTGTCACATGAGATTTGCATTTCAAAAATTTCATTTCTTAAAGTTACTTAAATTTAAAATTAAAATAAACCTTAAAAATAAGGTAATGTAATTTTAAAAATTAAATTATATTTTAGAAAATTAATTATATTTTTTATTTGATAAAAAAAGTAATGAACCAAAAATCAACATTGTTATGAAAATAAATAAAAAATTGTGCTCTAATTCATTGTTATCATTCCAAACACAATGCATATACTCATTCATCTACAAACATTTGCATTTATTAATTAACTACATATTTAGTAAAGATGAAAGATAACATACCCTATTTTGTAAATTAAATATATGTAAGATAATTTTACAATGTCAGTTATACTTTGTTAAATTGGAAGGGGGCATTTCTTGGAAGTAATTGATTTTTTATGTTGTTAAGCAAGTGTAGGTTGTGTGGTGGGGACAATTTGTTGCCTTTCTTTACACTTAGGTTGGAATCTCATTCTAACATAGTTACCAAGTTCCAATTCGGATATACAACCTTATAAAAAATTGATAATATACATTTTAAATATTTAGATATATATACTTTCTATCATCTAACAATGATGATTTTCTTTTTAATTCATTTTAAATTTTCAAAAATTTATAATAACTCTCGATAATATAATAGCTTTAGAGATACACTTCACCAAAAAAAATACCCACACTTTCTTTTCCCTCGAAAAACTTAAATCTAACATGGCCTTTGGTTTCAAAATTTATTTGTCCAAAATTATTATCTAATAAATAAATACAAAAATCATTGTTCTAAACTTATTTATTTAAAATTTGTCAAAATAAAAGCAAAAGTAAAATTGAAATATGAAAATTTTCCAAATTTTCCAATTATTTCTTTTTCTTTTCTTAGATGTTCAGACCTTGACATCTTATGCCAGCCCATCATAAGTAGAGCCAGGTAGATTCATAAGTAACTATGTAATTTAATGCTATGACATGTTTCTCTATAACTCAATTATTTGCATTAATTTCATATAACTAGTACTAAATTGATACAGTGAATGTGGATGTGAACCTAAATTGATATAGTGAACCAACCTAGATGTGAACCTTGATTTTGTTGTTGTAATTGATTTTATACCATTTGACTACTTTGTATAGCCATGTGCACTTATATTCTCTTAGGACCAAAGGTTTGTTTTGCCCTTTCTGCTGAATTTTTCAAAAGATTATTGAAAAAGACTATGGAAAGCAATATGAAAGCGACTCTATCACCAACTCGCCTCTCAAGTTTTGCCCATGTGCACTTGTATTCTCTTAGGACCAAAGGTTTGTTTTGCCTTCTCTGCTGATTTTTTCAAAAGATCATGGAAAGCAATATGAAAGCGAGTCTATCACCAACTCAGGGCTCTGAGATTTTTCTCATTGACACTTATATTCTCTTATGACCAAAAGTTTGTTTTGCTCTCTCAGCTGATTTTTTCAAAAAACCATGGAAAACTATCACCAACTCGGGCTTTTGAAGTTTTAGTTTTTGAAAATAATTTGCAAGTAATCTCACGGGTATTCTGTCCGCCTAACTATTCTCCGCTTACCTCAACTGATTTTACTCCACCTTCCATTCGTCTGCTCTGACCCTAACCTTTGTTTCCCCAAGCGGTTTTGAGTGGAATGGTTTTCTAACACCAACACTCTTTCAGGGTGGAATTCCGGGTGCAGTGGATGCGTTTTTTCCCATTTGTGTGGAGTTTTAGGCGGAGTGGATGCTTTTTTTCCCATTTGTGTCTGTGTTTGTATTGGCAGTAGGAATAACAATGGCAGAAGAATGGCGATATGGCTAAATGAATAGAAAGAGAGGCTGAATTTCCATAGTTTATCAAAGGGTTTCCTCCTCTACTTTTGAGATACAAGGAAATGCTTTTTAAGTTCGAAAGGCTACTCTATAGAAAGGAAAGGCCACTGTCTGCTAAATTTGCAAATTTCGCATGTATTTTTAGTTGGTTCGTTCACATTTTCGCTGAATTTGTGATCATATACACATTTTGAATTGCTTTGAATTGCTTTGGTGAAATTTTGTCTTAACTTGAAAAAGCTTGACTATTTCTATCCCCTTTTCAGGTTTTATGTTGCCACACGCAGATTTTGTCAAAAAAATTTCATTTTCGGCTTGTTCTTTACTCGTACTGGTGTCAGCCTACCAGAACTTAGGAAAAGATTATTATGGTTACCTCAATTTCATTTTTTTTTAATCACTTTGGCAGGTCAAGTGCATGCTATCTTTAAAGAAATTTGGTTGTCACAGTGACCAGATTGTTTGGTTGCCTTGAAAATTATAGAAATTGAAAATTATAGAAATTTTGGTAAGATTTTCAAAAATTTGCAGAAATTTTTGTAAATCTAAATTACAATTGTCAAATCTATTTCCACCATTAAAAAATACAAAATTATCTAACTTCCAACCACTTTTAACGCAATTCCTCCACCTTACTAAACACTTCCATATTATTTTACTATGAAATCTCAATTTGATTCTGAGGATGCAGTTCTTGCAAGTTTTGTCCATGTTTGAAGATTGACTTAAATGCTCACAAGCAAAGTTTTCTTTCCCATTGAAATATTATTTCAATTCTATCAATTTTGTGCTAGATTCCATTGTCTGAGCATTTGGCGAGTTTTCAGAATTTTCTGACATGCATTAATCCAAGATTCTCCGCAATATGGAATTTTGATTCACTAATTCCAATTTTTTTTAATGGCATTTCGATATTAGGGTTCTTTGGCTCTGGCAAGGTTAAGCTAAGACTGGTACTCGCGAGGGCCCGTAAGACGACAAGCCTGCCGTCCTGCCGCAATTCATGCCCGAGTTCGCAAATTTACCGTGGAGAGGTTGTCCATACGACCATGCGACAGAGGCTTCTGCACTCTGATGGGCCGCTTCCATTTTTCCACGAAATGAAGGCTCAAATTTGGTAGTTTTGCAAATCTTGAAAATAAATTCCAAGAACTTACTCAAATCAAGGCAACTGATGCGCAGGCGAAGTTAAGCCTACGCTTGAAGAAAGTTTACTACTCGGGAGGAGGGTGCCTAAGTATGGCATAACTAAATGGAAAAGCCCTCTTCGCAGAGCAACAGTATGAGCTTATCCATGTCATAGAAAATGAAGCTGTTTTCGCTAGATATTAATTGATTGATGCCTGCCATTTGCACTTGGCTTCTGCCTTAACCAATTTTTTTCCTTTTTGGGAAAAAAATATCTAATTGATTGATGCCTGCCATTTGCACTTGGCTTCTGTCTTAACCAATTTTTTCCCTTTGTGGGAAAAAATAAAATTAATTAGAATTTTATGTTTTTAAATAGGTTATATTAAAAATAATTATTATGAAAAAAATAATGGATTTCTATTTTAGTCAAATTTTTCTCTTTGGAAAAATATAAAATTAATGGGAATTTTGTTTTTAAATAGACTATATTAAAAAAAAATATCATGAAAAAAATTATGGGTTGTCAAAACTTATAGTATAAAATCTTAATCTTTATATCATATTAAAACATCTTATTAATTAATTAATTTTATTTTTATTTTTATGAAATTTGACAAAGTCAAAAAGTGTACAAGAAATACATTACAACATCTTTTCTATACAAGACTCTCAAAACAATTACAATTTAATAACTAAACAAATTCTAATACATGTTAACTCATGAAATAAATTAATTTAATATATTAATAATACAATTGAATAAATAATATAAAACATGACTATATAATAGGGGATATGTATAGAATTTTGAAAATAAAATAAGAATTGTAAGGTTATAGAAATAATTACAAATTTACAAAGTAAAAAATAAAATGCTTAATCACATTATTATGCAGTCCAAAAAAGACAATATATAGAGATACAAATTGACAGTTTTATTGCCATCACAAGATCTCTATTAAAACTTGTTAGGAGAATGGCTTGAGCAACAAAAATTGCCCCCACAAACATAAAATTCTTCTAAGCGCAAAATTTTGGCATATGCTTCACGCTTTAGGTTTCCTGAATATTGTCTGGCTGTGCATGTAGAAATAGAAAAGGAATTTTAATTTCTTCAATGGATTTAATCCTCCTAATTTTTGTATTGCCACAATGCAACGACAAGAATGCAATAACTATTGGCTTGGGTTAGACAAGATTTTGATCATCGGTGATTCCCTCACCATGATCAAGTAGGTGCAGAGTCGTTACTCTCTTGATGTTTTTACCTTCCACCATGATCAAGTGGGTGTAGGGTCATTGTTCTCTTGATGTTCTTACTCTCTATGATTGGATGTCGTTGATCAAAAACATCATCTCTTTTATCTCGGAGGTTTATCATCTCTTTTATCTCGGAGGTTTCTTTTCAGCATGTATTTGGGAAAAAAATTAGGTGGCTGATGCTCTCTCTAAGCTCAACCTCTCTCTTTATTTGGGCTATTTGTTTTTTGAAAAGTTCTCAAATGGCCAGAGTAATGGTGTGGGGTTTCTAAGCTATAATCCTCTATTCTGCTGCTGGTTTTTGGCTCCTCTGTCAACTTGTTTGCTGAGGTTTCTGCACTCTATAGGATTGCTCTGTTCTTATTTTTATTCCTCTGCTCTTGCAGGGGAATGGACTTTGGTTTTGGATCTCATTTGTAATTAAAAGTGCTGACAAATATGATCACATAGATCAAATAGTATAGTAAAATATAGACCTATGATATTGTAAAACTTTGTATTGTTTTTATTTTCATTTTTCTTCTTTTGCAGGGGAATAGACTCTGGTTTTGGATCTCCTTTGTAAGTAAAAGTGTTGTCCTATATGATTACATAGATCAAGTAGTATAGGCTGATACAGACCTATGATATTGTAACACTTTTTCACTTTGAATGAAAATTTTGTTTTTTTTAATGCAATAATCATTTAAATTTTTCCAAATTTTGAAAAGATATGGTTATATCTTAATTTATTTTATATTATCCAAATTATTATTATTATTATTTTTAATTTCAAAACTTTGTTTTTCCCAATTTTCTTTGGCTTGTCGGTCTGGAAACCAAACTAAAGGCAAAATCGAGAAATTTTGTTTAAAAATTTCAAACCTTAAAATGGGAAATGACAGGTATATAAAAACTTCGGCTTATCATGCATAAAAGGAATATCTAAAACTATTAAAAACAATAATAAAAAAATAAGACATTGTTGCTTTAAAGTAAGTCCGCAGGTGTTGGTCGCTCAAGATTAAGAGGGGAAGTGGCTCTCTGTAGTAAAGGATTGTGGTCTCCATTTGTTCCATTCTCCTATCCCTAGACCAAGTTAATCAGAAGAAAAATAAAATTAATATTCCATTCAATAAATTGACGAAGAGTCAAGTTAAGTTAAGACTTTATCAACTTTCATAATAACAAAAAATATGATTGTTTTAAAGTGTTCAAGTTTATTTTACAAGTAAAATATTTTAACCTACATATTAGCCTAATTTTAATCAAAGTTGTAAAGTGTAAATTTTAATTTAACACAAAAATAGTTTAACCTTCATGCTAAAATTTGTTATAATTACTTAAACAAAATGTAACATACTCCTTGTTTATTATTATTATTATAAATTACACTTTAAATATAAGAACGAGCTTACCTACCTTCTTTAATTTTATGGTCATATTTATAAATAAATTTTAAAAAATATATTTTCATTAAAAAAAAATTGGGTTTTTTAACTATAACGATTTATATTGTTATTAAAAAAATATATATATTTAGGCCGATAGGCCTTCCTTTGAAAGGGACCTTTCGTCGTCCCTTTGTTCCTCATGCTGACACCTGGCAGGATGGGCAATTTGCTTCGTATTTGTTCATGGTTGATTATCAGGCTGACACCTGGCGGAGTGGTTTCTGCAGCCGATTTCACAGTCAGTTGTTACCATTTTACGCGGGAGTTCCAGTGGTGCAGCACAATCCCAAGTCCAGGTACATGCACCTGTCTGCACAAACTCACTCCTCCCTCTGCATTCGATAGGGTTTAGAAGTCTGTTCTCAATTTCAGGGAATGCGGTTGTAAGTAACAGCTTCAGAATTTTTCGGCAAGAATTTAAAGAAGTGTAGACGGATTTAACACGGAAACCTTCGAAATCTTTGAAGATTGTATTTCGAGTGTCTGTTTTGTAATTTGAGGCCCTGAATAGACATATTTTCGTGTATAATGTTGTCTGAATGCTAAGATTGCTGTATTTGTATCAATTCTGTGGTCAGGCACTTTACGAGTTGAACTGAGTTTCGAGCTTCTCGGCTTTGTTCTGGCGTGTGTGTTCTTGCTATTATTGCTCGTTAAAATCTGAACATGGAAGAAATGTATGGAATTCTGAGGCATTTGATGACCTTTGTTGTCATATGGTGCGCTGTGCTTGGAGTTGGTGCGCAGCAGGAGAACCAGACGATTTCCCTCAACGTGGAAGCAAGCATTCTGGTTCTTGCCTTTTTATTTAGCTGAAAGTTAATTTATTCCGACATAATTTTTCGTTTCTGGTTTTCGAGCTTGTTTATGTGATGGGCATGTGTGCACACAGCCATCAGTGCCTTATTAGACGAGATATACGTACAAACCCCAAACACATATAATATGCAAATACCCATTCTTTAAACTGAAAACAGTGTGTTTCAATACAAGAAATGAGGAAATAGGAGGACCTTGTTATGACAATTTATCACATGTTTTCTGATGCAGTTGTAGAATCCAAGGATGGACCATTTCTGCAGCATCGGCATATACAGGTCATCATGAAGGTCAGATTTTGCTAGGTTATGCTTGATAACAATATTTTATGCTACTTTTCAATGGATTTATTCTATTTGGGATCATGAAGATCGGTGCAGAAATACGGATTTTTAGTCAAACTTTTGTTTTTCAAAGATGAATTCTGCGATTTGAAATCTAAAATCCACAATAGAAAAAGCCACGAGGCATGGATGGGGAAAATTATTTAGCAGCTTTTCAAGTGGACAAATTTTTTAGCAGCTCCTCAAATGAGTCTCGTATCTCCTTCCTGAATTTCCTGTTTTTCGTTGTTGTTGCTCAGCTGTTCAAGACAGAGATATGAAATTCTTGACCAAGGCTGTTGAAGAAGCACACAATGCAGTTAATTGTGGCCATGGTGGGCCTTTTGGTGCGATTGTGGTTCGTCCCTCTTTCCGGGGACATTTGTCCAAAATAACTGTGATTATCAATATTCTTTTAAATATTCCTGCTTTATCCAATCATCCATTTGTTTGAATATATATAATTTTTTTGATTATTAATATTCTTTTAAATTTTCTTGATTTTTCCAATGGGGGTAGTGGTCTAGAGGGACCATTGCATATCAGGCCACCCGTTAAGGTTAAATTGCCAAAGGTGCAAATAAGTGGTTAGGCAAATTGCATGTTCTAAATGATATCGATGGAGAAGTGCCCCTGTCATGGCAGCTTAGCTGAAGGAAAGTTCTTATAATTAATGGTTATGAAAATGCACATTGCTTGTGCTGCTTAACATATCTGAGTTACCTGTAATACTTCTCAAGTTTAAAGGAAGCACTTATTTCAAAAAACTGTTTCTTGAATTTTAGCATTTCCCTACTTTGTTCAAATCAGTAGACAAAAAATTGAATTATTCTCTGAAAATATGTTGTAAGAAATGAGTTAGCTTCAAATTTATGTAATGCCCATTTCTGAATGTTTTGTCGAAGTTTGAATCAGCAATAGTCTCAGGCATATGTTGCAGGTCACATTTAAGCGGGGGAGTATCCAGAAATGTCGCTGAGTGTATGCAAAGACTCGGAGTTAAGCCCTTTATCATCAGTGTTGTTGGAGAAGACATGGCAGGTATGGTTCCGTATTGCTTAGTCATCTATCTGGTAACTTGTCGATTTATTCGAGATGTTCTATGGATTCTGTCTGTATTGTCTTGTGCAGGAAAAACATTGCTTGAAAACTGTAAGTCCCTTGGTTTGTCCATAGATGGTAAGTTCAAACTAACTCTCATCCTTAATTTGCTTAGTTGCGTTAAGTTCACAAATTGGTATGCATTTGGTCGAGGATGCATTTCTACGTCAATAGCTGCATCTTTCTTGTATCTATTTGTGTATTATATTAGTTACTTAAGATCATGGGAATTGAACCCAAGAGTTTTTTGATTTCGTTATACGTATTCACATTAAGAATAACAAGTTGCTACTACGGTCATTTTCATTTATGCGATCACTTTTGGCACTGCAAGTAGTAGTCCAAACATGTTATTTTGTATTGGAATTTCAGGAATCCGCAAGTGTAAGAATGTAGCAACCCCTGTTGTATCAAACATATTTGACAGTGCAGGAGAAATAGCATCCGCTGTTGCAGACGTGCAGGCAGTTGTAAGTTACAACTGACCATGGAAAATAATTCTTTTCGTAGACATCCTCTCTAAAGCGGTTTGGGAGAATGCCAGAAAGAGTGTACTGTTAAATTTCATAATTCATGTTTTTCATGACCGTTTGAGATGACAGGAAGAATCCTTGACAGCAGAATGGATAAATCAGTTTAGGAGCTATTTTGGCTCTGCACCTTTGTTGATGATTGATGCAAATTTACATCCTCTGGCCCTTGAGGCAGCTTGCAATTGTAAGTTTACAGACTTTGATGCTGTTGTACTTACATCTATATGGGCAACAGTGATCTTATGCATCAGATTTCTCTTGATTTGCAGTGGCCAAGGAATCAAATACACCTGTTTGGTTTGAGCCTGTATCATTTGCCAAATCAGCTAGAGTCAGAAGTATTGTAAAATATGTAAGTAATGAGTAATTTTATGTATTGCAAATTCTGTTTCGTTGAGGTTGTTGCAGCCCATCTATTTTCCTTTTGTGCCTGCTGCAGATTTGCATCTTCGAGGAAATATTTAGTAAGTAATGAGTAATTTTATGTATTGCAAATTGTCTTTCATTGAGGTTGTTGCAGCCCATCTATTTTCCTTTTGTGCCTCCTGCAGATTTGCATCTTCGAGGAAATATTTAGTATGCCCTAACTCATTGCTTGAATTGCTGTGCAGGTCACTTTTGTTTCACCTAATGAGTCTGAACTTATTGCTATGGCAGAGTCAATATCTTCTTTAAATTTGTCTCAGTCTCTTCAAATCCTGGAGAATGATGGCAAGAAAATGAATGTTGAAGCAATCTATGAAATTTTCAAACCAGCCATCAGTATATTGCTAGATGAGGGTGTTAAGTTTATTGTTTTGACACGTGGCACATGCAGAGGTTTCGGAAAAATATTGGGGCAGCGTCTCCTCTTCTAGGACATCCCCGCAGTCTCAGTCTTCATGAAGAGGGAACAGAAATACCACGGGAAGGTTAAGTCCCTCATTGATGGCTTGAGAGATTCTAGAGGCAAACCCTGGAAAGGATTTTCTCAATTAATAGAAAAAGTTGCTGTTAGGCCAGAGAAATTTATTGATCCTTATCCTAATACAACCCTGGCTAGCACTGTTATGCTGCAGGGTGCGACAGATGATGCAAATCAGAAAAAGGTTGCAGTAGAGAAACTGAAGGCCTTGTATGGTTGGGCTGATGAGAGCCTGATAGAGGATGTTTTAGTGGCTGTTAATTATGAGCTTGAACAAGCCTCTGCTTCCCTGGAGTCTATGGCTGTGATGACGTTGCCGGAGAATTCAGATCCCTCTGATGTATCTGAAGCTGTTGAGAATTCTCTACCTGATCAGAGTTCTGAAGGAAGTGGCCCTCTATTGCCTGAGTCCTTGGGTTTTGAAAATTTACATGTGACAGTTTCAAGAGGACACATGCCAACTGCTCCCCCTGAGCCAGAATGGGAGGAAAAATCAAAAGAGGAACATTTGGCTGCAGATAAACTAAATGCTAAGGCAGCTGCAGATATTCTTCAAATTAGAAATGAAAAACATAAGGACATTTGGAAGTTAGATCTCCATGGGCTTCATGCAGCAGAAGCGGTGCAAGCCTTGGAATTGCGATTGGAATTGGGCGCACCCGTTGTTTAGTACTAAGGGAAAAAGAGGTGGTCACCCTTGGTCGGTGATGGTCGTTGGGGTTCCATACCCACTATATAGGAGCAGCTGAGAGGTGAGGACAGGACAAGACATATCGTAGAAGGAAAAAAGTTCCAATCTTCTTCTCATCTTGTACTGTCCTCCTTGCGAGTCGCTTTAATTCCACGCGAACTTTTTATACATGACAGACTCAGTCCGTATTAGACCATCAATTCAATTCATGTTTCAGGTCCCTCTGTTGATTTTGGTAGGTAAGATTCTCTGATCCCATTCTCATATTTCATATAAGTTTTATTAGTGGGACACTTGTTTTCAGGAGCTTTTCCATTTTATTTTCAGTGGGTCGTATCTGAAACTGGGATCCGGTGGACCCATTACAATCCTATTTTTTACTATGCATTATCCTCTGTGTTTCTGAACGCAATTTTGCCAATTGGGGTAGGTAGAGAAGACGGCTAATACGTCTATAAGGAATGCGAGTGCAAGTTGTGGGGGGATCAAACTGTTTTGGGTGTCTGTGAGTGTGCAGATTTGGGTAAATGTGGAAGACTAAAGCGTTGTTGCAGTATAGCTTTTTGGGCTTCCTGCATTGATAATCTAGCGACCCAGTTTTTATTTTGTCTGGAATCTATAGTTCAATTTAATTTCTTGGTCACCTGGATCATTGATATGGAAGAAGCCAATGGTAAGCAAGCATTCTGGTTCTTGCCTTTTTATTTAGCTGAAAGTTAATTTATTCCGACATAATTTTTCGTTTCTGGTTTTCGAGCTTGTTTATTTGATGGGCATGTGTGCACACACCCATCAGTGCCTTATTAGACGAGATACACCTACAAACCCCAAACACATATAATATGCAAATACCCATTCTTTAAACTGAAAACAGTGTGTTTCAATACAAGAAATGAGGAAATAGGAGGACCTTGTTATGACAATTTATCACATGTTTTCTGATGCAGTTGTAGAATCCAAGGATGGGACCATTTCTGCAGCATCGGCATATACAGGTCATCATGAAGGTCAGATTTTGCTAGGTTATGCTTGATAACAATATTTTATGCTATTTTTCAATGGATTTGTTCTATTTGGGATCATGAAGATCGGTGCAGAAATTTGCATATAATTTGCAGAGTGATGTTCTTTTACGGATTTTTAGACAAACTTTTGTTTTTCAAAGATGAATTCTGCAATTTGAAATCTAATCCACAATAGAAAAAGCCACGAGGCATGGATGGGGAAAATTATTTAGCAGCTTTTCAAGTGGACAAAGTTTTTAACAGCTCTTCAAATGAGTCTCGTATCTGCTTCCTGAATTTCCTGTTTTTCGTTGTTGTTGCTCAGCTGTTCAAGACAGAGATATGAAATTCTTGACCAAGGCTGTTGAAGAAGCACACAATGCAGTTAATTGTGGCCATGGTGGGCCTTTTGGTGCGATCGTGGTTCGTAATGATGAGGTTATTGCGAGTTGTCACAACATGGTTCTCAAGAACATGGATCCCACTGCACATGCAGAGGTTTCGGAAAAATATTGGGGCAGCGTCTCCTCTTCTAGGACATCCCCGCAGTCTCAGTCTTCATGAAGAGGGAACAGAAATACCACGGTATTCAACTCATCTGAATACGAAAGAATTTTCATTCGCCATTTTTTAATTTTTCAGATGGGAAAAAAACCTATATTTGATCATAAAATTACTCCATGGTTATAACACTAGATGCCAACAAAATATTGTTGTACATTGCCCAATGGGTTTCTGTTGGTGATGTGCCATGCCAGAGTTCGCAGCTGGATAATGTATGTGATGGTTAACCCGTTTGGGAATTAGGTCTCTGCATAGGTCAATGAGACTGAAGGATACAATTAATATGAGTACAATGTGGGAGTGCAAAGGCAACTCTTAGAAAATGCCAAAGTTCAATCTAAAATAACATGAAATGAAGTAAAAAAAGGATACATAATAGGATAGCCACAGTGAAGTTTAGTATTGTTATCCACATGAACATTAACTAAGAAAAAGAAGGCTGACCATACTTATTGAAAAAAAATAATACATAATATCAAGTCTTTCTCACCATCTCTTCTCTATTTCAGTGAAAGTGATATGTGAAAACCCATCAATCTCTGATGTAAGTTTCATGTCTGTTAAGCAAGTCACATGATGGTTGTTTTGTAATTTTTCTCTGTGTTAGGACAGCTTGATCATTTTCATGAGAAATGCAAGGGTGTCACTCTTCTTAGACACCGGTACCACTATCCAATTAAGAGAACTTTAGAGGTTGTAGACAATTATACGAGAGACTGTGTACAATTGGATGATCTTTGGGCGCTGAATTACTTAACCAAAATTGGCAGTGAAGGTCAAGTGAACTCATAAGTTATTTTGTTTTCTCTATTCTAAAATTTGAAACTGAATTCAAAACCTTCATTGTTTTCCTTACACATTTGTTCTTCTTGGTACTGTTTTCTATGGAGGGTTCTTGCTTGAATCCCCTTGTTTTGTATGGAGGGTTCTTGCTTGAATCCCCTTTGTTATTTTATTTTTGGATGAACCTAAATAAAATCTTTCCCCATTTCTACTTTCTACTTTTGAGTGTGTAGAAAAAGGTGAATTGATATCCTTCAGTATCTTTCCAGACACCCTAGATTCCTCAGCAGCTGCTAAAAGGTCCCTACTAATAATGTGCCACAGTTTTTGGTAGAAATCAATAGGGAAACCAACAGGCCTGGGGCCCTTACCAATTTCCATTGAGTACACAACTGATCTCAGTTCATCCTGGACGAGGACCCATGTTTAGTCAGCAACTGCTAAAAGGTCCCTACTAATAATGTGCCACAGTTTTTGGTAGAAATCAATAGGGAAACCAACAGGCCTGGGGCCCTTACCAATTTCCATTGAGTACACAACTGATCTCAGTTCTTCCTGGACGAGGACCCATGTTTAGTCTGCTATCGGGATTTGAGATATCAGAAGGCTCTGTTAGCAGGTTTTGGTGGTAAGATTTTGTTGCTGTCTTAATACACAGAGCTGATCTGAGTTCTTCTTTCCAGCCTTATTCTAGATGTCTTGTTTGCTTCTCTTCTCCCTTCGGTAGTTGTGTGAAAGAAAGCAGTTGTCACGGACCAGAGCTTTCCCGCTTCACGGTTCATTCATCAGACAGCACCAGTAGGCTATGATATCCTCATGGCTGTGCCTTTATGGTCCTCAGACCTTTCTATTCTTTTTCCTCATGGCTAAGATCTTGTTTTTAGATATATAGGTCCATTTTTATAGGAGATTGCTTTTGCACTCCCCTTTCGAGCAATTGTATGTATGTGGAAGGAAAAGCAATTATGATATCACTATTGATTTGCCAAACCATTGTTATGTACTTTTTCAGGTCTGAAGATGTGTAACTTGTGGTTTAGCTTGGTACATTATCTTGTATACCAGTTTACTTTGAATTAGTAAATATCATAAGCCCAGTAGCGATTTAAGTGTATGTCTGCATGGCAAACTGCATTGGGCTTGAACTTTTCTAAAAAATTAAGTTGTATTTAAAGGAATATGGTGTCCAAAAAAAATAGAACTCCAAACATCAAATCTCTTTGCTCCTTCTAGGCTTGAACCAACATCTCTTTAAGAGATTCAACAATTTTAATTTAATAATCCTATCGGCCTCTCTTTGTACCTTTTGGGACAATTGCTAGTAAGTACCATCCATGTCTTTATGGTTGTGAAAACTAATATCAAAAAAGACAAAGAAGCATAAAGAGTTTCGTAAAACCTGATTCTAGATCACAAACCAAATCTAAATACCTAGAGAGACAAAGATATATGGACAAAATACAGCCTTAGCCAACACATAATTTGAGATGACCAAGGGGTTGCTGTTACAATAATCAGCATAGATTCATCTTAAATACGGATCTAACATGAATCCAGAGGAATCCAATTTATTCACGTGTAAATTTGTTTATGACCCGCCATTATTTAAATGTTTTGTATAGTTATTATTATTTTTATTTTTAGATTTTTCATAATTTTTATTTTGGCCAACATGAGCAAAATTTCAATCAAATTTTGATGACGGACGGACTTCGTTACACATCATACTGGGTTGTAGAATGAGCCTCTCAACTCAATAACAATTTAGCCAACGACAAAAGAGTCAACCAAGAAAGGTAATAATAACTAGAATCCTAATTTCCTACAGATAGAAGACAAAGATATGTACTTGCAAAATGAACCGTTTGGCAAAAGTTGACCTTGTAAATTGCACCACCACAAACATCTTGTTACATATAGCACAAGGTAAATCGTTGAAACCAATTAACGCCCAAAAAAACATCTTTCAATAATAGAAGGAAACAACTTCCAACTTTGGAACAAAGCCAAGAGTTGACAAGCAAGAGCAACAATGTACAACTTTGAGCCACTGAAAAAAAATAAAGAGAGGCACTGCAAAATACTGTGCATATCAAAACAAGAGGAACCAAAAAAACATCAGCAACGTTAAAGTGTGTTGAACCATAGAAACCAAAACTGAAGCACGAGTTTCTAATCTTGGTCAGAAGAGATAAAAGTCAAGTTAAGATCACTACTAACTAGAGGGTCAATAGGGTCTTTAGGAGGATTAGAGAGATCCCTCAAGGTTGAGTCTAACACCAGGTAATTCTCCACACTTTCTACACGATTCAGGCAAGCATCAATGTCATTAAGACTAAACTTGTGATTCCCTAAAATGTGCTTAATATTCTCCAACCCATAAAAGACATTAAAATTGTCAACTTTGTTATCCTTGAGAACTAAGCGAAAGAGAGTGTCCATCTTTTGATGTAAAGAGAGAGAATAAAAAAAATGCTATCACCTCTTCCAAAATTTACCCAGGTCTGGAACCCGTTTTAGACCATCACCCACCACTTTTGAATCCAAATGGTATGGATGTTCTCCAGACTCTTGAAACTCTAGCATCAAAATTTCTTTATGCACCTCAATGGGAACAACGTCAAAGAAAGTTGATATTGTGTTAAAAGCAAAAGGTAAACCACATTTTATACCAACATTCCCACCACCACCTCATTGACTCGCCATTCTTTATTGAGGAGGCATGATCGAGGATGCAAGAGAATAATGTAGACAACTGCTTAGAGTACTCCACCCAAAAAAACAAGCAAGCGAACGAGTCACTACTCCTTCAAGACTAGAGTGAGAAACAACTAGGTCTTCCCCCAAATTCCATAGAAGAGGCCCAATTTCAAAAAGGATTTGAAATTCACCACAATCAATTGACATAACATACCAATAAACCCAACCCCAGACTGAGAGTCAAGCACTAAGGGTACCCACACAGGCTACAATAACAGGCAAAACCCTAAAGACAATTGACAACGTAAAAAGGATGTAGGCAAACTGAAGGAAACAAATTTGAGCCACAAATGACTTGAGTCTTACCCAATTCACTAGCTCAAAGAGTCTTAAACCGACCAACCGACTGAGAGTCAAGCACTAAGGGTACCCACACAGGCTACAATAACAGGCAAAACCCTAAAGACAATTGACAACGTAAAAAGGATGTAGGCAAATTGAAGGAAACAAATTTGAGCCACAAATGACTTGAGTCTTACCCAATTCACTAGCTCAAAGAGTCTTAAACCGAACAACCAGATAAATCGACACAACACCCAAAATAAAAGCCAACCCTTTACAAATAAAGCTAGAAAAACCTTTGCTTCAAAAATTTGAGCCACAAATGACTTGAGACTTACCCAATTCACTAGCCCAAAGAGTCTTAAAGCGACCAATGAGATAAGTTGACACAAAATCCAAAATAAAAGCCAACCCTTTACAAATAAAGCTAGAAAAACCTCTACTTCAAAACCAGAATGAGAAATGGCTTGGATACCAACATCCACAAACCAAAAAAAAACAAGGATAAGAAATACCTCTAAACTTGTTATCCACAAGAGGCGAATTAGAGTATATAACCACCAATTCGAAAACAAACCTGAACTTTGTAGAATGCAAATAGAAAACAAAAAACGCCAATACCACACTAAAAAAATAAAAAAATAAATTCTCTCCTCACTAAATAAATAAATAAATAAGGGAATCTCATATTCTAGTAAGGTGTATGTTTCAGGGTCATGTTATGTGTGTTTCAAAGTCATGTTATTTATTTATTTGTGTTAAAGAGAACTGATTGAGATGTAAGGTTCTTTTATTAGGTTAAATAAAGATTAGATGGATAATTCAACTTCATTCTTTAGCAAAAGATGATTAACTTAAAACATAATAAAGATTATATGATAATAGAGTGTTATTTTAAGGAGTAGTTTACCCAGGCCGAGAAATAGCCGGGTTTCGTTGCCACCCGGAAAAACCTCTGGCTTTAGCTGCCTGCAATTCCTCCACCCTCCGCGAGCTCCGCCCAGCTCTGCATTAATCTCGACGGCTCCGCATTAATCTCGACGACTGACAGGTACCTGACATACAGCCTGATTTCCATCGCGTCTTGCCGCGCGGGAAGTTAATTCAGCATGGAATTTGAATTACTCCAAAAACCCACGGGCTGCTCCCTCACCAATTCGACCATTCCAGGGTGGAAAAATCTGAGCAACTCTATCGAGAGCCTCACATTTCGCAGCAATGAGGCCCTGGTTGGAGAGCTCCCGTCTGAGCTATGTGAGCTGGGAAACTTAGAAAATCTGGTTGTGAAAGAAAATAACATGAAGGGTCCATTGCCAGAGGAGCTGCGAAGATTGTATAAACTGAAAAAGCTCGTTGTCAGTCGGAATCAGTTCTGTGGCCAAATTCCAACTTCGATTGGCAACTTGGAGAATCTGCTAATCCTGGACCTGAGTTTCATTAAGTTGAATGGTACTTTGCCTTCTGAAATTGGGGGCTTAAAATCTCTCATGAAGATGGATTTGAGCGATAGGGAAGATTCCGCTGGAGTTGGGCGATTTGGAAAATGTGACGCTGTTGGATCTTCGCAACAATGGGCTTCAATGGGCTTGATGGCAATCTTCCAGACATTGACGGACATGAGTAATTTGCAGGAGCTTTATCTAGGAACCAATCCTATTGGGGGCAATATTTCTCTAGCATGGGATAAGCTGCCAAAGCTAATGAGTTTCGATCTCTCGACCTCAAGATACGAGGGAAGAATACCAGAGTCTCTGGGTTCATCCAAGCAATTGCGATATATTGCTCTCAATGGCAATCGTTTCACCGGGGAAATCCCATCGAATTTGGCGGAGATTCATTCCTTCCTTGAATACATTATATCTCAATGGAAATAATTTATCAGGCACAGTGGTTTTTCCTGAGATCTTTTGCAGGAGATTGGGAAAGCGCCTGGCCCTGTGGAATAATAGCCCGGGGCTTTGTTATGAAGGCTCTGGTATAATAATTCCTCATGGTGTCAGTTCTTGCAGCTCTGAATCATCAAAGGCAGCAAGCCACCCATCTTCTCCAACTAGTTTTGTAAGCCCAGGCATAAAGAGATATGATGTCGAATATGTTTCTGTACTGCTGTGATTACTGTATGTAGGCACTCTAATGGCTCAACAGCCATAGATAAAAAACAGGCAGCCCTTATTTTGAAGGACGGATATATAATTTTATGCGTTCCTTTGTTCCTTTTTGTTATCGTTCGTTATATTAAGAAATATAAAAAAAAGTTCGGGGATACAAAATCTGTTTCATCTTTTTGTGTTTCTCTAAGTAATATTTGACCCAATCAGTCATTTGGTGATGATTTGACTCAGTTACTGCGACTACATGTTACCTGTCTGACCTTATTTTGCATATTTTTTCAGGAAAAGACTTGCTAATATATGAATTGACCATGGCTTTAAATTCCAAACTGGCCATGGCATTTTGGTGAAAAGTGAGGACAGTGTTTGATATAAATGTGAAGAATCACCCATATTTTAAGAGATTGTCAGTCTGTAACAGTAAACCCTAACCCTACTGTAAAACGGGAATTGACCATTGCCTTAAATTCCAAATTGGCCATGTCATTTAGATGGAGGAGAAGTCTGAGGGCAGGGTTTGATATAAATGTGAATAATCAGCCCTATTTTAAGAGATTGTCAGTCTGTAACAGTAAACCCTAACCCTACTGTAAAACGTATATTGACCATTGCTTTAAATTCCAAATGGAGTAGTCTACCCAGGCAGAGGAATTGCTCGGTGACTGTGTATCAATTAAAATACATGAAATAGATATAGTTAGTAACCCAAATGATAAGCATGTTCCATGTTTTCAGTAAAATGAAAATGATATTGAAGGGTAGCTTGAAAGAGACCTTAGATGAAGGAAATCAAAGCAACAACATTTTGTGGCAAAGGATTACTCTATTAGAGTACACATAGCTGGTAATATTGATTACAGAGTCTGAGTTGGTTAGAGCATTGCATCAGCCTCTGAAACGGCAACGGCCAAAACCTGCACACAAGTAAAATATATATAAATCCACTCTTCACTTCATTACTTTGTGAATTGTGACAAAGCAGAATCTTACATCATCTAGAGCTGAAGACTGTTTGGATACTGTTAAGTTGAGCTTCTCAAAACTTGACAGGGACGTTTCATCAAGTGCAGGGGCTAGATTATGCGTATCTTTGATGCCAGAACTGTATGTTGTCTTCAATTTCCCCACTCTCTCTGTTAGTCCTTCTGTAACCTTCGGCAGTATGTTATAAAATGACATTGTAAATGAGGACTGCTTATATTAACGAGGAAATGGAGCCAAAACCAAAAGTCAAATTCTTGTTTACAGTCTTGTGTTAACTGCTTTTTAGTAGAAACAAAAAGCTGCAATTGTTCTTCCATACTTCTTAGCTGTTGCTGTTGTGAGACTGAATCCGAAACCGATCTATGTAAGACATCCAGATGTTGTGAGTCCGTACTATCAGTGGTTGAACTCTCGAATATAATCAGTTGCATGATCCATATTGACCCTAGCACCATCATCTCGGAGTAGTCGAAAATCTAAGATTTGAATGAATTGAATTGTAGCAGAGTTCATAAGATTGGCACGCCAAGCAAGACTCAAAGCCACAGAAATAACAAGCTGCGTGCCCGAGCGATATTCGGAGCCACAGACCCAAGAGAGATCGAAGCTGCAGATGCAAATACAATTATTTTCACACCATGTTACACAGAGTTTGCCTTTGATTGAAATTTGATGATACAATCATTGATGAGGATATCACAGCAGTTGTATCGACTGAATACTATCCTAGTTCATTAACAAAGAAAATTGATGATATTTAGGTTTGAAACTTTAATTTAAGGTTTATTAGATTAGGACAATGCTTTGAGCAAAGATTATTGTACTGCTTATTAAGGTGTTTGAATTAGGTTTGACACAATGACAGTTGTGCAGTGGTACTCTGATGTGAAGTTAACAATACATAATGCAGGTTGTGAATTAATACGATAATAACTTTTAAGTATCTGTGGAGCCTACAGTAACATTGGAAGTATCCAAGATCTGAAGATATAATGTATGATGATGCATGTATTGAATTTTTTGAAGAAGGTGAGGATTATAATTAACATTGATAAATGCGATAAGTGAAATTAATGAAAACATTAAAAAGGGGTGGACTACTCTGAGAAATGCCTGTCAACTTACCCACCAGAGGAGGTTCCTTGAATTGGCAGCAGTGGAGCATCGTCTGCAACTTTGTAAACTCCATTCCCACATGGCAGCTAGAGAAAGACTTGTACCATAATGATCCCAGGCCAGATACAGTTCCAACCAGGAGGAATCTAGTTTGGGGTGTGATCCAAGCCCAACAACCGAAGGTCAGTTTTCTGATCACTGACAACTGCACCAGAAGCAACACATAGTATGTCCAGGAACTCTCTAATCAAATTAACTGAGGTTTGGTTGGTGTGAACAAATATTATAGACCATGGGTTATTGATGGTCCCCATGAGATGTCTGCATTTTGCCTAAGGAGGAGGGTGGCTTGTGGCTGATTGATATGGTGGTTCAGAGCAAGCCTGCAAGATTTTGGCAGCAAAATGATTGTGATGTGCTTGGAAGGTTCAGCCACTTGGCAGATTTGATTGAGATTATCTCTTCTCCACACCTTTTCCAATTTAGAGGTTCTTCTATGTTAAAAAGCATCTGGTCCACTTGGAAATGTGTTGCCAAATGTGTGTATTGGATTTATACCGGCACTGGATGCCATTGGGATTTGGTGATACAACCAAGCTGGTGCTGGAAGGGTCATGGCCAATGCTTTCTGGAGATTCCTCAGTATCAAGCTAGCAGGCTAAGCAGGCAGGGCATCTTATTTTGGAAGGACTTGCAGGATTCATATTCCAGATCATGGTTTGATTGGAGGGTGCTAGCTCTTGAGAAAGCTCTCCTTTCTTCAGATAGATTGACTATCTGGATCTCCAAAAGATGATCCCCTTGGAGGATTTGTTTAGGATCAACGTTCAGATGCCCTGTTTACAGAGAGTGGCACTGATCCTTTTGTAAGCAGCTACTGAACTGCGGTAAGAAGTAGCTGTACTTCTTGCTTCATCAGAAACAACCTATGGCACCAGTCTTAAATGGTAGATGGACCTCCTCATATTCAGAGACCAAGTGAATTCATGGATTACATAGTCTGTTCTGTTTGATTAAAAAATGTGAAGATGGGTTTACATGCAGCAACATGATGACAAAGATGACGATAAGCCATGTATGCATCTTTCGGAACATCTAATTTTACAAGGAATAAAAACTGTCATTTTTTTAGAATTTGCAAACAACAAAAATAGTCATGTTTTTTTCTATGTAGTGTGCAAACAACTGATGAAATCCCTTGAATTGGATTCCCATTTTCTGGTGGGCATTGATAAGTTGTTGCAGTCCAAGCTTTGTGTCACCTCTATTTTTGTACATGGACTGTGATTATGAATATTGTGCCTAAGTCCTATGTCATGTGGACCTTATAAAGGGTGAACTTAATGTATTGTAAATATTGTTTTAGTAAAGTTATGTAACCATGTAAAGTTTCCTACAGCAAGCTCAAGGCCAAGGCCCCATTAGTGAATATGATTAGCTTGGGAATATCTTTGCTTTCCTGAGTTGACAGGGCGTAGAGGTCAAAATAAAATGTGCAAGCAGATTCAAGGTGATTGCGGTTCTGGGTTTAGGAGCTTTATTATAACTGTTGTTTGAAAGGAGGTAATGGAGAAGCAAACAATGATGTTCATTGTTAATGGCGTTAATAATATAAACATTATGTATTAAGTGAGCATGATTATAATAACATGACAATATAGTTAATTATTGATTAGGTTAGTGAGGTGGTTAGACCACCTTAACTGTCTCGGGGTACTTTAAACTTGTGACAGCTGAGAACCTACCTGATTGTAACAAATTTGAGATAATGAACTCCTTTTCCTTGATTGTGCAGTTAGCTTGACTGTGTTTCTCTTGAAAATCTTTCAAGACTTCCTCAGTGTCATCAAGCTTTTTCTGTGAAAGAAAAATAGGAAGTGTTCTAAGTCAACAGAGTAACACAAAAACACCTGAAAAGTGCACAGAATTAACTTATTGTATGCTAGCATTGGGACTATTCATTCATACTTGTGTCATCTGGAGTTTATCAATCAAGTCCGCATTTGTTTGCTGGTGAGAAATATTCATGTAGGGAGGTATATGTGGGCCAAATATGGCAGTTGCCTTGAAATGTATTTGAGGGCTTATCGACAAGTCATTTTCATCATTGAAAAGACCATTCTAAAACATACATTTGTTCATTTGCCAAAAACATCTGAGAGAATGTTGGAGTCACCAAGAAACCATGTGGATAAAATTCTCAAAGGTTGGAAATAAAGATTTCTCTTCTGCAATATATTGTCAGACTTCAAATGAACTTCATTTGGCTTCCTGCCATACTCACAAGCTTTGAAAATTGACTGAAACTGTTTTCTTGAGAATTGCAATATAGATGATATCTTTTATGTGAAATTAATGGATGGTTCTGAAAATGACACATTTTTTTACAAGGATATTTATATAAAAAAAAAATCAGTTAATCCGCTAAATTTAACCCTTAAAAAATCCATTTACATCGATAAGAAGCCTGAAGTCCTTAATTTATGGCAGTATTATCTAATTAAAGCAAGGGAAAAAAAACAGAAGAAACATGTTGTCATCTATCTTAGAGATGCTTTCTTGGCAATA
Organism: Pinus tabuliformis; assembly: GCA_031772625.1. Lineage (NCBI taxonomy): Eukaryota > Viridiplantae > Streptophyta > Pinopsida > Pinales > Pinaceae > Pinus > Pinus tabuliformis. The sequence continues at coordinate 1,992,292,848 of CM062819.1, read as the reverse complement.
CAAGATATGGCCATCTCTAGTAGAGATGATTCAAAAGTACTATCTCAGAGCTACAGGCACGAGATGGTGCCATCTTTCTATTATTGAAAATTTGAATCCTCATCATAAGCAGCAGAGAGTGACTGCTACTCTGAATATCTCTATCTATAGACCATTTCTACCTTATCTCTAGTATGGAAGCAGCAGGTGAGCAGAGCGGAGTAAGAGAAAAGGGCTACAATTGAACAAGGTCAAGCAACACCTCTTCCACTAGCACTCCAAAAATTGCTAGCTCTATGTTAACCCCTACTTCCTCTGCTTCCTCTCTGAATATTTTCCACTCTTGTCTCCCCCTCTTAAAGTCTAGCTCAACAATCCTGTCTGCATGACTATCGGTATCAATCTCTTCTTTCCATGCAGAAGAAGGAGATATTTGTCCACATATAATCTTCTTTACCAATTGCTCCTGAGCCTACTGTTGCTGTTCTCTCAGCCATGGCTCTACCCCTGCCATAAACCCACAGCCATGGCATTTTCTGCTTGACTGTAACTCTTCATTCACCCTATGAAACAGAAGCTTGTGCGCCTGCCTTGCTGCAACTAAGGAAGGATGATGAGAACCCCATAATGAAGTTAATGGGGATGCAGGAGGAAGACTCTCTGGAATTGTTTGAGAGAAATGGACATCTTGTTTCATATGATATTCTGTCCCCACATCTTCTTCCCAATCCATTTCGTTATCGTGACTTGTACAGGGGCTTGTCTGAGCTGATGATGATATATCAGTAGAATCAACATCTATACCCATGCTCTGTGACTCGTCCTCCTCTGTACAATTGCCACTTTCATCTTCAGATGAATCCTTCCATGATGCTACTCTCTTTTCCAAAAGAAGAGGGTCCATGTAAGCAAGCTGTTCATATGCAGAAATTTTTTTAAGTAGCTGTCGTTTGGCCCCTGCCATCAAAACAAAACTTATCATACTCAAACTGGCAAAATTGGAGGGAACTAAAAACAACACCCATAAAAACAATAAACAAGATGTGAATGGAAAGTAAAACGAGACAAAAGATTGAGGATGGCTTTAGAACTTACTCTGGATAGTAGCATATGTATTTTCAAAGCCTGGAGTATCCTCAAAAGGGGAGTCCAAGACAGAAACCGGACTAAGTTGTTCAGCCTCTTCAAAACAACCAGTCTAGGGCCTGATGAAATTAGAAAATAGTTAGTTGGCAATAATGCTGAATAAGAATTGCCTGATTTATGCAGGATAAACCCTACTTCAACAAAATTGAATTGGCTCTATTCGAGATGACTGTTTTTGCTTCTTTTTTCTTCTCTTGGTTCTTTGATGTTAATTATTATGTCCCTCTTGAATCCCATCATTTTCTCTGACCAGCCTATAGGTTGAACATATCCTACCTAAGATCTGAAGTCTTTCTCACTCTGATAGATAAGAACACTTTTCATTCATCTTCATTTTCCAACTTTTATAATTGGAGACTACTGGAATCCTGTTTGTTGCTTGTGGGCCTTTATGGTAATAACAGGTAAAGGATTCTTTCTGGTTGTTTTTTGAAAGTGATGAGATTATTGTTACCCTTCTTCTGTCTGCTAATTGTTCTCATTTGGCAACCTCTGAGACAACGTTGCTAATGAAATGGGTTTGTTTTTCACTGATTCCCTTTTGTTAATCTTGACCCTGCGGACCTTCAGTTCCAAAGCATGTTCTTGTCCACTTTCTTAAAGTTTAGTAACCACATTGTTGGTTTGCTTCCTCTCTTTTCAGAGTTCTTTATGCAGGCTGCTCTGTCTGAGAGTATCCTAAGTACTGATCTTTAACTTGTTGATGAGAAAGGCCATTCTATTTGTTTCTGTGAGAACCCTGTCTGAAATCCTAATTGAAGAATAGTTAATCATGATCATTAGTGTTTGGAGAGAAACCCAAATAGTCCTGGTATTTTAAGAATCAGTGCTGAGGACATATTTTGTGTTTTCCTTGAGGCAATCAGCGCTTTTTATGTTTTCTTTTGGAAAATATGATTGATCGCTTTAGCTCTTTTAATGAAGCGTGCTGAATCATTATTTTTCTTTTTCCTTTGCAGTTCTGGAAGCCGAAGAAGAAGCAAAAAAGTATGAGCGAATTCATCTATGATCTCCCTACTATTTTTTATGGACATATTTCTGTATATTTATAGAGTCGAGTCTCTGGATGCTTCTGCTTAATAAATTGCTTAATAAATTGTGTCTAGAAGGAACTGAGTTTTCTTATTTCATTTACACTGGGTTAATGAACTTTCTATCAATATGGACTGACAAAATTGTTTGGTTTTGCGTTCTTCTGAGTTTTGGTTCCATTGAAAGAGGATCACCAACATGGAAGAACCGGGCAGAACAACGCAAGAAACAAGTCAGGGCCACCCCTAAAAGGCCTTTCAGGCTACTGACAGAGGTATAAACATGTCCCTTCTGATTTGTATACTCTTTCTTCTCATCGACATAATACAGTCAGGGTCACCCCTAAAAGGCCTTTTAAGCTACTGATAGAGGTATAAAGTCATAAACATAACTCTCCTGATCTACATACTCTTTCATCTCATCAACCTAATACATTTATGGTTCGCTCAATTGTACATATATAATTCATTTTATAACACACTGTGAATTCCATGCACTTCAAAGCTTCTTTGGCTTCCATTTCATTCCTGTGTTCTGTCCAACCCAAAGCTCAAAGCGGAGTGCCTGTTGCCAATAGGCACGAACTGCAATTTTTCTTCTGTAACTACTGTTTTTCTCAGCTAAAGACAAATCGTATCTTAATAATTAACTCAGACATTAGTCCCAGTACTGGGGTTTGTGCAGGTTATGTGGGAAAGTTTGTCATTTCGCAGAGCTCCTGTATATAATCTCCTATTTCTTCGCTGAGTTCGTACTCTTTCTGAATCGATCACGGGAATCGGTCTTGGAATCTTCAACGAAGCATTATCTAAAAATATAATTACAGAGAAAAGCTCTCCCAGACACTAAAATAAACTTGTTTTAAGTTCAGTGTCTCAATGGGGATGGAGGGCACGGTTAGGGTTAGGTGAGTACTGTTTGTGATAATCAGGATCATTACCCATGTCCAATTATGCGATCTGTCCAACCCAATTTTTTCGAGTTAACTTACAATACTCAAACGCTTAGAGCGATGGCAAATTTTAAACTTGAGTTTTCATCTAGTTTATTAAGAAACATAGTTTGCAGGAACACTCTCTGACCTTTTTATCTGAGGACACAACAAATCTCAGCAAACGAGGCCACTCTCTGAATTCGATCCCAGCAGCAATCACCAACAAACCCCAAACGTTGAGCACGCAACTGATCGCTGGAGCGTAGAAAGCAAACAAGGCCACTCTCTGAATTCGATTCCAGCAGCAATCACCAACAAACCCCAAACGTTGAGCACGCAACTGATCCCTGGAGCGTAGAAAGCATAGCTTAGAAAGCGGAGTGAGTTTTCCAGAATGCCGGGTCGAATTGGTGAGTGAGTTTTCCAGAATGCAGGGTCGAATTGGTGAGGGAGCAGCCCGCGGGTTTTTGGAGTAATTGAAATTCTATGCTGAATTAACTCGGCTGGAGCTAACCAGCCATATATTGGGTATTTAATGTCCTCAGAACAGCTCGCAACTTAGTTCGATAATACGAGAGCAAGCAAATATTAATTAATGCCGAATTTGCCCGCTCCCGTGTTAGCGCTTTAAGTCGCATGCTGCTCTGAGGGCATTAAATACCCAATATATGGCTGGTTAGCTCTTTCCAATTAACTCGGCAACGCCTAACCAGCCATACTTAATGCCCGGGGATATGCACGTTGGTTAACGCGATAACACGGGAGCGGGGAGTTTCGGCATTAAATAATTTTTGGGTTTTCGCGTGTTATCGGGCTAAGCTGCGTGCATATCCCCGGGCATTAAATACCCTATGTATGGCTGGTTATGCGTTGCCGTGAAAATCGGGCTGTATGTCAGAAACCTGTGAGTGGTCGACGTTAATGCCGAGCTGGGCGGAGCTCGCAGAGGGTGGCGAAATCGCTGGCGGCCGTAGCCGGTGGTTTTTCTTTCTGGGCGGCAATGGAAACCAGGTCATTCCTCCGCCTCGGTAGACTACTCCTTATTTTAATGTATAATAATTTTAAATTTTTCTAAGTTATAATGAATAATAATTTTAAATTTTGCTAAGTTATAATGAATAATATTTTTAAATTCATTAAATTATAATGATATGATTAATGGTGAGCTTATTATGTATATATATGTTATTAAACAAATTTTTGATGGGAAATCGATACACAAGGTTAAGGTAGAGAAAAAGACATAAGAGGAACACTAGAAGAGAGTAATCATTGAATATAAAAAATAAACACTAGTCAGGACTATGTGGACAAATGTAATCAAGTGATTGAAAGAGGCACTAAAATATTTGTGTCAAAATTGTCCTTGTAAAAAGTGGTGTAAATATGGTTTCAAGCATCAAAATTGTTCTTGTCAAAAATGGTGTAACTATGGTTTCAAGGGTAGATGAGAAGATTTTAGAAAGACGTTATGGGAGAGTAAACATAGGACATAAGAAAGTGGACACTAGTTAAAATCATGTGGACAAATGTAATTAAGTGATTAGAAAGAGACACTAAAACATTTATATCAAGATTGTTCTTGGAAAACATGGTGTGAGATATGTGGCAATGGATCCAAGGTGACAAAAGAATAGAAGTAATAAAAGGAAATGGAAGAGTGTAAATCAAAGGGGACATGGCCACCTTGAGAAGAAATTAATCTAGGACAAGGTGTCTTGAGGGTTGTGAAGTGGACTACTTCTAATAGACATGTTGGGGAACAAATTAGGGAAGGTGAACATGGAACAATTGAGAAGGTCATGATAGGACCTAAATGGACTCTTACTAAGGGACAATGATGAACTCATATCGCTAACATAATTAGGAAAGTTAGTGGATGTGGTTATGATATGGAAATTGAGAGATATGCACGGAAATAGTCACAACTAGAATTTCATCAAGGACTTTTGGAGGGTCTCATAAGAGGGGCAATGCCAGAAATGGAAGATGAAGGGACAAGACATAATAAATGTCAAACCGGATCCACTCAAGAAAAAGACTTAAAACATTGAAAGCATCTAAAGTGCACAATTTACCATCATATTTACAATGAACGAAGCACTTGGAATGCACAAGTTACCATAACAGTTACCACTAAGGACTTCACAGAGCAATGTACAATTCTTCCACTTGATAATAAAAACATTGTTTGATCTAATTGTTTTATGCGCATTTGTTTTCATTATTTACTTCAATTTTAATTATGATTTTGTTTATTCTAATTTAATTAGCCCTAGACTATAAAATTGTCCCTTGATTACATCCTAGAATTTGGGCTAAAACTTACCAGTTTTTATAAGTTTGAATTGATTAACCAACACCTTGAAAAACTTAAGCGCCCTCGGATGTCACATAAATTTTATATGGATTTTAAATTGTAAATATTAATTACCCATTAAATTTATTCTAAATATGAAGGGCCGAATATCTGCCTCTAATTTAGAACCCTCAAGGCAATGAAATGTCCAAGGACTTGCAACAAAAACCAAAGAAGAACATGATAGGTTCATGGGCATTACTTGTTACTGCAGAGGAGTATTATTTCTCCAAACCTTATAATTCATTTGTGGGTTTGGTGGGTGAGGAGATGGATTTCCATTTTTGAGGTTTTATTGGAGTGTGCATCATTAAATGTTTGAGGTCTTCTAGACATTGTTAGGAAGACAATGGTCCTAAAAATTCATTCAATAGTTTTCTATTTAAACGTCATTTATTAGTAGGAAGTTAAAGTAGCTAGTATTTTTTTAAGCACAAAATTGCACTTTATCTATCTTAATGTTATTATTTTTAACTCTATCAAGGAAGAGTGGGTACTCTTATCTTGCCAAATCTTGCTGCACATCTAATAGGTACTATATGGGTTGGACCCCTCACACAATGATGAAGTTTGCTGACATGGCCACTTACTTGAGTTTTTAGGCTTTTTTTCCCATGTGTCTATAAGACCTTATATTCAAGTACGTTGTTAGCGTAATGGTTGTGAGCTAAGTGGATATCTTATAAATGATATAGTAAATTAGTTGGCACAAGATTTTCCATGTTAGATTTGTAAAATGAACCACTTGAACTAATAAAATAATGTAGCTAGTACCTTTTTCAGAGCTTAATCGGGATCATGAATAAAAGTTTAAAATTTTTAAGATCTTTAATTACAGAGTGTTGGAGATGATTTAATCTTAGAGTGAATGCATGTGAGGTGAGTTAGTGATCAAAATATTGCATAATTATAGAGAGTTGATGAACAATGTACTAGAAAGGATTTCCTATTGGGTTGGCCATTAAAACAACCAATTACTCATGTAACTCGGTGGATGGTGATCCTTTTATATGGCCATCACAAATTGATGACCAATGTATGTGATGTAGATGCCCAAGTGAACTAGTGTAGACTTTGTGTGAGAGAGAGAGAAATGACAACGATGCAATAAGTTTATAGTATGGGGGAGTATTGGAATATAAATCCTACTTGTGGTTATGTGACAATGCATGTCTTATTGCATATTACATCTTAGTAGGTTAAAACATGATAAACTAATCCATATGATATAGGTGTGAGTAAAATGAATTAAATATATCACAACTTAGTGTATCTGCATCCATATCAATATATGAATGTAGACATATGCATTCTAATGTACCAATCCTTCATTTGGTCATGATGTTCTTTGGATAAAATTAACCTGGTTAATTGTGAGGCTAATATTTATGGAAGGTTGGTTCATTATTAAATGCCCATATAAACAACAAACATCTTTTATATGTGTGTTTAGAGTGGAACATGAGAAGTGTAATTGGGGATATTCTTTCTCTCACTTCCATTTTATAACAATTTTCTTACTATGTATATATATATATATATATATACAATCATTTTTGTAACAATTATTTACAAGAAAATGTATAGAGGAATGAATATTGGCTCAAAATACAAATTTAAGGTGATTGTTATATGCCAAAAATTAGCTCTAGGCTCATTATTGCCATGCCACAAATTTTAATCAAAATATAGTTGATGTTCTTATCAATTGGGAGTCATGAAAATCCTGGAGGCATTGCTCAGAAAACTTGGCTCGAAGCCATTATAAGAAATGTTCATTATGAGCTCAACCTACCATATGCAAAAATTGAACCTAAGTGGGAGTGTAACAACCCTGGTGAAAATTCCATGTAATAAAAGTTAAAAAAAAACCATAACCACAGATGATGGGACACTTTTTCCAAGCTGAATGTTGGGCAAGACATCTTAGGGAGTGTTCATTTGGTTGTTTATGGCTAAGGAAATTGGCAACGGGAATGGCTAAGTCATTAAAAGGAAAAAATGAATTTTTGGCATATTTATTTATGAAAATAATGGAAATTAGGAGAAAAGGAAGGTGAAAGGTCACAAGTTGCATGTGAGGAGGAAAATGAAGAAAATAGAGACCACATTCATAAAAAGGCTTCTGAGGATCAATTGGTAACATTATGTCAGTTCAGTGTTGGAGCTCTCTCTAAGTTGGCCTATCCTACAACCTCAAGATCAAGGGAAATACTCCTTATCCTATCCTCTTGATCGAAGTTGGCGTGTCCCCCATTGAAAGTACAATTATGTTTAGGTTTTTGATGTATAAGAAGAAGCTTTACAACATGGAACCCAATAGGCTCCCAAAAATTGCTTCTAACTTTAGTCAAAGCCCACACCTTCGCCTTAAGTGCGGGTGGCATAAGGATGCCCAATCTTGGCTCAACCATTGGGGGATTAAGGAGGAGATCATCATGGGAAGCAAAGATAGGGTCAAAGATACTATTACCTCCAATTTTAAGGACAAGTTGTGGGATGATAAGGAGCTGGAGGGTAAAAGGAAGCTAATATACTATAAGGAGGTGATCAACCCCACCCTCGATAACCAGAACTATCTCTCTGTGTTGATTAGCACTAAGAAAAAAATGAGCATCGCTCGGATAAGAACTAATTCTCATAAGCTTTGAAGTGAAACCAGGCGGTGGTCTACTCCTAAGATTCCCTGGGACGATGGAATCTGTCATATTTGCGATACTAAGAAGGTGGAAGATGAAAAAAATTCCTTTTAGACTACTCAACTCTTACTCACATCCGCTCTCAATTCCCTAACATTTGCCACACTTCCAATCTTCTTGACTTATTAAGCCAACCCAACTATTAATAGCGATCTTGGAGCCCTTCTTTCCCGTATTTTTTTATCATAGAAACAAGATTTTGAAGAATCACGTTTAGATTCTTTTTCTTTTCTTGAGGTCTGATAGACCACATTGATATTAGTGGATGTTAATCATCATCATCATCATCATTATTTTTATTTTATTAACTGTTTATTGTCTTGATTATTTAAACTTGACCTAAATATTATTTTTATTTTAAATATTCATTTCATTAAATTTTTACTTTTGATCAATTATTTTCCTTAATTCAATATTAACAACTATATTCTAACAATTATTTCTTTATATTAAAATATTATTTATTAATAAATAATATTTATTTAGTCAAATCTCACTGTTATATTATAACGGCTAATTTTTTTTCTCTTCATCTATTTAACTTGATGCCAAGATTTGGTTCTTCATCTTGCCCTGATGATGAACCACATTGGATGGTTCGAAATGCATCGGAAAGCTCTATGATGTGATTTTTATCGAAAGTTTTCTTGCTTTTCAAAATATTTCAAGATCAAATATATCTATATACATAGAGATAGAAATTTTCTTATTCCATTGATGAGCGTTTTCTAATTCAATGTACTCGAGATATTTGGCCATTTCTTCAATGTTTAGTATGGAGTTTACATGTAACATTTAAAAATATATATATATATTAGTAACAAAATAAATTCAATGTAAACATAAAGTACATACTATATAAAGAAAATAAAAATAAATAAAGAAGTTATTCTATTAGTATGTTACTCAAGATGAAGGAGGTATGTGTATAGATAGAGAGAGGGACTATATTATATACCAGCATAGATCCATCTTAAATATGGATCTAACATGAGTCGAGAGGGATCCAATTTCTTCACGTGCAAACTTTTTTATGAATCGACATTATTTAAATATTTTGTTCAGTTTATTAATTTTTTTTTTTTTGGCCTACATGAGTAGAATTCCAACATTGTTGACAGAAAGACAGGGTTACACACTATATTAGGTTGAAAAACAAATGAAAATTAAAAAAAGTATGATGGTTAAAACATTTTGTTATTGTGTTGTTCAAGATAGGTGCCTTTAATTTTATTGTAATTACTATCTTAAAAAAAAAAAACCTTATATTTTGAAAAATAAATCCACTTCAAATTAATCCTAAAAATAAAACTACTCTTATTTAACATTTTTATTAAAAACTAAAATAACTCACTATAAAATAACTTACTAAATAATAAATTAAATATTTTTCAAAATATTTTGTAACTTAATCAGCTACCATATAAAAAACTTATATAAAAAGAAAACTTATATTTTGAAAAATAAATCCCCTTGGAATTAATCCTAAAATCAGGGCAGATGGAGAAAATTCCTAAAATCATGGCGGATTGAGAAAAATAGTGGGTACTATTAAGTACCGCTAAATTGGGTTTTCTGACCATGGCCGGGCCATTTGAACTCGGGATGTAGATTAAAGATGCCGCACTACTAACCACGAGGATAGCGAATATGGGCCAGCTATTTGTTGCATTTTTATTTATAAAAGTGAAATGTAAAGATACAACAGCCATCTTCGAAAAAAAGATAATGTCATCTTAAACCGAATTATTAATTGGTTTAATAATTATTAATAATGGTTACTTAATTGGTTTTATAATATTTTTTTTTGTTTTTAGTTGATTTTGTTTACTAGATTTGTATTTCAAAAAAAATCATTTTTAAGGTTTAGTATATTTAAAATTAAAATAAATCTTAAAATTAATGTAATATAATTCTAAATACTAAAGTTCGGCCTGGAGTATGCCGTAAAACTGCTTTTGCTTGGCTAAGAGCTCGTCTTCCTCGGACGTAAGGAAACAGGTTAACGGCCCAAGACCCAGAGGCATCTGGCAGGAGTGAGAGCCTGCTCCCGATTACGGACCACCAGCAGGGTTATGCCAGGTGGCGTGGTTTTCCTATTTAACAGTGATGAGTCAAACCCAGCATTCGCGGATAGCAGCCAGAGATGGCTGTCCTCACTGTTGGTTTGACACCTGAGTTGATAGGTTTTACCACCTTCGGAAAAAAAAATTCTAAATACTAAAGTATATTTTAAAAAATTAATTAGATTTTTTTAATTGATTAAAAAAATAACGAATCCAAAATCAACTTTGTTATAAAAATTTATGCCTAATTTATTGTTATCATTCCAAACACAATGTAGGTACTCATTCATCTACCAATATTTGGATTTATTAATTAACTACATATTAGTAAAAATGAAAGATAAAATAACCTATTATGTGGATTAAATTTATTGATTAACTATACATTTTGTAAAGATGAAAGATAACATAACCTTTTTTGTGAATTAAAAATATGTAAGATAATTTCTCAATGTCGTTATACTTTGTTAAATTTGAAGGGGGTGTTTCTTGGAAGTAATTAATTATTTGATGTTGTTAATCAAGTGTAGGTTGTGTGGTGAGGACAATTTATTGCTTTTCTTTACACTTGGGTTGGAATCTTAATCTAACATAGTTACCAAGTTCCAATTCGGATATACAACATTATAAAAAAATTCGATAATATACATCTTAAATATTTGGATATATATACTTTCTTTCCTCTAACAATGATGATTTTCTTTCTAATTCATTTTAAGTTTTCAACAACTTCTAATAACTCTACATAATATAATAGTTTTAGAGATACATTTTACCAAAAAAAAATACCCACACTTTCTTTTTCCTCCAAAAACTTAAATCTAACATGGACTTTGGTTTCAAAACTTATTTGTCTAAAATCCTTATCTAATAGATAAATACAAAAATCATTGTTATAAACCTATTTATTTAAAATTTGTCAAAATAAAAACAACAGTAAAATCAAAATATGAAAATTTTCCAAATTTTCCAATTACTTCTATTTCTATTTCTTTTCTTAGTTTTTTAAGTGCAGTAATCTATATATGTTCAGAGCTTGACATCTTATGCCCCCGTCATAAGTAGAGCCATGTAGATATAGAGAAATTTGGCAACTATGTAATTTAATGATATGACATGTTTCTCTATAACTCAATTATTTGCATTAATTTCATATAACTAGTACTAAATTGATACAATGAACCAACGGGATGTGAACCTAAATTGATATAGTGAACCAACCTGGATGTGAACTTTGATTTTGTTGTGGTAATTGATTTTGCTATACCACCATTTGACTAATTTTTATTGCCCATGTGCACTTGTATTTTCTTATGACCAAATGTTTGTTGTGCCCTCTTTGCTGATTTTTTCAAAAGACCATGGAAAGCAATATGAAAGCAAGTCCATCACTAACTTTGGCATTTGAAGTTTTTCCCATGTGCACTTATATTCTCTTATGACCAAAGGTTTGTTTTGTCCTCTCTGTTGATTTTTTCAAAAGACCATGGAAAGCAATACGAAAGCAAGTCCATCACCAACTCCAGCCTCTGGAGTTTTTCCCATGTGCATTTATATTCTTTTATGACCAAAGGTTTGTTTTGCCCTCTCTGTTGATTTTTTCAAAAGACCATTGAAAAAGACCATGGAAAGAAATATGAAAACTAGTCCATCATCAACTCCAGTCTCCAGAGTTTTAGTTTTTGGAATCCATTTGCAAGTAATCTCAGTGGTATTCTATCCACCCTAACTATTCTCCGCTTACCTCAACTGATTTCCTCTACCTTCCACTCATTTTCTCTTACCCTAACCTCTGTTTCCCCAAGTGGTTTTGAGTTGAATGATTTCCTAATACCAACATTCTTTCATGGTGGAATTTCAGGTGCAATGGATGTGTTTGTTCCTGTTTGTGTGGAGTTTTAGGTGGAGTGGATGCTTTTTTTTTTTTTCCATTTGTCTCTGTGTTTGTATTGGCAGTAGGAATAACAATAGGAGAAGAAGGGCGATATGGTTTAATGAACAAAAGGAGGGGCTGAATTTCCTTAGTTTATTAGAGGGTTTCCTCCCCACTTTTGAGATACAAGGAAATGTTTTTTACGTTCTAAAGGCTACTCTATAGAATGCTAATTTCACCTGATCGATAAAAGTTTCTACTAAATTTGCAAATTTCACATGTATTTTTAGTTGGTTCATTCACATTTTTGTTGAATTTGTGATCATATGCACATTTTGCATTAACTTGGAAAAGCTTGACTATTTCTATCCCCTTTTCAGGTTTTATGTGGTGAGACGCAGAGTTTGTCAACAAATCTTCATTTTCGGCCTAGTGTTTAGTTGTTTTGGTGTCAGCCTACCAAAAATTAGGAAAATATTATTATTGTTACCTCATTTTCATCCTTTTTTTATCACCTTCTAAGGTTAAGTGCATGCATTTTTAAAGAAATTTGGTTGTTACAGAGTAAATAGACTGTGTTTTTGCCCTAAAAATCATAGAAATTTTGGCAAGATCTTCAGAAAATTTCACAGGGATTTTTGTAAATCCAAGTTACAGTTGTCAAACTTCAAGATTTTGGATGCCTAGAGAGGTTTTTGATGGCGCTAAATCCATTTCCATTATCAAAATGGTGCAAGATTTTTGAAGTTTTTTTGCTCGAATTCCAACGACTTTTGGGGTAAATAATTCTTGGAAGCCCTGGTTGGACAAACACTCTGGAAGCCCTGTAACAGCTTGGGTTGAGTTACTAGTCCTAGAAGTCTTGGTTGGACAAACGCTCTAGAATCCCTTGGTGGGTTGAGTTACTAGTACTGGAAGCCTTGGTTGGAAAAAAACTTTGGAAGCCCGACGAAAACTTGGGTTGAGTTACTAGTCCTGGAAGCCTTGGTTGGAACAAATGCTCTGGAAGCCTTGCAAAGATTGGATGGAGACCAATCTGATGACGATTTTGTGATGTGCGAATGTGAGGTGGAATCATTGTTTGATGGGTTGAGGTGGATGTCCTTTGGCAACCCTAGATGAGTTTTGATTGATGTGTTCTATGAGATCCCACATTCATGCCTGGAATATGGCACCGAGGTGAATGGATGAAGAGAGATTTGGCTCAACTATTCTATGGTCAGGTGGAACGTGGAAGTCCCATCCCGAGTTTGGATTTGGAATCATTAATGAATGGTTATTTATTCTTGTATTTCTATGAGCATTTTGATGGATTATATGTGGTCTATATGATTGTACCTTCATGAGTATTTTTTGTTGCTATTATGTTGATTATGTATGTGTTTTATAATAGCATCCATGTGTGGATCTCATCATGTTTTTACTTGTAATTGAATGATCCATGTATCTATGACATAATGGATGGAATGGAAGTTGATCCATTGAGGCATTAATGGTTCTTAGTGATTCTCAGCTAAGAATGAGACCCTTATGCTTAGAACTATGAAATACACCTGTAGATTACACATTTGCAATATATGTGACGAAATGGATGGCATGGGTAGTAGGGGTCCAGTCAAGGTCTTGAACAAGTATTTGCTTTAGAACTGTCATTTCCATGTTATCTTACTGATTTGAAGAGATGGATCACTTTTGGGCAGTGACCTGGGCTCTGAGCCTAAAAAAGTGGCTTAAATCCTGGGGACGTTAGCAGATCACTGAAAATTCTGATCCACAGTTGCTGGCAGATAGGCCTGTGAGAGAAACTTTAGGTTGATGGCCACTCCCTTGCCCATAGAATGACAACGACTATGGCCCAGGAGACCTAAAACAAAATTGGGACCCAGGGACAGGCTATCTGAGTGGCTGACTTGTCCTCTGAGGGTTCGGTTGATGATATTGTATGTCTGTATGGTGTGTTCCCATCAGTTCCACTTCCTTAATGTGACTTAGGAGGTAAAACCATTTCATAGTGGCATCTCATCGCATGTTTACCCCAGTTGGTCGGTTGCTTGGGTAAATGTTGGAGGAGGGTGTTATAGAGTGGTATCAGAGCATGGTTCACCCCTCGGATTGGATGGACTATGTGTTGGTCATGCATGCATGTCAGTTGCATGTGTGTCTCTCACACTTGCATTCCATGTGCTTGTTGCATTTGCATGATGTTGTTCATGGTGGTAGTGATGTCGTCATTTTAAATTTGAGGTGTTCTTGGGGAGCGAATCATTGTGAGTGTGTGATCACTTACATGTCGATTTATGTTGATTTATGTCGCTTACATGTATCGTTGCAGTATGCTTGGTTGCATGTATCATTCTTGTAGGTTTGATTTCAAATATTATTCATTCATGCTTGGTCGTCTATGTTTATGCATATATGTGGATGGTTATGCATCTCTTATGCATGTTCATGTTTGCATGTGGTCAAGTGTATAATGATGTAATGATGGTGGTTTTCATGCATGAGGTCATGGTGTGTGTTGTTTTTGAAGTCATGCATTGATCGCTGGACCCTAGATAGAATGACAGTTGCATGGTTATATGCTTATGTACTATTTTTATATACCAGTTATGATTATGTTATTGATCGGTAAATTTTCATGGATATTCCATTGGATAGTTCGTCATAACAAATCTGATAATATTATATTAAAAATATGAAATTCTACACTATTACAGTTTTATTTAATTTCTAGATATGTAAAAGTAATTGTAATTAGTGCATGCATGTAAAAGTAAACTAAGCATAAAAGTAGAGAACGAAAAAATAAGCTCACGCACACATAATACACAAGATATGCTCTTTGGGAAACCCTTTCTGGAGAAAACCCAATTGGAAGGTGAGGCCGCTTCACTTTCTTTCTCTGTCTAGAAATATGGCTGCAGATACAAAGAAGTAATGTTTGTGGCCTGTGAACTGCTATAGTGCACATATCCTCTCTGTGTGCTCTACCTCCTATCTCTCCTAGCTATCTTTTCTCAACTATGGAACAAAATTATCTCGAAAGAATGGAATGCCTCTTTCTCCTAGTGGTTCGGTTATAACACAACCCGATAGCCTACTAGTGGTTAAGTTTGACTACATCAATTCTTAACTAGAGTTACAAAATATACTCTTCTAGAGTCTTTTACATCACAAACATGTGGCTAGCCCATTTTCCATGAATAATGGGGGCTGATGCGGCATCCTCCTGAACTATAGGTGTGAAAACAAGAAGGTCAACTTCTGAGTGGCATAGCTTTTGCATACAGACTCTGATTGATGCGATTATTGCGTTGTTGGAAATCTCTCTGTGTATAGAACATCACGAAAAGGTGTTTCATTTTTGAGGTAAAGTTTTACCCCTAAAAAAAGTCATTTAATGCCTCAAAGTTCTCCCGAAAGGTTTCGGACCCTGTTTTGCCAAACTAGGTCCCGTCGTAAAAACGGTCTTGTGAGATGATTCCTCCACTTTTTCCACTCAAAATGCATCGAGATTGATGAAAAACAATATAATGATCCAATTCATATCACAACTCCCCATTTTGGGAGGCTTTTGGTCCCCAAAAGATTTTACTAAATGAGGTGAGGAAGTTTTTCCTCCACCTTCTCTCTGTTGTACCATTTAGCTTTGCATGGAAGTTGTCCCTTCAACCAAATATTCCAAAGGACTTGTTTCCCTTGTCTTTTAGTTCTATAACTCTTATGAAAAATTGTATCTTTTATCAACTATGCCTGAGCGTCTGGTGCCAAATTCTCCAAAGAAGGTAGGACATGTTCATGTTCCTAATCTAGCATGGAAGGTTCATAGAGTTTCAAATTCTCTACATTTACAACTAAGTAAATGCACATATATGGTGGTAAACTGAGTCGATAGGCATTATCACCCACCTTTTCCAGTATCTCAAAGGACCATATCTTAGAACCTTGATTTTCTTACAAGGCCCCTGCAGCCTCTCCTTGTTCAACTGTAGCCATACTCTGTCTCCCACCTTGAATGAATTCTCTGTTCTGTGTTGATCATGCCTCGGCTAATACTTCACTTGCGAATTATGCGGTGTTTCATGTACTTGTAGATGGACCTGCTTGATCTTCTCTATAGATTTTTTGGCCCTCAAAGTATCTCGAGTAATGTCTTCCCTCACTTCTTGTTTCCCATATGCAATATCCAAAGGTGAAGGTGGAAAATATCCAAAACAAGTTTCAAATGGGGACTTTCTTGTAGAAGTGTAGACCACTCTATTATCACAATGTTGTATATATACCAGATTTTCATCCCAGGTCTTCAGATGCTTCTGGTTGTAACCCCTCAAAAGTTGTACCAAAGTCCTTTTGACTACTTCTATCTGCCCATCTGTCTGTGGATGGAATGTTTTAGATCTCTTCAACTTCGTGTCCATCTTCTCCCACAATGTAGTCCATAATGCACTGAGAAATATTATATACATGTCTGAAATGATGCTCCTTATATCCCAAAGTGTACCCAGACATCTCCAAAGAACAAGTTTCCTACTTTTTGTCTACTCATGGTCTTTTTACATGGCATCAAAACACACATCTTGCTAAACTTGTCAACTACCATGAACATGTAGTCATTTCCCTTCCTCGTTGTCAGTAAACCTCCAACAAATTCCATGGAAATGCTTTCCCAAGGACGAGTAGGTACAGGTAAGGGATGATACGGACCCTAAATCCTATTGCTAGGCTTGCTGGTACAACAAAACATGCATCCTCTTATGAACCTAGCTACTTTTTCTTGCATCTTGGGCTAATACACATACATATGCAAGTTAGCCATGGTCTTCCCTACACCAAAGTGCCTTGCAACCTTGGAGGTGTGAGCCTCTTTAATCAGCTACAAACACTCACCTTTAGGAACACATAACCTATCTAGCATGTAGAGTAGCCCATCCTGGAGATGGTAGTTAACGGTGCTTTCACCATCGTGCACATGACTCTGACTCTACAACTGCTGATACACCTCCTTGAAGTCCTCATCTTATGAATATGCCTCTTTGTATGCATCATTGGTGAATGGCTCCATGTGCATAAGAGTCCCCAAAGTTGTAATCTTTGATGTGGGTGGCCTTGAAATCATATCGGCCAACTTGTTTGTGCTACCCTTCTTTTACTTGATCACCAAATGAAACTGCTGTAAAAACCCCATCCACTTGTAATTCTTGGTATGTTGTAGCTTATTCTGGGCCTACATGTATTGTAATGGGTGGTGATCTGTGTGGATTATTGTCTCCTTTCCCATCAGATAGTGCTTCCACCACTTCATAGCTTCCACCATGGCATAAAGCTCCTTATCGTAGGTAGGGTAGTTAAGAACTACCCCATGAAATACTTCAGAATGATAGCAAACAGACCTTCCTCTTTGCATCAAGAAAACTCCCATAACATACCCACTCACATCTGTCTCCACTTTAAAGGGTCGTTGCAATTTTGGTAATAACAGAACTGGTGCTTCATTGATCTTCTTCTTTAACTCATCGAAAGTATTCTATAAGGAACATTGTTTCCTCTCACATCCATCTTCATAAAATTGACCCCTTCAATCGATACATTTGGACCAAGATCTTTGATTCTACCACCAATAGGATCTTTCTTACAATCTGTTATTTTTCTCCTATCAACTCTACATCCTATAAGAAAAATAACTTAGATAAGAATTGTCCTTTCAATACCTTAGAAAAAGACATCTACAGCCTAAGCAATGAAGGTAATATCTTTTTGCTTGGGGACATTAATGCTAGAACTACTACTAACCAAGTTATTATGTTAAGTCACAACACTAACCCCAACCCCTTGTGGCTTGATGAATATGGTCACTTAAACTCTAAAGACATAATCGAGAAATTATTCGGCACCAATCTCCTCAAACTTTGTAGTTCCCAAGACCTAATCATTTGTAATGGTATTAACAAGTGGCCTATCTCTGGTTAGATGACTTGTTTCCATGGGCTGGGTAGCAGTGTCGTGGATTATGAAATTTCTGACACCCATGTCCTCAACTGTATTACAAACATTGAGCTTCTTAACGGATACGAGCCTGATTCTGACCACATACATTTGTCTTTATCCCTCAATCTTGTTATGCATACCACCCACATGCAGGAGACCAATGAAAGCAAAAGACACATTCGCTTTGATAGGAGTAACGTCAACATTTTCTTAAGGGATTTAGTCTCCCTAACTTATAATAAAAACATTGATCAAATTTATTAAAATTTGAATACTATCCTTTCCACTACCATTATCAAGTTCTCTAATGAGACTTTGTATAAGCAGAATAATAGAACTTCCAATCCTTAGTATGACAAAGACTGTAAAATTGCCAGGAAAGCAATCAGAGGCGCTCCCAATGAAATCATTAAGCTCTAAAATATAAGTATATACAAAGCTCTCATCAAGAGGAAGAATAGATCATATATCAATAAGAGACAAGAGCATTTTCTCCAACTTAATAAAAAAGTTGCGCCCATAATTTTTTGGCAGAATGTGCTTGTTCATAAAACTAAATATAATCATTATATCCCCTTATAAAATTGGGACAACTATCTTAAGAAGTTGTATGACTCTGCAGACACCATGGGCACCATCTTAAGCACTCATATTAAGGAAGATATAGTTTCTCTGGAAGACATTATGTCTGGGATTAATATACTTGCTAATGGAATGTTGAAATTTGGTACCGGAGGACAGGTGGTTCCCTTAGGCTTTGATCTTTGGCCTAGGGAAAAGTGTTCAAAAGAATTTAATTTTTCTCCTAAAGTGGATTTATAATTTTATAGAGTTAAATCTAATTTAAAAGTGACTTTAAGTGATAAAGTTACTAAGTCTAATTTTAAAGTGACTTTTATAAAGTCAATGAAAAATTAAAAAGGAAAAGTGACTTTGGAAATAAATGACTAAGTGGGTCTTTATTAAAGTGAGGTGAATTAAAAAATAAAAAGTGAGATTTAAATGAGCATTTAATATCGACCATTGATCTAAATCTATTTCAGCCATTAGATTTAGAGATCACCCAAAAGTCACTTGGATCACCCAAGAGTCACTTGGAGTTATATTAAGGGAGGAAAAGGAGGAAAAGATCACATTCGATTCGATTCTTTCATGAGCAGATTGAGAGAAGGAGAGCAAGAGAGCAAGGGAGATTTCTGGGCGGTGTAATAGCTGTGGAGTATCAGCAGCGGTGTATCAGCAACAGCTGCAGAGTATCAATAACGGTGTATCAGCAACAGCAATGGTGTATCAACAGCTGTGTATCAGCAACAACAGCGGTGTATCAGCAACAACAGCAGTGTATCAGCAGCTGTGTATCAGCAACAACAGCGGTGTATCAGCAGTTGTGTATCAGCAACAACAGCGGTGTATCAGCAGCTGTGTATCAGCAACAGCAACGGTGTATCAGCAGCTGTGTATCAGCAACAACAACGGTGTATCAGCAGCTGTGTATCAGCAACAGCAGCGGTGTATCAGCAACAACAGCGGTGTATCAGCAACAGAAGCAGTGTATCAGCAGCGGAGTAACAGCAGGCTGAGTTTCAGCAAGGCTGAGATAAGTTGTAAAAGTCTGTTTGCTGATTTTTTGCTGAACATTTCTCTTACTGTAAAAAGGCATTTTCCAGAAATAAAGAAGAGCTCTCAAACTGGTTTTTCCCAAGAGTTGTAGGGGGTTTTTCCAGGGTCACATTGACCAAAAATATCAGTGTTTAAATGTGTTTTAATGGCTGTTTATTACTGCTGATTTTTATTTCTGCAATTTCCAGCATTCTGTAAAATTTCCAGAATTTGTGTTTTCAGCAAATTTATTTTTTCCAGCTTGTTAAATGTATGGTTATGGGAAAGGGCATTTAACTGTATGGGAGAAATAAGGAGAAATTGAAAACCGGGGTGGGAAATGAGAAATTTCTACATGGTATCAGAGCTTGAGTGCTGAAGGGCAATTTGGGACAGCAAAAGGAAAAATTACAGTTGCTGATTTTTCACTCAGAAAATTCCAGCAAGATGATTTTTTCATAAAAAACAGTTTTATCTTTACTACAGCAGTGCTATTTTTCAGTTTTAGGAAAGCAGGATGTCATTGGGATTGAGGGTGGAGGATAGGCTGGATGGGCATATAAATTACAGCGTTTGGAAGGAGAGAATGCAGAGTATCTTTGAGGAGGCAGAAGTCTGGGATATCATGGTGCATACCACACAGAACCCTGTTGTTGTGCCCACTGTTGCTACTCAGTTGGCTGCTTATAATAAAAAGAACAACAAGGGTAAGAGGCTGATTCTAGATGGAATCAAAGACCATTGCATTCCTCATGTGAGAGGAAAGAGCAATGCCCATGAGATGTGGACGGCATTGTCCAATCTCTACCAGAGTACCAATGAGAACCGGAAGATGGTCCTGAAGGAGAAGCTGAAGAACATCAAGATGGGTAATTATAGTGCAACTGGATATCTCACAAAGATTACTAATGTGGGAGATGAGTTGGCAGCGATTGGAGAGGCCATTCCACCCACTGAGTTGGTGCGGATTGTAGTGAATGGCTTCCCTCGTTCATGGTTGAACTTTGCTGATGGGGTTTGTGCACGTGAGACTCTTCCCACATGGGAGAGGTTTTGGGATGATTGCATTCAGACAGAGATTAAGAAAGGTCAGCTTGGGGCAGCCAAGCCAGTTGAGCAGGATGAGGATGTAGCACTGGTGGCAGGAGGCAAGAAAGGCAAAGGGAAGAAGCAGGCTTTCACAAGCAGTGGTGGGGGCAAAGGTAAAGGTAAAGGTAAACAGGGGAACACACAGAAGGACTATTCCAAGGTGAAGTGTTGGAATTGTCAAAAGATGGGACACTATGCAGTTGTGTGTCCGGAGAAGAAGAAGAAGAAGGGGAAGAACCAGGACGTGGCAGCTTCAGCAGAGATTGAGGACTTTGCTGGTCATTTTGACCGAGAGTTTGTGTTCACTACGTGTGAGTCCTCTAGTGCAGGATCACCTGCCACACAGGTTCAGAGGGAGCATGCTTTTCCCTCGATTAGCGGAGCATCTTCAGGTATCTGGTATGTGGACAGTGGGGCTTCACGTCATATGACAGGAGTCCGTGAGTACTTCTCAGAGCTTTCAGAGAGTGGCACTGATATTGAGGTAGTACTCGGTGATGACAGAGTTGTTAGAGCAGTCGGGGTGGGGACAGTGACATTTCAGAGGGAGTCCAAACCTCCCTTGAAGGTGTCAGAGGTTCTTTATGTGCCAGGGATGAGGAAGAACCTCATATCCGTCTCAGCTTTGGAGGACAGAGGATATGAGGTACTGTTCAGGGGAGGACAGGTGTTGATGTATCCCAGGGGCACTCCAGCTGATTCAGCTAGAGTGATAGGTGTACGCCATGCAAAGGTGTACAAGTTTGCATTCCAGCCCCTTTTGGCATTGAGCAGTAGTACCGACAGCAGAGCTAGCAGTTATGAGCTGTGTGAGATTTGGCACCGCAGGATGGGACATATGTATCATGGAGCCTTGAGGACACTGCGGGAGATCACTACAGGTGTGCCAGATTTCAATACTGATCACTTTGATACTTGCAGAGGTTGTGTGATGGGCAAGTTTGCCAAATCCCCTTTTCCCAGCAATGACAGCAGAGCGACGGGGATACTTGATTTGATTCATTCTGATGTGAGCGGTCGGATGTCTCATGTTTCCTTGAGTGGATATGAGTACTATGTTTTATTCATTGATGATCACTCCAAGAGGACCTGTATTTATTTCTTGAAGACCAAGAGTGAGGTCTTCAAGCGGTTTCAAGAGTTCAGAGCTCTTGTGGAGACTCAGACAAGTCGAAAGATCAAGTCCCTCAGGTCAGACAATGGAGGAGAGTACACCCTTGGAGAGTTTGTTGACTATTGTGCGGAGGCAGGCATTAGGAGGGAGTTCACTGTTCCTTACAACCCCCAGCAGAACGGGGTTGCGGAGAGGAAGAACAGATCCATCATAGGGGCTGCCAAAGCCATGTTACATGATCAGGGGTTGCCATTGTTCTTGTGGGCAGAGGCCTGCAACACAGTTGTTTACTTGTAGAATAGGAGTCCGCATCGTGTCTTGGGGCACATGACTCCGGAGGAGGCTTTCTCTGGGAAGAAGCCTGATATTGGTCATCTTCATATCTTTGGATGCATTACATACTCCTATATACCCAAGGAGAAGAGGACCAAACTAGAGCCCACCGCAGACAAGGGTATCTTTGTGGGCTACAGTGAGACCTCAAAGGCCTTTCGGATTTACATTCCTGCACAGAGGAGAGTTGTTGTCAGATGGGATGTGAATTTCGAGGAGGACAGGGCCTTTAGGAGGTCACGGGAGTTAGAGTATCTGGATCAGGCAGAGATCCAGTGGGCAGGGATCAGGAGGATCCGGAGGTACATCTATGAGGATGTCAGGTCCGTCAGTGAGCAGTGGCTCGTCGAGCCAGAGGGGTGGTGCTCCGGGCAGCATGCAGAGCAGTTGACTAGGGAGTCCATTGATGGACAGTTCACACGGTGCCTCAGCTTCTACAGGTTTAGGTGTAGGCAGGAGGATAGCAGACAGACAGTCAGGAGTTCAAGCTACTGATGGTGATGAGTAGGAGGAGTTTCATTCTCCTATGGGAGAAGCATGCTCAGGGAAGAGAAAGCCCAAGTGGCTTCAGGACACCTTGAGAGATGCCACATCTGTCGCTGAGCCGAAGAGGCCGGTCAGAGAGAGTAGACCACCTGAGAGGTTTTGTAGCTATATGGCGATGTTACCAACATCCTTGACTCTGAGCCTTCTAGCTATGAGGAGGCAAGTAGCCAGCAGGTCTGGAGAGAGGCCATGCAGGAGGAGTATTCTTCTATCATAAAGAATGATGTTTGGGAGGTGGTGCCGAAGCCTGAGGGCAAATCCGTGGTTACTTCCAGATGGCTTTACAAGGTAAAGCATGCTGCAGATGGCAGCATTGAGAAATTCAAAGCGAGGTTTGTTGCTAGAGGGTTCTCCCAGGTAGAGGGAGTTGATTATGAGGAGACCTTCACTCCCGTGGCTCGATATACTTCGATCCGCTCCATTATATCAATAGCAGCAGAGATGGGTTGGAAGATCCACTAGATGGATGTGAAGACCGCATTTCTGAATGGCTTCATACAGGAGGAGGTGTACATTGAGTAGCCACAGGGCTTTGAGGTGCATGGGAAGGAGTCCCATGTGTTCAGACTGAAGAAGGCCCTTTATGGCCTGAAGCAAGCTCCCAGAGCTTGGTACTCCAGGATAGATACATATTTGCAGGGGATGGGTTTCACAAAGAGTGAGGCAGATCCGAACCTTTACTTTATTGTGATTGGTGAGGAGCCTCTCATTCTGGTGCTGTATGTGGATAACTTGATCATTACAGGTGCAGAGAGACTCATAGAGCACTGCAAGAGAGATCTTGCGACGGAGTTTGAGATGAAGGACATCGGCTTGATGCATTACTTTTTGGGTTTGGAGGTGTGGCAGGAGGAGGGGCATTTCTTCCTGGGGCAGGGGAAGTATATTGTGGACATCCTTAGCAGATTCCACATGGAGGATTGTAGACCCATGTCGACACCGATGATCAGCAACTGGAAGAAGCTTCATGCTTCGGATTCCGAGTTGGTGGATCCCACATTGTACAGGCAGCTGATTGGTTCCTTGATGTATTTGGTCAACGCTAGACCAGATATCTGTTTTGCAATCAACACGATGAGTCAGTTTATGTGTGAGCCTAGGAAGGTTCACTGGGTGGCTGCAAAACACATTTTGTGGTACTTGCAGGGGACAGTGGATTATGGTCTGGACTACAGGCAGAGAGATGGAGTGAGATTGGCAGGATACACTGATTCTGATTGGGCAGGTTGTGCTTCTAATAGGAAGAGCACTTCAGGGTGCTGTTTTGGGTTGGGTTCAGCAGTAGTGTCATGGTTTAGCCGGAAGCAGCAGTCAGTAGCACTGAGTTCAGTGGAAGCAGAGTATATGGCAGCCAGTCTAGCTAGTTGTGAGGCTATCTGGCTTCGCAAGATGTTTGGCTTATTTGGTCAGCTGTTGAGACCTTCAGTGATTTACTGTAATAATCAAAGTTGCATTAAACTCACGGAGAATCCAGTATTTCATGACAGGTCAAAGCATATCGGGATCAGATATCATTTCATCAGAGACTATGTTCAGAAGGAAGCTGTGAAGCTTGAGTATATTTCCACTGATGAGCAGGTTGCATATATTCTTACCAAAGCCTTACCACGGGGCAAGCATGTCTACTTTAGAGACAAGATGGGTGTGGTGAGGAACACCTTCCTCGGTAAGAGGGAGTGTTGAAATTTGGTACCGGAGGACAGGTGGTTCCCTTAGGCTTTGATCTTTGGCCTAGGGAAAAGTGTTCAAAAGAATTTAATTTTTCTCCTAAAGTGACTTTATAATTTTATAAAGTTAAATCTAATTTAAAAGTGACTTTAAGTGATAAAGTTACTAAGTCTAATTTTAAAGTGACTTTATAAAGTCAATGAAAAATTATAGAGGAAAAATGACTTTGGAAATAAATGACTAAGTGGGTCTTTATTAAAGTGGGGTGAATTAAAAAATAAAAAGTGAGATTTAAATGAGCATTTAATCTCAGCCATTGATCTAAATCTATTTTAGCCATTGGATTTAGAGATCACCCAAAAGTCACTTGGATCACCCAAGAGTCATTTGGAGTTATATTAAGGGAGGAAAAGGAGGAAAATATCACATTCGATTCAATTCTTTCATGAGCAGATTGAGAGAAGGAGAGCAAGAGAGCAAGGGAGATTTCTGGGCGGTGTAACAACTGCGGAGTATCAGCAGCGGTGTATCAGCAACAACAGCGGTGTATCAATAGTTGTGTATCAGCAACAACAACGGTGTATCAGCAGCTGTGTATCAGCAACGGCAGCGGTGTATCAACAACAACAGCGGTGTATCAGCAGCTGTGTATCAGCAGTTGTGTATCAGCAACAACAGCGGTGTATCAACAGCTGTGTATCAGCAACAACAGCGGTCTATTAGCAACAGCAGTGGTGTATCAGCAGCTGTGTATCAGCAACAACAGCGGTGTATCAACAGCGGAGTAACAACAGGCTGAGTTTCAGGAAGGCTGAGATAAGTTGTAAAAGTCTGTTTGCTGATTTTTTGTTGAACATTTCTCTTACTGTAAAAAGGCATTTCCAGAAATAAAGAAGAGCTCTCAAACTGGATTTCCCAAGAGTTGTAGGGGTTTTTCCAGGGTCACATTGACAAAAAATCTCAGTGTTTAAATGTGTTTTAATGGCTGTTTATTAATGCTGATTTTTATTTCTGCAATTTCCAACATTCTATAAAATTTCCAAAATTTGTGTTTTCAGCAAATTTATTTTTTTCAGCTTGTTAAATGTATGGTTATGGGAAATGGCATTTAACTGTATGGGAGAAATAAGGAGAAACTGAAAACCGGGGTGGGAAATGAGAAATTTCTACATGGTATCAGAGCTTGAGTGCTGAAGGGCAGTTTGGGACAGCAAAAGGAAAAATTAGAGTTGCTGATTTTTCACTCAGAAAATTCCAGCAAGCTGATTTTTTCATAAACAACAGTTTTATCTTTACTACAGCAGTGTTATTTTTCAGTTTTAGGACAGCAGGATGTCATTGGGATTGAGGGTGGAGGATAGGCTGGATGGGCATATAAATTACAGTGTTTGGAAGGAGAGAATGCAGAGTATCTTTGAGGAGGCAGAACTCTGGGATATCATGGTGCATACCATACAGAACCCTGTTGTTGTGCCCACTGATGCTACTTAGTTGGCTGCTTATAATAAAAAGAACAACAAGGGTAAGAGGCTGATTCTAGACGGAATCAAAGACCATTGCATTCTTCATGTGAGAGGAAAGAGGAATGCCCATGAGATGTGGACAACATTGTCCAATCTCTACCAGAGTACTAATGAAAACCGGAAGATGGTCCTGAAGAAGAAGTTGAAGAACATTAAGATGGGTAATGATAGTGCAGCTGGATATCTCACAAAGATTACTAATGTGAGAGATGAGTTGGCAGCGATTGGAGAGGCCATTCCACCCACTAAGTTGGTGCGGATTGCAGTGAAGGGCCTCCCCCGTTCATGGTTGAACTTTGCTGATGGGGTTTGTGCACATGAGACCCTTCCCACATGGGAGAGGTTTTAGGATGATTGAATTCAGACAGAGATCAGGAAAGGTCAGCTTGGGGCAGCCAAGCCAGTTGAGCAGGATGAGGATGTAGCATTGGTGGCAGGAGGCAAGAAAGGCAAAGGGAAGAAGCAGGCTTCCACAAGCAGTGGTGGGGACAAAGGCAAAGGTAAAGGTAAACAGGGGAACACACAGAAGGACTATTTCAAGGTGAAGTGTTGGAATTGTCAAAAGATGGGACACTATGCAGTTGTGTGTCCGGAGAAGAAGAAGAAGAAGGGGAAGAACCAAGACGTGGCAGCTTCAGCAGAGATTGAGGACTTTGCTGGTCGTTTTGACCGAGAGTTTGCGTTCACTACGTGTGAGTCCTCTAGTGCAGGATCACCTGCCACACAGGTTCAGAGGGAGCATGCTTTTCCCTCGATTAGCGGAGCATCTTCAGATATCTGGTATGTGGACAGTGGGGCTTCACGTCATATGACAGGAGTCCGTGAGTACTTCTCAGAGCTTTCAGAGAGTGGCACTGATATTGAGGTAGTACTCGGTGATGACAGAGTTGTTAGAGCAGTCGGGGTGGGGGTAGTGACATTTCAGAGGGAGTCCAAACCTCCCTTGAAGGTGTCAGAGGTTCTTTATGTGCCAGGGATGAGGAAAAACCTCATATCCGTCTCAACTTTGGAGGACAGAGGATATGACGTACTGTTCAGGGGAGGACAGGTGTTGATGTATCCCAGGGGCACTCCAGTTGATTCAGCTAGAGTGATAGGTGTACGCCATGCAAAGGTGTACAAGTTTGCATTCCAGCCCCTTTTGGCATTGAGCAGTAGTACCGACAACAGAGCTAGCAGTTCTGAGCTGTGTGAGATTTGGCACCGCAGGATGGGACATATGTATCATGGAGCCTTGAGGACATTGCGGGAGATCACTACAAGTGTGCCAGATTTCAATACTGATCATTTTGATACTTGCAGAGGTTGTGCGATGGGCATGTTTGCCAAATCCCCTTTACCCAGCAGTGACAGCAGAGCGACAGGGATACTTGATTTGATTCATTCTGATGTGAGCGGTCGGATGTCTCATGTTTCCTTGAGTGGATATGAGTACTATGTTTTATTCATTGATGATCACTCCAGGAGGACCTGGATTTATTTCTTGAAGACCAAGAGTGAGGTCTTCAAGCGGTTTCAGGAGTTCAGATCTCTTGTGGAGACTCAGACAGATCGAAAGATCAAGTCCCTGAGGTCGGACAATGGAGGAGAGTACACCCTTGGAGAGTTTGTTGACTATTGTCGGGAGACAGGCATTAGGAGGGAGTTCACTGTTCCTTACAACCCCCAGCAGAACGGGGTTGCGGAGAGGAAGAACATATCCATCATAGGGGCTGCCAAAGCCATGTTACATGATCAGGGGTTGCCATTGTTCTTGTGGGCAGAGGCCTACAACATAGCTGTTTACTTGCAGAACAGGGGTCCGCATCGTGCCTTGGGGCACATGACTCCGGAGGAGGCTTTCTCTGAGAAGAAGCCTGATATTGGTCATCTTCATATCTTTGGATGCATTACATACTCCTATATACCCAAGGAGAAGAGGACTAAACTAGAGCCCACCGCATAGAAGGGTATCTTTGTGGGCTACAGTGAGACCTCAAAGGCCTTTCGGATTTACATTCCTGCACAGAGGAGAGTTGTTGTCAGACGGGATGTGAGGTTCGAGGAGGACAGGGCCTTTAGGAGGTCACGGGAGTTAGAGTATTTGGATCAGCCAGACGCTCAGCAGCAGTTGAGTCAGTCACAGGGATCTAGTGGGCAGGGATCAGGAGGATCCAGAGGTACATCTATGAGGATGTCAGGTCCGTCAGTGAGCAGTGGCTCGTCGAGCCAGAGGGGTGGTGCTCCGGGCAGCATGCAGAGCAGTTCACCAGGGAGTCCAGCTGCGGAGTATCAGCAGCGGTGTATCAACAACAACAACGGTGTATCAGCAGCTGTGTATCAGGAACAACAGCGGTGTATCAACAGCTGTGTATCAGTATCAACAGCTGTGTATCAGCAACAGCAGCGGTGTATCAGCAACAACAGCGGTGTATCAGCAACAGCAGCGGTGTATCAGCAGCTGTGTATCAGCAACAGCAGCGGTGTATCAGCAGCTGTGTATCAGCAACAGCAACGGTGTATCAGCAACAACAGCGGTGTATCAGCAGTTGTGCATCAGCAACAGCAGCGGTGTATCAACAGCTGTGTATCAGCAACAGCGACGGTGTATCAGCAACAACAGCGGTGTATCAGCAGCTGTGTATCAGCAACAGCAGCGGTGTATCAGCAGCGGAGTAACAACAGGCTGAGTTTCAGCAAGGCTGAGATAAGTTGTAAAAGTCTGTTTGCTGATTTTTTGCTGAACATTTCTCTTACTGTAAAAAGACATTTTCCAGAAATAAAGAAGAGCTCTCAAACTGGTTTTCCCCAAGAGTTGTAGGGGGTTTTTCCAGGGTCAAATTGACCAAAAATCTCAGTGTTTAAATGTGTTTTAATGGATGTTTATTACTGCTGATTTTATTTCTGCAATTTCCAGCATTCTGTAAAATTTCCAGAATTTGTGTTTTCAGCAAATTTATTTTTTCCAGCTTGTTAAATATATGGTTATGGGAAAGGGCATTTAACTATATGGGAGAAATAAGGAGAAACTGAAAACCGGGGTGGGAAATGAGAAATTTCTACATGGTATCAGAGTTTGAGTGCTGAAAGGCAGTTTGGGATAGCAAAAGGAAAAATTACAGTTGTTGATTTTTCACTCAGAAAATTCCAGCAAGATGATTTTTTCATAAACAACAGATTTATCTTTACTACAGCAGTGTTATTTTTCAGTTTTAGGACAGCAGGATGTCATTGGGATTGAGGGTGGAGGATAGGCTGGATGGGCATATAAATTACAGCGTTTGGAAGGAGAGAATGCAGAGTATCTTTGAGGAGGCAGAAGTCTGGGATATCATGGTGCATACCACACAGAACCCTGTTGTTGTGCCCACTGATGCTACTCAATTGGCTGCTTATAATAAAAAGAACAACAAGGGTAAGAGGCTGATTCTAGACGGAATCAAAGACCATTGCATTCCTCATGTGAGAGGAAAGAGCAATGACCATGAGATGTGGACAACATTGTCCAATCTCTACCAGAGTACCAATGAGAACCAAAAGATGGTCTTGAAGGAGAAGCTGAAGAACATTAAGATGGGTAATGATAGTGCAGCTGGATATCTCACAAAGATTACTAATGTGAGAGATGAGTTGGCAGCGATTGGAGAGGCCATTCCACCCACTAAGTTGGTGTGGATTCCAGTGAATGGCCTCCCCCATTCATGGTTGAACTTTGCTGATGGGGTTTGTGCACGTGAGACCCTTCCCACATGGGAGAGGTTTTGGGATGATTGCATTCAGACAAAGATCAGGAAAGGTCAGCTTGGGGCAGCCAAGCTAGTTGAGCAGGATGAGGATGTAGCACTGGTGGCAGGAGGCAAGAAAGGCAAAGGGAAGAAGCAGGATTCCACAAGCAGTGGTGGGGGCAAAGGAAAAGGTAAAGGTAAACAGGGGAACACACAAAAGGACTATTCCAAGGTGAAGTGTTGGAATTGTCAAAAGATGTGACACTATGCAGTTGTGTGTCCGGAGAAGAAGAAGAAGAAGGGGAAGAACCAGGACGTGGCAGCTTCAGCAGAGATTGAGGACTTTGCTGGTCGTTTTGACCGAGAGTTTTCATTCACTACGTGTGAGTCCTCTAGTGCAGGATCACCTGCCACACAGGTTCAGAGGGAGCATGTTTTTCCCTCGATTAGCGGAGCATCTTCAGGTATCTCGTATGTGGACAGTGGGGCTTCACGTCATATGACAGGAGTCCATGAGTACTTCTCAGAGCTTTCAGAGAGTGGCACTGATATTGAGGTAGTACTCGGTGATGACAGAGTTGTTAGAGCAGTCGGGGTGGGGACAGTGACATTTCAGAGGGAGTCCAAACCTCCCTTGAAGGTGTCAGAGGTTCTTTATGTGCCAGGGATGAGGAAGAACCTCATATCCATCTCAGCTTTGGAGGACAGAGGATATGAGGTACTGTTCAGGGGAGGACAGGTGTTGATGTATCCCAGGGGCACTCCAGCTGATTCAGCTAGAGTGATAGGTGTACGCCATGCAAAGGTGTACAAGTTTGCATTCCAGCCCCTTTTGGCATTGAGCAGTAGTACCGACAACAGAGCTAGCAGTTCTGAGCTGTGTGAGATTTGGCACCACAGGATGGGACATATGTATCATGGAGCCTTGAGGACACTGCGGGAGATCACTACAGGTGTGCCAGATTTCAGTACTGATCACTTTGATACTTGCAGAGGTTGTGCGATGGGCAAGTTTCCCAAATCCCCTTTTCCCAGTAGTTACAGCAGAGCGACGAGGATACTTGATTTGATTCATTCTGATGTGAGCGGTCGGATGTCTCATGTTTCCTTGAGTGGATATGAGTACTATGTTTTATTCATTGATGATCACTCCAGGAGGACCTAGATTTATTTCTTGAAGACCAAGAGTGAGGTCTTCAAGCAGTTTCAGGAGTTCAGAGCTCTTGTGGAGACTCAGACAGGTCGAAAGATCAAGTCCCTGAGGTCGGACAATGGAGGAGAGTACACCTTTGGAGAGTTTGTTGACTATTGTGCGGAGGGAGGCATTAGGAGGGAGTTCACTGTTCCTTACAACCCCCAGCAGAACGGGGTTGCGGAGAGGAAGAACAGATCCATCATAAGGGGCTGCCAAAGCCATGTTACATGATCAGGGGTTGCCATTGTTCTTGTGGGCAGAGGCCTGCAACACAGCTGTTTACTTGCAGAACAGGAGTCCGCATCGTGCCTTGGGGCACATGACTCCGGAGGAGGCTTTCTCTGAGAAGAAGCCTGATATTGGTCATCTTCATATCTTTGGATGCATTACATACTCCTATATACCCGAGTAGAAGAGGACCAAACTAGAGCCCACCGGAGAGAAGGGTATCTTTGTGGGCTACAGTGAGACCTCAAAGGCCTTTCGGATTTACATTCCTGCACAGAGGAGAGTTGTTGTCAGACGGGATGTGAAGTTCGAGGAGGACAGGGCCTTTAGGAGGTCACGGGAGTTAGAGTATCTGGATCAACCAGACTCTCAGTAGTAGTTGAGTCAGTCACAGGGATCCAGTGGGCAGGGATCAGGAGGATCCGGAGGTACATCTATGAGGATGTCAGGTCCGTCAGTGAGCAGTGGCTCGTCGAGCCAGAGGGGTGGTGCTCCGGGCAGCATGCAGAGCAGTTCACTAGGGAGTCCATTGATGGACAGTTCACACAGTGCTTCAGCTTCTACAGGTTCAGGTGCAGGCAGGAGGACGACAGACAGACAGTCAGGAGTTTAGGCTACTGATGGTGATGAGGAGGAGGAGTTTCATTCTCCTATGGGAGAAGCATGCTCAGGGAAGAGAAAGCCCAAGTGGCTTCAGGACACCTTGAGAGATGCCACATCTGTTGCTGAGCCGAAGAGGCCGGTCAGAGAGAGTAGACCACCTGAGAGGTTTTGTAGCTATATGGCGATGGTTACCAGCATCCTTGACTCTGAGCCTTCTAGCTATGAGGAGGCAGCTAGCCAGCAGGTCTAGAGAGAGGCCATGCAGGAGGAGTATTCTTCTATCATGAAGAATGATGTTTGGGAGGTGGTGCCGACGCCTGAGGGCAAATTCGTGGTTACTTCCAGATGGCTTTACAAGGTAAAGCATGCTGCAGATGGTAGCATTGAGAAATTCAAAACGAAGTTTGTGGCTAGAGGGTTCTCCCATGTAGAGGGAGTTGATTATGAGGAGACCTTCGCTCCTGTGGCTCGATATACTTCGATCCGCTCCATTATATCGATAGCAACAGAGATGGGTTGGAAGATCCACTAGATGCATGTGAAGACCGCATTTCTCAATGGCTTCATACACGAGGAGGTGTACATTGAGCAGCCACAGGGCTTTGAGGTGCATGGGAAGGAGTCCCATGTGTGCAGACTGAAGAAGGCCCTTTATGGCCTGAAGCAAGCTCCCAGAGCTTGGTACTCCAAGATAGATACATATTTGCAGGGGATGGGTTTCACAAAGAGTGAGGCAGATCCAAACCTTTACTTTATTGTGATTGGTGAGGAGCCTCTCATTCTAGTGTTGTATGTGGATGACTTGATAATTACAGGTGCAGAGAGACTCATAGAGCACTGCAAGAGAGATCTTGCGACGGAGTTTGAGATGAAGGACATCGGCTTGATGCATTACTTTTTGGGTTTGGAGGTGTGGCAAGAGGAGGGGCATTTCTTCCTGGGGCAGGGGAAGTATATTGTGGACATCCTTAGCAGATTCCACATGGAGGATTGTAGACCCATGTCGACACCGATGATCAGCAACTGGAAGAAGCTTCATGCTTCGGATTCCGAGTTGGTGGATCCCACATTGTACAGGCAGCTGATTGGTTCCTTGATGTAATTGGTCAACGCTAGACCAGATATCTGTTTTGCAGTCAACACGATGAGTTAGTTTATGTGTGAGCCTAGGAAGGTTCACTGGGTGGCTGCAAAACACATTTTGCGGTATTTGCAGGGGACAGTGGATTATGGTCTGGACTACAGGCAGGGAGATGGAGTGAGATTGGCAGGATACACTGATTCTGATTGGGCAGGTTGTGCTTCTGATAGGAAGAGCACTTCAGGGTGCTGTTTTGGGTTGGGTTCAGCAATAGTGTCATGGTTCAGCCGGAAGCAGCAATCAGTAGCATTGAGTTCAGCGGAAGCAGAGTATATGGCAGCCAGTCTAGCTAGTTGTGAGGCTATCTGGCTTCGCAAGATGTTGTTTGGCTTATTTGGTCAGCTGTTGAGACCTTCAGTGATTTACTGTGATAATCAGAGTTGCATTAAATTCACGGAGAATCCAGTATTTCATGACAGGTCAAAGCATATCGGGATCAGATATCATTTCATCAGAGACTATGTTCAGAAGGGAGCTGTGAAGCTTGAGTATATTTCCACTCATGAACAGGTTGCATATATTCTTACCAAAGCCTTACCACGGGGCAAGCGTGTCTACTTCAGAGACATGATGGGTGTGGTGAAGAACACCTTCCTCGGTAAGAGGGAGTGTTGAAATTTGGTACCGGAGGACAGGTGGTTCCCTTAGGCTTTCATCTTTGGCCTAGGGAAAAGTGTTCAAAAGAATTTAATTTTTCTCCTAAAGTGACTTTATAATTTTATAAAGTTAAATCTAATTTAAAAGTGACTTTAAGTGATAAAGTTACTAAGTCTAATTTTAAAGTGACTTTTATAAAGTCAATGAAAAATTAGAAAAGTAAAGTGACTTTGGAAATAAATGACTAAGTGGTTCTTTATTAAAGTGGGTTGAATTAAAAAATAAAAAGTGAGATTTAAATGAGCATTTAATCTCAGCCATTGGATTTAGAGATCACCCAAAAGTCACTTGGATCACCCAAGAGTCACTTGGAGTTATATTAAGGGAGGAAAAGGAGGAAAAGATCACATTCGATTCAATTCTTTCATGAGAAGATTGAGAGAAGGAGAGCAAGAGAGCAAGCGAGATTTCCTGGGCGGTGTAACAACTGCGAAGTATCAGCAACAGCTGCGGAGTATCAGCAGCGGTGTATCAGCAACAACAGCGGTGTATCGGGAGCTGTGTATCAGCAACAACAGCGGTGTATCAGCAGCTGTGTATCAACAACAACAGCAGTATATCAGCAGCGGTGTATCAATATCAGCAGTTGTGTATCAGCAACAGCAGCGGTGTATCAACAACAACAGCGGTGTATCAGCAGTCGTGTATCAGCAACAACAACGGTGTATCAGCAGCTGTGTATCAGCAACATCATC
The DNA here is from genome assembly GCA_031772625.1 of Pinus tabuliformis. Lineage (NCBI taxonomy): Eukaryota > Viridiplantae > Streptophyta > Pinopsida > Pinales > Pinaceae > Pinus > Pinus tabuliformis. The sequence goes on along the minus strand of CM062819.1, from coordinate 1,992,258,680 downwards.
GGTGTATCAGCAACATCAGCGGTGTATCAACAACTGTGTATCAGCAACAACAGCAGTGTATCAGCGACAACAGTGGTGTATCAGCAGCTGTGTATCAGCAACAGCAGCGGTGTATTAGCAGCGGAGTAACAGCAGGCTGAGTTTCAGCAAGGCTGAGATAAGTTGTAAAAGTCTGTTTGTTGATTTTTTGATGAACATTTCTCTTACTGTAAAAAGGCATTTTCTAGAAATAAAGAAGAGCTCTCAAACTGGTTTTCCCCAAGATTTGTAGGGGGTTCTTCCAGGGTCACATTGACAAAAAATCTCAGTGTTTAAATGTGTTTTAATGGCTATTTATTACTGTTGTTTTTTATTTCTGCAATTTCCAACATTCTGTAAAATTTCCAGAATTTGTGTTTTCAGCAAATTTATTTTTTCCAGCTTGCTAAATGTATGGTTATGGGAAAGGGCATTTAATTATATGTGAGAAATAAGGAGAAACTGAAAACAGGGGTGGGAAATGAGAAATTTCTACATGGGAAAGCTAAAGATATTAAAGGATACCAAGCTGAGATCATTAAAATGGGAAGATCTATCCTCATTCCTCATCTCCACGAGCTTCTCAATTTGGCGGTAATGCATGGCTTCCCTAAGATTTGGACGCAAAGCCTTATTGTGCCTATCTTTAAAAATGGGGACAAAAGTGTTCCCTCTAACTACAAGACCATTATGATCAGCCACATCCTAGCCAAGATATATGAGCTCATTTTGGAAAATAAGCTTAGACTTTGGCTTGAAAACCATGGTAAAAGAGCTAAAGGGCAAGTTATTTTTAGGAGACATCACTCTGCTATCGACCACCTTATCACTCTCAGTATCATTGCAAAGGAATGTCGCAACAATAAAGATGATCCCCTTTGTTGTTTTGTGGACTTTAGAAAATCTTTTGACATTGTTCCTCGAGATAAGCTCTGAGAGAGACTCGAAGAGATCATGGTTCCTCCTGAACTAAGGATTGTTGTGATCCACCTCTACGAGACTGTCATTGCCAAGCTTAATACCAACGAAGGATGGTCTAAAGATATTAAATGCAATATTGGGGTCAAGCAAGGGTGCCCCTATCCCCTACCACTTTTGGAATTTACATCGATAAGCTAGAAGAGTATCTGGAAACTGCAGGTTGCAAGGGCACCGAGCTTGCTCGTATAATCATTACTCTTCTCCTTTATGCTGATGATATCGTTTTTCTTGCAAAAATCCATGATGACCTAGACAAGTAGCTTAAGAATCTTCATGTCTACTGCTCCAAGATGGGTATGACAGTCACACTACAACAAAATAGGCAATTTTGCGCCAGATTTAGCACCAGAGTTTAGTGCATTTTTTTCTCAATTGGGATGAGCAGCCTGGCGCTAAATCTAGATCTATTGTACAATTTCTAAAGCGTCCTTTTTTGCACCAAATTTTGCATCTTTTTTACGCCAAATTTTCCATCATTTTTTGCATCATATTTTGCACCAAGATTTTCATTTGGTTTTACAATAGGTTTTGCTTCTAGTTTTGTGCCATTTTTTGCATCATTTTTTACTTCCTCCTTTTGGCATTCTTTGCTTCCAGTTTTGTGTCGTAATTTGCATCGAGTTTTACACCATATTTGGCATCTGATTTAGTGCCTTTTTTTACATCCAGTTTGTGCCAATTTTTGCATCTGGTCTTATGCCATTTTTTGCTTCTAACTTTGTACTTATTTTTACATCTATTTTTGCATCAGTTTTTCTGCCTTTTTTTACACCATTTTTTCCATCCAATTTTGCACCATATGTTGAATCTGATTTAGTTCCAAATTTTGCATGCATTTTTGCACCATTTTTTTCATCCACTTTTGCATTTTATTTATCTCCCTTTTTTGCATCCTATTTTGCACCATATTTTTCATCTAATTTTGCATCATTTGTTGCATCCAATTTAGCATCATTTTTAACACCATTTATTGCATCCTTTTGAGCATCTAAATTTGCATCCTATGTTGAACCATGTGTTGCATCCACCTTTGCATCCCATTTTGTGTACATTGTTATGTTCAATTTTGAGCCATTTTTTCGTCTATTTTTGCATTTGTTTTTGCACTAAGTTTTGAATGATTTTTTGCACCTCATTTTACATCCAATGTTGCATCTCAATTTGCATCCAAATTTGAGCTATTTTTATGCCCATTTTTGCACCAAATTTTTTTTCTTTTGTGTCTAATTTTGCACCATTTTTTATGTCCAATTTTGCATCCTTTTTGGTATTTAATTTTGCATCTTTTTTCGCATCCAAATTTGCATCCTTTTTTCTGCCACATTTTGTGTCCACATTTGCATCTCATTTTGCACCTAGATTTTAGTTTGAATTTTCATCTAGTTATGCATCATTTTTGACATCCTTGGTTTCACCCTTTTTTAGTCCCATTTTGCATCTTGTTTTGTGTCTTTTCTTACATCCTTTTTGCACCCAATTTTGCATCCTAATTTTACACCATTCTTTGCATCCTCATTTTGGTGTCCATTTTTGCATCCTTGTTTGCACCCAATTTGGTATCGTTTCATATGCCCTATTTTTTTCTCTTCTGTGTGTCTAGTGTTGCACCCTTTTTCAATTTTACTTTAAAACCCTCTTTGTGTCATTGTTAGCATCTTGTTTTGATGGCTAGTTTAACATCCAATTCTACTCCCAACTTTGCATCCATGGTTACATCCACTTTTGGCTTCTTGTTTAGAGTTTTATTTCCATTTATGACCCCCTCTATGGGTTCATTTTACTAATTTCATTTACATAGTGAAATATATTAAAGTTTCTAAATATCATTTTGAGGTAGGAATTAATACACGGTTAGATGAACATAAAACCCCCTTAGTTTATCCCAGAAACATAGGACAGACCAATTAAGAGAAAGGTTGGTCTAAGGCTCAGGATTCTTAGTAGATCAAGATGTAGAGTATAGATTAAGAAAAATAGAAGGAATTCTTGTGAGTCCTCGCATGCAGGTCTTCTTGGAGTTTTTAGTATAGCTAGGAAGCACTCCTAGCTAGCTCCAAATCTTGGTCCTACACATAAGAGAGAGAATAAAGCAACCTTCACAACATAATATCTTGATAATCGAAACTATCAGAAACATATAAATATTATTGAATAAATAAATATAAACCAAAATCCTATACATTCATTAGTTAAATAGAATAAGTAAAGAATGAATAGAAACATATGGAAGGAAGAACAATTGATCTATATTAATAAAGGAGTTGGAGGAAAGTTACAACAATGAGATGTAGTTGCAGCAGCACCTCCCCCAACTCCTAACTCCAAAACTCTCCCTCTCAAGATAGATCTCAGCAGCATGACAATACAAGGATTCCCATCATTTTCTCAATGGCCAAGCCTCCAATATATAGGAAAGTGAAGGTTATGAAGATTTCCCAAATTCCTCATTAGTTCAATTTGGGTAAAATCTTTTGGGTGAATAATGTTTCCTCATATAAAAATGGCCTTTTCCACTTTTTGGATTGTTTTTTGCTTAGGAAAAAGCTTCCCCATGCTTTATGGCTCTTTCCCACTTTTGTATGCTTTTTTTTTAAGGAAAAAGCTAAAGATGAGGATAAAGAGATCACATTCCGCCATATGAGTTTCCTAAAGTGAAAAAGAGTGTCAAATTCAAATTCTAGATGTTTTAGTTTTTTTTAATATATATTTAAATTTAGTTTTTTTTTTTTACTAAAAAAGTATATTTATTTTTTGGTATTTTTTTCTATAAGAAAAATTATATTTTGTTTTTATAAAAATGGATTTTAAACATTCCATTCATGCTAAATTTGTGATTTTATGATCGGAGTTTAAATTATATATAAAAAAAAGTAACTCGATTCCATGTGTTGTGTCGCTGAGATGGGTATTATACATCTCTTCCTTGCTAAGTTATAGAATGTGCTTGGGTTTTCTTAATGCAATAAAACTAATTATGTTCTTCATTATATCTTGAAATGTTCATCTTGAACCTAATAAAACAATAAAGTTAAAATAGGTTTGCCTTTGTCCTTTGTAGATCTTTATCCCCATTAATCTTGGTCTTAATAGATTAATTGTCTTATGGTGGCCTTGAGTGGTCACTTCCATTAGTTGCATGCTTTATAGTTTTTTGTTAGTGATATTTTTAGGCTTGATAATATGTTATTTAATTTATCAAAATGTGTTATTGTCCATATTATTGTTAAATATTAATATTAAATATGTTGGTTTTTGAGCATGGTTTAGCAAAACATTCCCAAAAAGTTTATAGATTGTATTTTATAATGCAATGATTCATTGCTTGACGAAATTGTTTTGGATATTTTTTTTAATGATTCTTTTATTGATGAAATTGTTATGGATATTTTTTTTGGTATATTAAATTGTATGTGATAAACTCAAAAGTCACCTCTTTTTTAGATTTTCATTGGTCAATTTCCCTTAAGGCCATCAAGTTCACCATTTGGTCCCAGGTTAAGGAAATATAGGAGTCGTGAAGTGGAATTGTCCAAGCACTTAAATCTTGAGACACATTTTTTTTAGTCACATTATACTTCCTTTCTATGTAAATTCTCGATGAAAATAGTCTCATGGAACATGAGGGGCCTCAATAGTAAAGGAAAACAAAGACTCCTAAAATAAAAATGGTACGCAAAGCACCCATCAATAATGTTGATATAAGAAACAAAAATATTAAGTGAGGTTCTACCTCATATAATTAGCAAATGGGGGAGGAATTTACAAGTAGTAGTGATTGATTCTTAGAGATACTTGGGTAAAATGGTTATTATTTGAAATGATCAAGACATCAAGGTTACCAATATGTTTACCTCTTTCACATTATGACAATAAAGTTTTAGTTCATTGACATCGAGGACTACTACCATGTATCCAAAGTCTATGACTCCAATATCGCAAATGGAAAACCTCTATTTCTCAATTCTATTTCTAGCACAAGTAATTTATACTCCCCATCTCCATGGATTATTGGGAGTGACTTCAATATTATCAAGTGTCTCAAGGAAAAGAAAGGATGAATCACAATGTTTAACAAGATATTTTGTAAGCTATACCATTAAAGCCATAAAGTAGTCTCCATTAAAGTTGTCAAGCAATGAGTCTCCAACCCACACATGTGGATCAATGACATGTAATACATGTGTGTGTGGTGACTAACTTAATACACTATTCTAATAACTCCACAAACTTATGTATTTCACTCTGTCACATAAATTGACAGTAGTGTGACATAAGTAAACCAAGAGTAGACATGAAACCCTTAGGCAACAAACATTCCCTAGATCCTCAATTAGGTGCTTAAATGATGAAGTGAAAATGCAAGGGGAAAAGAGGACTTCATGATTTAACCATCACAAACATGTGATCAAGTGTGACTAGGAGTGTATATATTCATATATTTTCCAAAGAGGGAGTGAATACATGAGTTACCATTCATTAGGCCTTATTTTTCTTTCTTTTTCTTTTTCTTATATCTAGGACTTAGGGAATAAGGTTTTCATAAGTTTGGCACAACTCATAGATATAACATTTACAAGAATTTTCAATTCAAACTTAGATTTTAGACTTAGATAAATCATTATAGTGTATCTTTAATGATTTTGGCTTTCAATTTTTTATTTTATTTCATGACAAATGACAAAAGGGGAAGTATTTTTCCACAAATCTATGAATGCTTAATCATAAAGGCGTCATGCGATGAAAACAAATTAATGATGTTATTCTCTATGAAAATGATGGTTATTCTTGAGAAAATCTTATGCTTGTGGATGTCTCCTCTCTGGTTGAGAGGGAGTGAGGGTAGACACCATATTATCCATGTGTCATGTACTATGGCCAAGACTAACAGTCATAAGCCTAGTAAAGACACCATTAGGGAGAATGGTGGATTGGATAAACATCTGGGACCAATATTCTTTGAGAATTTGTACTTTGACTAGGACTAACTGCCATAAGTCAAGTACATTAATACAAGATAAGAATAGTCATGGCGATTGACATTTCCTGGTATCAAAAATTATGATAATGGATTAGGAAATGATCATGTGAGGACATACCTAGTGAACATCCTGGTGGGGTAAGTACCTAGAGAGGTAGTGGTGTCCAAATTTATGCCTCCCAACATTGTGCTCTGATCTAATGGAGAGATAAACTTGTTAGTCAAGGCCTTGCTATTTTGACAATGTTGGCTATGATGATGTAAATCATCATTGATGCTTATCAATCTAGATCCCTTCTTATATGAATATTTCAACTTGAGAGTACTTTTTTGTCTCATTATGAGAACCTCCCTAGTTTAGAGGGAGGGTCATCATCTTCATTATTGCCATCATCACCACCGCCATCATCATCATTATTTTCATCATTTCATTATCATCATAATCACCATTCATGTCATCACCATCATCATCATCATGATTATGTACATTGTCGTCAATTGTTCATAATTATAGATATCGTAAGAAATATCATCAACCCAAAAAATGTTACGACTGCTCGAAAAGGGTTGTTAGGACACATGATATATGCAAGAGAAATAACAACATTATTTTTTAGAGATGATCGATGATCATCATCATCACTACCATTATCATCGTCATTATAATTGTCATCATCCCCATCATCATAACTAATATAATTTTTATCATAATTGTTGTAATCTTCATCATGAACATCATAATCATCATTCATGTCATTATTGTTATTGATGACGACCAAGATGAAAATAACGATAATGATGATCAGATGATGATGACTTGGAAGACGATGCCAAAGATAATTATTATGATTATGACCATGACAACATTTAAAAATTGGGAATAATGGCCAAGGTCATTAGCATCGTCATCATCATTGTCATTGTAACCCCCATCGTCTTTATCATCATTATCATAAGAATCGCAATTCATGTCATCGTCATCATCTTCATTATCATCATCATCATAATTATTGACATTGTCATCAGTTGTTCATAATTTTCAATGTCATAAGAAATATCATCAATGCAAAAAATATGATGTGTGTTGGAAAAGAGATGCAAAAGTGAACAAAAAAATTGGGGGTAAAAATAGATGTAAAATTGGATGAAGAGTGGACACAACATAAGTAGATGTAAAACAAGACAGAAAAATTGACACAAAAGTGGATGAAAAAGTAGATGCAATAGTTGATGCAAACTTGAACACAAAATAGGATTCAAACATGGATGAAAAAGTGGAAGAAAACATGGGAACAATAGTAGGCATAAAACTTAGCATGAATTGTGGTGAAACAAATGTGGATACAACAATGAATGTTAAAAAAAAATACACAAACTTGAATGCAAAAAGGAGGAAAGATTGGATACAAAAAGGGATGTAAACATGGGCCAAACATGGGTGCAATAGTGGACACAAAATTAGTTGCAAAATTTGATGAATCAAACGTGGAGGTAAAAGTAGATTCAAAATGGGATGCAAAAAACATAAAAAATTATTTGATGCAAACTTGGACACAAAAGAGGATGCAAATGTGGAAGAAAATGTGGGTCATGTTAGCACCTAAATCTGCCTTAGGCTGAAGAAGGCAAAAATTAGAGTAACCACAAACCACGCTCAGTCTGGTAGCTAGCCCTACCAGAGTAGGAGAGGGCTCTCTCCGAGTCACACTGAGCGAATGGATAAGAAAAATGGTCTGAGATGACTTACAATACAATGTTTACCTTAGGCTAGTAAGTGAAAAAGGATTTGGAAAAGATTTTCGAAGTGACTTAACTTCTGAGATGTATATGGGACTAGCGCTTAACAAAGAACAGAGAATTGAGAATGAAGGCACAGATTATTCCGTGAGGCAAGGTAGGCAGGAAGCGTAGCAATTTCAAATTAAGGTGACGCAGAATGGAAAGATTGCTGAAGATGGTGAAAAGGGCATGGTCGCATGAATCCTTTTCAACAGAAGAATAACACTGCATATGAAATTTTCCCACAAGCAGAGCAATATAAATTGAATTATACCTAATCTCACTTAGAAAATTTCACTGAAATGAAACATGAAATGAAATATGAAACATAACAAGATACATATGGAACATAAGAACACATTTGCTACACTCACAACCACAAGAATCTCATGAAACAAAGCCACTGCCTTTCATTAAACTCTCTGTCAAAAATACACAGTGCAGAAACAGAGTTTCTTTCCCACAGTCTCTCAGAAGTTGCAAACCAGCCAACCCTTTGCGAATAAAATGTATACAATATATAGAATATGTGGAGAAGAGATGGAACGCCCAGGGGTTGGGAATTTACTCAAATCATTTCGAAATGGAGATGGAGAGCCAACCATCAACTACAGGTGTAGCGCTCTCAAGCGTGACATTTGGCTGTGGTGACCCTTTGCATTCTTCGCCACTTGGATAGATGCCCAGCTGGAGAGAAAACTCCTTAAAAGCCACCTTTGGTGCCAAAAAACCGAAGAGTGGATGACCAGGCCCACTTGGAGAGGTCGCGACCCGAAATTTTGCGAAACGGGAGCAAACTGGGCAAAATTTCCTTTGTGCGTCGAGCGCTTTTCTCTGTGCGTCGCACTACTTTGGGGCCTGTTTTGGGGCACTTGCAGATGTCCAAAATGTGCCCAAGTGGGCTTGTTGGAAAGCTTGGTCTGTCTACTTTCCAACCCAACTAGAATTTCTGAATTTGAAGCTCATTTTATCCTCCAAAACTTCATTCTCCCAAGACTTCTTTCTGTGTGTCCAAAAAGTGGCAGAGGGGACATTTTTGGGGTTTTTTTGACCTTTAGGAGACCCAAAACTTATCAAAATTTCTTTCCCGGACACTAGTAGACGTATTTTTCGATGCTGAATCCAAATATGCAAACCTTTTCTTGATTGGAGTGCTATAATTTTAGCGCCGCGCGGGGTGCGCGACGCACAAGGAGAAAAACCCTGTTTTTTGACCAAAAAATTTCCAAAAACACAAAATTGCCCCAAATTTTTTGAAATTTGGGCTGGGGGCTCTCTATGGAGTGCCATGCTGAGCCAAGGAAGCCTCAACCAAGATTCTAAGCCTGTCTTTCTCTTTTGCCCGTTTTTCCCTTCTTGTGGCTTTCCTCAATTTTGCTTTCAAACTCCTTATTCGGGCTCTCAAACTCAAGTTCCGTGCCCTGTAATGACGAGCCATGTGTCGCAGCAGTGTGTTGTCTTCGTCGGCCTTGTTCAACATGTTGTCCAGGTGCATGTTAACTCTCTCGAGAACAGACTCACAATCATCAATAACCTGTTGCTCCAATGAAGTGAATTCAATCCTCCTCTGCTGGGCAGTTAGGCGATCCTCACGGATGTTCTGCAACTCCATGATCACATGCTGGTCTTCCAGCTGTTTGTTCCTCTGCTCCAAATACCTGATGTTCCATTTGGCCATCTCCAACTTGAGTGTCAAGGATTGAATCTCTGTCTCTTGCTCTTGGAAGATCTCTTTCAGCTGTGCATTTTGTGGACGTGTGTTTGCATCATCATCATCATGAAGGAGAATGAATCCGGTCTCTCGTTTATCTGGTGGCACGCCTGAAGGCCCCTCCTCATGCTTGGGCTTCTTGCCCTTGTCCTATACCTGTATTACCGACGTAGGAAGCGAGGCCCCTTCCACCCCGGGTGGAGATAACACTCGCTTTGCTGCTGCAAACAAAGGCTTGGTGCCTTTTGGATAGCCTCTCTGATATGTGATGGAAAATGGCACCACAGTGGTCTCCTGGCGCTCATGTTGATGAGAAGGACCACCTATCTCATGCTTTGCCTCTGATACTACCTGTGGGGCGCTGAAGGAGTCACGGGAGATGAAGTCCTCCCAAGCAATGCCCTGCAGTCCCAACTGATGGTCCACCAAAATCTGGATAAGAGCAAAGTGATAAACACTGTTGAGCTACTGTTGAGGGGTCTTATGCTGCATGAAATTTCTCATCCTCTCTATGTTCTCGCAAATGAAAAATGGGAGGTTCATCATATGCACCCTAGTAAAATGCATGAGCAACCTGATGTGATAGGCATAAAGGCAAGAAAACCTCCCCTCACAACTGAAGTATTTCATGATCAATTTCATGAGCGGAGCATACTCATCTCTCAGAAATCTGAATGGGAAAACTCTAGTGAGCTGACTCAAACAACTGGCCTTAATGTAAGGCTCATAAAGTTCCCTCTCCACCTTCATCTTCTTGTGCCACTGTTCTCCAACATTCGCTATGCCTGTTGCCACTGATATGGTTTCGGGTGTCAATGTGAAAGTGACCCCTTCCAATATAGACTGACCTCCATGTAGGTGAAGTGCAAAAAGACGGGCCAACTCATGATGAATCCTGACATTTGCCACCCTCTGACAAAATTCGAAGCATGCTAAGTGCTGGAAGCAAGACATAGCAAGAGGGCATGCCTGCAACTCAGTGAGGGTGTTTGGTTCATCCCTGACATGTCTGCCACTCCTAGGTCTCCAGGGAGCCTGTTCTCCTGAAGCTGTGTCACTGTGGGTCTCCCCCTCATATTCTGATGAATTTTCCGATGTAATTTCTGCTGCTTGTATCCTGAATTTCTTTGCTACCCTCTGAACCCACTGAACTAGTAGATGCTCTGCAAATCTATCACCACGGGGACAATAAAATAGGGAGTATTAGGAGGGGAATGATGAAATAGGGATAGGGGTTTAAGAGGAGAAAGTTATCAGGGATTTAGGAGTATTTTGGGTATAGATTTGATGGGGTAGGGTTTGAATTTTGAGCCATAGGAATAAAGGGGGAAAAAGGAATAGGATTACAGGGGTGTTAGGGTGATGACATAGGGAGAATGATGCAGGGAAAATGGTGATAGGGGTAGGGTAGGGGAACATTTTGACAACCTTGTTACTGTAGCAAAACCCTACGAGTTTGAGTTTCTTTGTGTCTTCTTTTGTTGGCTTTATCAAAACTTTTGCATTTGATTCATATTCATCAAAATCTTGGTATTCTTTTCAAGTTTAATGCCAAGAGTGAAGGTAGTTGGTCTACCTTTCAAATTTGATAGGCATTCACAAAATTTTGGGCGATTTAATGCATTGTTGGGCTTTTAAGTCTGTGCGTCGCGTGCATTGCCCAGTGCGCCGCGCGCCGAGTATGCGCCGCGCCAGTGGCAAATTTGCACTGTGGCTGGGCTCCCAGTGTGCCGCGCATTGTTAAAGTCGGCCGAATTTGCTTGAAAAACAATGGGTGAGGGTTTTAGGGCATTTTCCTTAGGAATCATGATGGGAATGGAGGCGAGAACAATGAGGAGTGAGGAGACAAGGGGAGGGGAGCAGACCTTGGTGACATTATTGCAAATTTGTAACCCCGTTTATCATTTTTTCTTTGATGAATTATTTTCATGGATGGCCAATATGCCTTGGATATCATTCAACATCTTACAAACCCCAAAGCATAGACAAAATTGATGAAGAAGAAGTTTCAACTGAGCCTACCTCTTGTTTTCCCGCCTCCACCGAGATTTTGAAGTAGTTTGCAAGGTTTTTTATCCTCCTGGCTCTATGCGTCACGCGCCAAACCCAGTGCGCCGCGCACCTTATATGCGCCACGCCTGTGGTGATTTTACACTGCGGGTTAGCTGCCAGTGCGCCGCGCTCTCTGTAATTGCCTCCCAACTCACTCGACCGTTCACACTATCACTCTTTTACCTTAGCACTGTCTCTCCCAAGCTTGCAACATCATAATGTTTTTGATTTTGGGTCCAAACATGTATTTATAGGTTTGGGAGAGATGGGTTTGATTTTTTCCTCTTTAAAAACCCCCTTTCTAATGTTTTTTGTTTTGCACTTTTCATTGACTTTTAAGAACACACTGCTTTTCATTACTTCTTTGAAAATTTGGCTCTCTTGATGAAATTTTCGGCATTTGTTTGCAGGGACTGTATGACAGGGCACCTGGCTTTGAAATCCATGACTGCATCTGAAAATGTCAACTGGCGATTTTTGGAAAATTTTGTCAGAGTTGACCTTACTTGACTTTTCTTAAAACTGAGTTTTGAAGAAGAGTCGATGTCTCTTTAGGTGATGATGAAGCTTTATGAACCGTAGCTGTATAAGGTCTCCCTCTGGCCTGCATGGCTTGTTTCTGGACATGTTTTTCAGAGACCAAACTGATGAATTTCTAGACTCAAACCATAAAAATTGACTCTGTCCTGAAATAGGACCAGACCTTGACTATCATAAATTTCATTGATTTTGGACCAAGACCTGAACCAGCAGAGGCCAGACATGAGGGGAAATGAGTAGCATGACTTTCTCCGTCAAATCAGGGCATGTCCCTAGCGAAATGCAGTTGAGTGGATGAAGCGGGACACCTAAAATTGAAATGCACAAAGAGCTTTGATCTCTGACGGAGGGCTGACCAGACCGACTCTAACATTGGCTCCAATGGGGGATGGTAGCTCCCATGGAGGTGCCAAGAACAACAGATCTCTGGAGGAGCTAGACAGTGCCTCTTGGTCCATTGGGCTATGGAGTCATCATTTTGATAAACAACACAAGACTCTGACTTATTTACAAAACTGGAGTAACCAAGAAATTGACTCAAACTTGACAATTGGAATAACTCAAAAACTGACTGTACATACTGAAACCAAACTGAATTAAAAATGGTATTTACAATGACAGTGGAAGCAGCGTTAATAGATCAACAATGATACCGCTTGAGCAGCCGACCATTGATCGGCCCTCCAGGACAATCTTCCCATTCATTTCCTTTAGAAGAAAGGCATTTTGACCTCTATATGCTGAGATTTTGAAAGGACCCTTCCACAGATTTTCGAACTTTCCGTGCTTGCCTTTCTCTTCATTCCTTGCATCCCACTTTAGCACCACATCATCCAACTGAAATTTGTCCGCTTTAGCTTTTCTGTCATAAATTTTCTTTATCTTCTCCTGCAACTTGGATGTGTTTTGGAAAACTTCTTCTCTTGTTTGCTGCAAGTGGATCATTTGATTCAGCCTTCTCTGCATGGGATCTTCCTCACTGCCTGCCTCCTGAAGAAGTCTGACCACCGGGGCAGCAAGGGTGGCTGGGAATACTGTGTCTACTCCATAAACCAGCTCAAACAGTGACATACCAATAGACTTTTTCTGACTGATTCGATCTGCCCAAAGTGCATGAACCAGCCTTTTGTTCTAGCTCTTCTTATTAATTTCCAGCAGCTTCTTGATGATGTTGACCAAATATTTATTCGAAGATTCCACCAATCCATTGCCTTGCGGATGATAGGCAGTTGAATGATCCAAAATTATATGATATCTATGACAAAATTCTACCATCCTTTTAGATTTAGACGCTGCTGCATTATCAGTGATTATTTTGTTCGGACAACCAAAGCGAGACAAGATGTTATTTTCAAGAAATGAAATGATTACCATGTCCGTCGCTTGTCTGGTAGGGGCTGCCTCAATCCATTTTGTGAAGTAGTCCGTGGCTGTAAGGATCCATCTATGTTGTCCGGAAGAGGCGGGATGAATTTCCCCAATGAAATCCAACCCCCACTGCTGGAATGGAGCGCTCACTTCGATAGGCTTAAGTGGAAAAGGCTGTAATTTCTGTTTCCCTTCGAAAATTTGACACTTATGACAACGCTTTACCATCTTATGCACATCAACAAACAAAGTAGGCCAGTAGTACCTTGCTCTCAAAATTTTGTTAGCTGTTAATTTCCAAAAAAGATGCCCACCACACTCTCCTCCGTGGAAATCTTCCATGGCTTTCTTTGCCTCCTCTTCCACTAGACAGTTTAACAAAATGCCACCTGGATCTTTCCAATACAATGTAGAATTCAAAATACAAAACTTGGCAGCTTTCAATTTAAGTGTTCTCGCTTTGTTTCTAGCCATGAGGGGCGGTGGTGATAGATTTTTCAGCACATAGATTATATCAGAATACCATGGGGACAAAGCAAACATTTCGGATACCTGAACTGAAGTTCCTTCATCATTCTCATCGGACATGGCAGCGATCAGATTTATGTCCAATGCATGCAAATTTGACTCAGCCATTAGCTTCGCCAATCCCTGTCCTTTGACCAGCTTCGTAGGCTTTATCTCCACATCGTATTCTAGCAAGGTTGTGATCCATTTGCCTCTTCTCCCTTCCGGATCGGTCTGCACTAAAACATCTTTCACAGCAGTATTGGGAACATAGGCCAGAATGTGAGAATGTAAGATATACACCCGGAAATCCTTCAGTGCCTTTACCAATGCAAGGGCTTGCTTTTCAATGATGTTGTACTTCAAAGCTGCATCCCTTATAGCCCTGCTGAAGAATGCGATGGGTCTTTCATGATCATCCCTTTTCTGCAATAGTACCGTTGCCATAGTGTGCTCAGAAGCAAATGAAAACAATATGAAATCTTGAGTGTAATCCAGGCTAACTAGAACTCGAGCTGAAGAGAGGGCCAATTTGACCAAGTTGAAAGATTTTACCTGGCTGTCCTTCTTAAGCATGTTGGTCATTTCTTTCAAGTGTTCCGCAAGATTAGGCACAAAGCGATGCAGAAAATTCATCTTACCATTGAATGACTATATCTCCTTTTTGTTCCTAGGCAGATCGATTTGTTGAATTGCTTGTACATGTGCCGGGTCTATATGGATGCCATCTTTTGAAATGATATGCCCAAGTAATTTTCCTTCCTCCATGGCGAACAAGCTCTTCTTAGGATTCAATGATAAACCATATTTCCTGCATTTTTGAAAGACAATTTTTAGGTGATGCATATGCTCTTCATCAGATTTTGAAAACACTGTCAAGTCATCCAAGTATACCACCAAAAACACATCCTTCTCATTTGCAAACGCCAAGTCCATTGCACACTGAAATGTGGCACCTGCATTCTTCAAACCGAATGGCATTTTGGCATAGTGAAAGGTTCCCCATGGAGTTGTGAATGCTGTCTTATCCCTATCATCTTCATGGACTGAAATTTGGTTATATCCGGAATAACCATCAAGCAGAGACATACGAGATGCCCCCACTACTCTCTGAAGTATATGGTCCATCTTGGGCAGCGGATAGTTGTCCTTCAATGAGACCTTGTTTAGATTTCTGAAACCATGCATAGGCGGATCTCACCAGTCTTCTTTCGTACAGGCACTAAGTTAGATATCCAATCTGAAAATCTGATAGGCACAATGATACCTGACTTGTACAACCTATTTACCTCTTTTTCGATGGATGGCAGAAACTTTGGATTGATCCTTCTCAGCTTTTGTCTAAATGGTTTCTGATTGGGCTTGATAGGTATGGTGTGCTGAATGATGTTCGTATCATAGGTCTTTAAATCTGAATAATCCCAAGCAAATACATCTGCAAATGAAGCCATCAAACTGATATATTTGTCCTTGATCTTTGGCGGTAATGCTTTGGACAATTTCACCACTTTCAGATTTGCAGCTGTACCGATGTTGACTTCTTCCACACCTTTTTCCATTGGCTACAATGTTGGCTTGCGGGCTACATCATCCTAATCAAAAAGTTCCTCTAGGGGTATCAAGCCTTTAGGAATGATGTTATTCTTCAGCTGTAATACGTCCATTTGATTGATCTGCACTTCTTCTATACCATTCCCTTTGTTCTCATCGTTTTCCACATCAATTAAGGTTTCTTTGAACTTGCCTTGGTTGAGCAGAAAATCCTTAATCTCCTCATCGTCTTGGAACACTTGCCAATGTCGTTGATTGTTTGGAATGGTTGGACGGTGTTTGACATGGATTTCAAATTTATTGTTGGAGTTCATGGGGATCTTCAAGCTGCTCGCTGCCTTGGCAAGAGCATTAGCAATATTGTTTTGTATTCGTGGCACACATGTCAAGGTGTATTCGAAAAATAGCTTCAGGATGTCCAAAACTACATTTCGATAGGCCCACATCCTAGGATGTTTTGCTTGATATTCACCTCTGACCTATTTTATTACCAACTCGGAGTCACCATATATTGAAATCCTCTTTGCATTCAGCTTTCTAAGAATCTTCAGTCCAACAATCAGTGCTTCATATTCAGCCTCATTATTGGAACATTCGAAGGCTAGCTTGTAGGAGCAAACTCTCACGCTACTAGGTACTTTGTTTGGGGCGGAGAAAGGACTGCGTACCCAAATACCAATACTAGCTCCATCATTCCCTACTGCTCCATCAAAATCCATGGTCCATAAGACTTCTTCTTCTTCTTGCAAGTGCTGAAAATCTTTTTGTTTTCCATTGCTTGTTTGTTGTCCATTGTTTTCAACTGATTTCCCAATCTTTTGTTGCTTTTCTTGTCTTTCTTTCTTCAAAATCTCTCTAAAATTTTCTGTTATCTTTGGAATGTCGTCTACTTCTACTATCTGACCATCTATTTCATTTAAACTATCTGAAAACAAAACAAAAGACTTTAAATCTGTATGTACATAGTTTACAGGATGATTGATCGGTTTCTCCTTGCTTGTGATCATGTACTTCATCTTTTGTTCCCGATATAATTTCCTCATTTGTCCAAACACCGAGATTGTTGCATAGGAGAAATCCAGCTGTAGTGTCCCCTTCAATTTCACTACCCAAGACCTGGAAAGAAGCATGCCAAACCTTGGAGGAATGTCTGCTACCACTACATCCATCAAAACGTTTTTCATAGGAAGCTGATCTAAACTCACAACTAAGTCTTTGATGAGCCCTATGCACCTTACTCTGCTAGAATCGAATGAATAAAGATCATGATATTGTCGGGTGATGTCCAGACCAAGCTTATCCATGATAGACTTGGGCATGAGATTGTGAGAGGCTCCCGAATCGAACATGGCGTTGTGTAGCACAAAGTCATGTAATCATAAACTGATATAGAAGGGTGGCACTTCGCTCTCGAGAGACTCACCATTTGTCGTTGGCCCAAAAATCATTTCAGGTTGATCATATTCCACGTTTACCATGTCGGGCATTGGGTCCAAATTCAACATTTTAGAGATTTGTCCTCTATAACTGTTGTTTTTCATGATTTCAGTCAAAGGGATTGATACCTTTAGCTTAGAAATCTCATTCTCTAGGCTGAAAGTGGGAGTTCTTTCTACCTCTTTGACTGGGATCTCTTTCCTTTCCTTGTCCTTTGAGGTGGCCGGTTGCTGTGATTGTTCTGCTAATTTTGATTTGCTGCTCTCCGGAACAACCGCCTCCTTTCCCTTTCTTTGTGCAGCTGATAGATCTTTCTTTGTTGTTTCATCCTTCTTCTTTTTCTGAATTGATTTGGCCGGTACATCTCTGTTTCAAAGGGAATATCGCTGTTGTTGTGTGGACAAAGCATTCATATACCCCCTTTGATATTCTTCTGAATCTTCTTCCAACACGGTTTCGTTAGCTAGGATATAATCGGTGTCTTGGTGTGTAGCTAAATTCACTGCACATTCTTCTTCTTCGGTGATGTAAGTGGGTTGCTCATCTGGGGTAAAGAGATGGTTTTCTTCACCTATTACATTTCCTTCCTCATCTGATTCTGGTCGATGTACAAAGTTCTGTTGCAAAGGTGTTTGTATCGGCTGTTGTGCTATCTGCTCTTGAGTCCACTGATCTCTTTGTCTAATTCTATATTATGGCTGCGGTTGGCCACGAAAGTTAGGATTCCTAACTTGTGGCTCTAGCTTGTCAAGTTTTACCCTTTCAAGCATCCGTTCTACCTTCTTTAGCAGCTGGTCCATTGAAGAAGATTCTTCTTTCACCGTGGTTTTCTTCTCTGCTTTCGCTCTTGCTCTTTTGGACAGCAGGTTAGCTTCAACGCTGACTGCAATTTTCTGCATATCTTCCATTGTAGCCGGTTCTCTCTCTCTTAATTGGTATGCCATGTCAGCATTGAAACCATCTAGAAATTTTATCATTGCTAGTCCCACCGGTGGCTTTAGATGGTCTGGGATATCATTGTAGACTGCATTAAATCTAACACAATAATCTTGGACAGACTCACCGACATTCCACTTAATTTGTTCATACTCGGCCAGAATTTGAAGGGGATTCTTTTTGACTTCCCACCTATTCAAAAATTGTCTTTGTAGCTCAGCCAAGGTAGTGATACTTGCAGTTGTCAAACCTCTGAACCATTTCCTCACATCCCCTGCAAATGTTTGTACAAAGAGCCTCATTTCCACGTTCTCCGCATCGATCTCATGAAGTTCATAGAAATCTTCCATTTTATCCACATGTTGTTGAGCTGTAATGCTGTTAGGAGTGCCATCAAAAAATGGAATTTTACTTTGATAATCATTTGGCATTTCATCTAGTACTTGGGGGAGAACTAGAGGACCAAAACGGGCAGCCATCATTCTACGTGGATTTGGCCTTGGAGGTGTTGGAGGGGTGTGCACAGTATGCAAGGGGCTTGCACTTGGAGTTTGGGGCTGTGTGGCAATGTAGTTATTAATTAATCTATTAGCTCTTTCCGTCTCAAGGTCTACAAGAAATTGCAGATCAGGGACGGTGTAATCAACAACCTTTTCAGATTTAGATTCAAACAAAGATATCTCAAATCGTTCGTCAAACTCAAGCTCTTCAAGGTATTCAAAAATGTCGGGACATGAAGGGGATTTGAATACATGAGTGAAGG
Source organism: Pinus tabuliformis (assembly GCA_031772625.1). NCBI lineage: Eukaryota > Viridiplantae > Streptophyta > Pinopsida > Pinales > Pinaceae > Pinus > Pinus tabuliformis. The sequence goes on along the minus strand of CM062819.1, from coordinate 1,992,240,059 downwards.
TGCTTTCTTGACGAAGGAGTCTTGGGATCAAATTGGGATTTTCGTAAATGTGAGGAGGATCCGGGTCCGGATTCGCTCTGGTATATCATCTTGAAGCCAACGTGCTATTGAGAGGAATTACGGGACACAAACAACTTACTTAGCGTTTCCAATCTTAAGCCCATCATCCGGGAGCCTAGAATTCTTATGAAACAAGGGGATTTGATTTTCAACTTAAGTCCCCAGCGGAGTCGCCACTATGTTAGCACCTAAATCTGCCTTAGGCTGAAGAAGGCAAAAATTAGGGTAACCACAAATCACGCTTAGTCTGGTAGCTAGCCCTACCAGAGCAGGAGAGGGCTCTCTCCGAGTCACACTCAGCGAATGGATACGAAAAATGGTCTGAGATGACTTACAATACGATGTTTACCTTAGGCTAGTAAGTGAAAAAGGATTTTGGAAAAGATTTTCGAAGTGACTGAACATCTGAGATGTATATGGGACTGGCGCTTAGCAAAGAACAGAGAATTGAGAATGAAGGCATAGATTATTCTGTGAGGCAAGGTAGGCGGGAAGCGCAACAATTTCAACTTAAGGTGACGCGGAATGGAAAGATTGCTGAAGATGGTGAAAAGGGCATGGTCTCATGAATCCTTTTCAACAGAAGAATAACACTGCATATGAAATTTTCCCACAGGCAGAGCAATATAAATTGAATTCTACCTAATCTCACTTAGAAAATTTCACTGAAATGAAACATGAAATGAAATATGAAACATAACAAGATACATATGGAACATAAGAACACATTTTCTACACTCACAACCACAAGAATCTCATGAAACAGAGCTGCTGCCTTTCATTAAACTCTCTGTCAAAAATACACAGTGCAGAAACAGAGTTTCTTTCCCACAGTCTCTCAGAAGTTACAAGCCAGCCAACCCTTTGCGAATAAAATGTATACAATATATAGAATATGTGGAGAAGATATGGAACACCAAGGGGTTGGGAAGTTACTCAAATCATTTTGAAATGGATATGGAGAGCCAACCATCAGCTACAGGTGTAGCGCTCTGAAACGTGACATTTGGCTGTGGTGACCCTTTGCATTCTTCGCCACTTGGATAGATGCCCACCTGGAGAGAAAACTCTTTAAAAGCTGCCTTTAGTGCCAAAAAACCGAAGAGTGGATGACCGGGCCCACTTGGAGAGGTCGCGACCCGAAATTTCGCGAAACGGGAGCAAACTGGGCAAAATTTCCTCTGTGCGCCACACGCTTTTCTTTGTGCATCGTGCTACTTTGGGGCCTGTTTTGGGCACTTGCAGGTGTCCAAAATGTGCCCAAGTGGGCTTGTTGGAAAGCTTGGCTTGTCTACTTTCCAACCCAACTATAATTTCTGAATTTGAAGCTCATTTTCTCCTCCAAAAATTCATTCTCCCTAGACTACTTTCTGTGTGTCCAAAAAGTGGCAGAGGGGCCATTTTTGGGTGTTTTTTGACCTTTAGGTGACCCAAAACTTATCAAAATTTCTTGCCCGGACACCAATAGATGTATTTTTTGATGCTGAATCCAAATATGCAAACCTTTTCTTGATTGGAGTGCTAGAATTTTAGCGTCGCGCGGGGTGCGCAACCCACAGGGAGAAAAACCCTGTTTTTTGACCAAAAAAATTCGAAAAACACAAAATTGCCCCAAATTTTTTGAAATTTGGGTTGGGGGCTCTCTATGGAGTGCCATGCTGAGCCAAGGAAGCCTCAACCAAGATTCTAATCCTTTCTTGCTCTTTTTTCCGTTTTGCCCTTCTTGTGGTTTTCCTCAATTTTGCTTTCAAACTCCTTATTCGGGCTCTCAAACTCAAGTTCCGTGCCCTGTAACGACGAGCCATGTGTCGCAGCAGCGTGTTGTCTTCGTCAGCCTTGTTCAACATGTTGTCCAGGTGCATGTTAACTCTCTCGAGAACAAACTCACGATCATCAATAACATGTTGCTCCAATGAAGTGAATTCAATCCTCCTCTGCTGGGCAGTTAGGTGATCCTCACGGATGTTCTGCAGCTCCATGATCACATGTTGGTCTTCCAGCTGTTTGTTCCTCTGCGCCAAATACCTAATGTTCCATTTGGCCATCTCCAAATTGAGTGTCAAGGATTGAATCTCTGTCTCTTGCTCCTGGAAGATCTCTTTCAGCTGTGCAATTTGTGGATGTGTGTTTGCATCATCATCATCATGAAGGAGAATGAATCCGGTCTCTCGTTTACCTGGTGGCAGGCCTGAAGGCCCCTCCTCATGCTTGGGCTTCTTTCCCTTGTCCTGTACCTGTATTTCCGATGTAGGAAGCGAGGCCCCTTCCACCCCGGGTGGAGATAACACTCGCTTTGTTGCTGCAAACAAAAGCCTGGTGCCTTTTGGATAGCCTCTCTGATATGTCATGGAAAATGGCACCACAGTGGTCTCATGGCGCTCATGCTGATGAGAAGGACCACATATCTCATGCTTTGCCTCTGATACTACCTGTGGGGCGCTGAAGAAGTCACGGGATATGAAGTCCTCCCAAGCAATGCCCTGCAATCCCAACTAATGGTCCACCAAAATCTGGATAAGAGCAAAGTGATAAACACTGTTGAGCTGCTGCCGAGGGGTCTTCTGCTGAAGAACTTTCTCATCCTCTCTATGTTCCCGCAAATGAAAAATGGGAGGTTCATCATGTTAGTGTCGGTCATGATGCCCTCCATCAGTGATCAAAAATTCTCTTTGCATATGCATAAGTAGGTGTCTCATCAATGTCAGTTTTGCATTCCATTAGGCATTCCATAAAACTGATGGAGGAGCTGGTCCTTGTTCCCTTCTTGGCTTTGCTGGATCAGGTCATATCCGTTAATGAACTTGTGTCACACTTGTTTTGTTTTGTCTTGAAGTCCAAAGCCTTAGGTCTAGGGTTTCAGTCAAATTTCATTGCAAGATCATGAGTCAGAGGTCCATGAGTCCCCAGCAAGCCAGAAGGAGGTATGTAAATATGTTTCATTGATATTTTTCATAATGTACAGCTTTTTTATACCTTGGATTTAAAAACCCTGTTTTTAAAGCCAAGGTCATGTCAATTTTGTAAAGCAATAAGGAAATTTCAAAAAATTCTTCAAAATGCCGGCAATAACCCTGGTCTCCTCCCTAGAATCCATCAGATGGTCTACCTGCAAAAAGAACGGAGCTAAAACACTCAAAAGATCAAATTCAGAACAAAGGAAAACTCAAAACAGTGTTAAAAGAAAGTGTCAAGGCAAAACATTAGAAAGTGGGTTTGGTAAGTAATTTTTTTTTTAAATTGAGCTTATAAAGAGTCAAATTCCCTCTCAATACCCTCATTGTGCATCCAAAGAGCTTGCAAGAAGAAGTGAGAGGGCGAAGAGGCGAAAGGAGGCAAAGTGCAGAGAAATTGAACCAATTTCAGGTGCGCTACCCGTCAGAGGTTGTGCGCTACGTGTTGGGCTGTGCACTACCCGTCAGGCGCCTCCCAGCAGTGGTAATTTGTAACGGGCGCTACGTGTCAGGCTGTGCGCTACCCGTTGAGTGCCCTGCGCTACTCGTCAAGCTGTTAACACCAAAACCGCCCCAAATTTTATCCAATCGCCCTCTAAGTTGCAAAATCGACCGAGGTAGGGTCTATACACTTGATGAATTGATGAATGGTGAATGATGAGCTTTCATTTATATGTTTTATCACTAAGAATGCAAAGAAAATAGATTTTGGTGATTGCTTGTCAATGTAGGCATAATGCTAGGGTTTGGTGTTTTCTTTTCAAGGTTTTAATTTCCCATTTATGCTCCCTCCATGTTTCCCCATTGATTTCACAATTGTCATCATATGTCTCTATCTTATCTTATTTTCAAAGAATATGAAATTTTCTTCCTTCCAAGTATCAAACCCTACCCCTCCCTAAACACATTCCCAAAACCCTAAATACCCTCCATTGTGATGTAAAAACACACACAACAAAAAGAACAAAATGCTATGAAAGAAAAACAAAATGATTATGTAAAAAAAAGAAAGCAATATGATGATAAAATGCCAAAACAAAAAATAAAGAAAATGTGGCTGTGTATATAAACAAAAGCAAAGGAAATATTGCTATGTATATTTGATCAAAACTAATGTTGCTGGTGATCCTAAAAAGCAAAAACCATGTTTTCCCTTTTATCCCCTAATATCCTTGTCAATAAAACCCCTTTTCCCTTTTGACAAAATGTCAATGAAGCCCTTTCCCCTAGCCTCAAATGTACATGAACCCCTTTGAAAAAACAGAATGTGCCTTATGATGTACATTGAAAGACAGAAATCAAATGAGCGAGTTATCTATGCTGTCCCATTCTCCTGTCGAGCATACATGTCATTTCCCTTGGTTATTATTATCCATGTTATCCTAATAAAAACATTTCTTTGCAAATGATTTCCCGCTGATTAAGATGAGATTATATGTTTGACAGTTTGTGAATTGTCCCTTGAAAATTCCTTGTTTTCATATGTTTCCCTTTCCTTGTTAAAAAAAAAATCCCCTCCCCTAATATTTCCTTCATGATTTTTTCCCCTTGAAAACAGCATACAACTCAGCATTTTTGCAGGCAAGGGCAGCAGTTTACTTTGTCTATTTTCTCCACTTTGCTCAAAAGCACCATGTCAACCACCGAGACCTATGAGCAAGGTGATGACCAGTCTTCTTCTACAGAGGTTGAGGTACAACGGAGGCCTTGTAGGGGGGGCAAAGGTGGTCGTCCTAAGAGAGAGGAACCCACCTCATTGGCAGAATTGCAGGCCTGTCCTTTGGCAGTGAGTTGCTTTCGGTATATGTCATGTTTTCAGTTTTGCGAGAGGCTTGCTCAGATCCAGCACCACAGGGAGTTGGCCCGATTATTTGTTTTGCACCTTCATGATGGGCAGGTCACTCTGGCAGGTGTGAACTTTGTGTTGTCTCCGGAAGTGATTTCAGAGGCTACTGGGATACCAAATGTGGGTGAGGTGTGGCCCAAGCGCAAAGTGTTGGATTATGTTCATTTTGAGCCATATGTCATGCCAGCCTTCATGAGACACTTGTCGGGGGTTTTTCCTTTCAGATTTCTCCGGAGGGAGTATGCTCCGATCTTGAGACTCATCATGCGTTACTTTACATGTGAGGGCAGGTTTTCACTGGTGTACTCTTATCACATCCGTCTGTTGATGCACTTCACCCGAGTGAGGATGATGAACATCCCAGTTTTCTTCTTCCAGAATATTCAGAGGATGGTGCCTATATTACAGAGGAAGACCCCAGCCCAGCAGTTTACGAGTTTATATCACTTTGGTCTCATCCAGCTCATTGTTTCCCATCAGCTGAGCCAGCAGGGCATTCCATGGGAAGAGTTCATCTCTCATGAATTCTTCACAGCGCCACCACAGCCACAGCCTGAGCCAGAGGTCATTTATGAGGAGGGAGGTCCATCTCACCAGCCAGAGATCACTGTTCCGAGACATGTAGCTTCCTCACCTCGGGTCACCTATCAGAAAGGCCCAAGGGCCTTGTTTGCAGCAGCTCGGCGAGTACTTTCTCCACAGCAGGTGGAAGGGGTCTCGCCTTCATCTTCAGATCAGCGAGTGTTATCTCCACATCAGGTGGAAGGGGCCTCGCTTTCTTCATCAGCATAGGAACTGCAGAGGCGCAAAGAGCCCATGATTCATGAGGATCCAGTGATTGATCTCGAGGCCAGTTCTCTTAGCCAAGAGGCGAAGGAGATCATTCAGCATCTTAGGGCTGAAAATGATGTTTTACAGAGGAGACTTGAGGGTGCCCAATGGACCATCACCTACCTGGAGCAGCGGAACAAACAGTTAGAGGAGGAGAAAGTACTTGATGAGTTATGGAGGATTCGTACTGACCGAGTCCTGAACCGAAGAAGACCCGGTGATCTATTGCCTGCTGAGAGAGAATCCATGCTCATCCGGGTCAATGCACACTTGGAGAGGCTGTTGGCTAAGGCCAACCAAGAGAAGAAGCTGCTGAGAAACATGAAAAATCATTATTGGGCAAGGATGCATGTTTGCAAGGCGAAGATGAAAATATTCCAAAGAAGGTTGACCGAAGTTCTTGGGAAGAAGAAGAAGGCCAACCCACTCCGTATCTTGGCTGAGGCTTCTCTCACTCACCATGATACTCATTAGCCTCTTCCTAGCAGCTAGCACAAGAAATTTTGAAAGTTTTGAGGCATTTTTGGCATTTTTGGGAAATTGACAGGTTTTGGCCTTTTAACGGGTAGCGCCCCGTGCGCTACACTACATGGGGGCAACTCAGAACGGGAAAAACTCAGCATTTTTGGAATTTTCATGCAAAGTTACACCTACCTATGGATGGAATTCAGTTTTTATGGAGATTTGGGCCTCCAAAAGGTCAAAACACACGCAAATTTTGACTTTCTGCCCCTATTTTGAGTTGCAGAAAGCTGTCTTGGGAGAATTGAGTTTTGAGGGGTCAAATGAACTCCAAATTCAAAAATTCTGGTGGGGTTGGAAAGAAGACTCGTAGACCTTTCCAATGAGCTAGCTTGCACCTGATTTGGACACCGGGAAGGCCCTCAAACAGGCTTCTCAATGTGCGCTACCCGTCAGGCACATGTGCGCTGCATGTCAAGGAATTTTGCCTATTTTGACCAGTTCGGCCAGAAAAACACTGTTTTCACTTGGTTTAATGTTTTGGGCATGTAAATCATGGATTTTTATGTAACTTTCATGGCTCTAAGATACTTTTACTCTCCTTGATCACTTCTAGAAGTTTCTTGAATGTAAATGGTAAATATTTAATGCATGGATAGGTTTCCTAAGTTTTAGAGGCAAGTTGTTTTGACTGCCTATTATCTAGTGCTTAGTTTGGAATTAGTTGAAACAGCTCCTAGGAAGCTGAGCTCGACCCCTAGAGGTGGGGAAATGAGTTATATCATCTATATTATGCCTTCTCTTGCTCATTTTCATGGTTGGACTCTTGAGGGAGAAGCTCCTATTGTATATTTTACTTGTATCTCTGCAATTTGAGGAAAGGGAAGAACAGGGTTTTGCAGACATCATTGGGATTCTTGTGGACTCTTGTGTTGATGGTGTGTTCTCTTATTGTAATTGTAAGTGTGTTTATGTGTTCCATCTCTTTATTTACTGCATCTTATTAAACAAATGAAGTGATAAAGTTTGAATTCATGCTTGCCATGCTCAGCTTTCAAATTTGTTTAATGTTTATGTTTTCCACTGTCTAGAGAGGATTCAAAGTCATTGTTTGCCCTCTTTAGCTTCTCTTTTTTCTTCTTTGATCATCCATCTCAGCTAAAGGCATCAGCACAAACTCCTACCTTGCCCCAAAGACCCACCTGCAAAAACTAAGCTCAATCCCCGCACCCTGAATTGCACTCCCTCCAATTGCCACCAAAAACTTTAAATCAACCCTCCTTATCTATTTACTAGCCTAATATCAGTGTTAACTTTGATTGGTCATCTTACCTCATTGAAAATTTGCCGAGATAGACCGGAGAGAGCCTTCTCATACCCCGTAGGGCTAGCTACGAGGTGAAATGGTTTGATGTGGCCTTGAAGGTTTACCTTCCTCAGCCTAGGGTGAAATCTCAAGTGCTAACACATCATACGCACCCTGGTAAAATTCATGAGCAACCTGATGTGATAGGCATAAAGGCGAGAAAACCTCCCCTCACAACTGAAGTATTTCATGATCAATTTCATGAGCGGAGCATACTCATCTCTCTGAAATTTGAATGGGAAAACTATAGTGAGCTGACTCAAACAACTGGCCTTAATGTAAGGCTCATAAAGTTCCCTCTCCACCTTCATCTTCTTGTGCCACTGTTCGCCAACATTCAGTATGCCTGTTGCCACTAATATGGTTTCGGGTGACAATGTGAAAGTGACCCCTGCCAAGATAGACTGACCTCCATGTAGGTGAAGTGCAAAAAGACGGGCCAACTCATGACGAATCCTGACATTTGCCACCCTCTGACAAAATTCGAAGCATGCTAAGTGCTAGAAGCAAGACATAGCGAGAGGGCATGCCTACAACTTAGTGAGGGTGTTTGGTTCATCCCTGACATGTCTACCACTCCTAGGTCTCCGGGGAGCCTGTTCTCCTGAAGTTGTGTCACTGTGGGTCTCCCCCTCATATTCTGATGAATTTTCCGATGCCATTTCTGCTGCTTGTACCCTAAATTTATTTGCTACCCTCTGAACCCACTGAACTGGTAGATGCTCTGCAAATCTGTCACCACGGGAACAATAAAATAGGGAGTATTAGGAGGGGAATGATGAAATAGGGATAGGGGTTTAAGAGGAGAAAGTTATCAGGGATTTAGGAGTATTTTGGGTATAGATTTGATGGGGTAGGGTTTGAATTTTGAGCCATAGGAATAAAGGGGGAAAAAGGAATAGGATTACACGGGTGTTAGGGTGATGACATAGGGAGAATGATGTAGGGAAAATGGTGATAGGGGTAGGGTAGGGGAACATTTTGACAACCTTGTTACTGTAGAAAAACCCTACGAGTTTGAGTTTCTTTGTGTCTTCTTTTGTTGGCTTTATCAAAACTTTTGCACTTGATTCATATTCATCAAAATCCTGGTATTCTTTTCAAGTTTAATGCCAAGAGTGAAGGTAGTCGGTCTACCTTTCAAATTTGATAGGCATTCACAAAATTTTGGGCGATTTAATGCATTGTTGGGCTTTTAAGTCTGTGTGCCGCGCCAGTGGAAAATTGCACTGTGGCCGGGCTCCCAGTGCGCCGCGCCACCATGTGTGTGCGCCGCACTGTTAAAGTCGGCCGAATTTGCTTGAAAAACAAGGGGTGAGGGTTTTAGGGCATTTTCCTTAGGAATCATGATAGGAATGGAGGCGGGAACAATGAGGAGTGAGGAGACAAGGGGAGGGGAGCAGACCTTGGTCACATTATTGCAAATTTGTAACCCCGTTATCATTTTTTCTTTGATGAATTATTTTCATGGATGGCCAACATGCCTTGGATATCATTCAACATCTTACAAACCCCAAAGCATAGACAAAATTGATGAAGAAGAAGTTTCAACTGAGCCTACCTCTTGTTTGCTCGCCTCCACCGAGATTTTGAAGTAGTTTGCAAGGTTTTTTATCCTCTTGGCTCTGTGCGTCGCGCGCCAAACCCAGTGCGCCACACGCCAAACCCAGTGCGCCGCGCGCCTTATATGCGTCGCGCCTGTGGTGATTTTACACTGCGGGTTAGCTGCCAGTGCGCCACGTGACCTGGTGTATGCGCTGTGCTCTCTATAATCGCCTCCCAACTCACTCGACCGTTCACACTATCACTCTTTTACCTTAGCACTGTCTCTACCAAGCTTGCAACAACATAATGTTTTTTATTTTGGGTCCAAACATGCATTTATAGGCTTGGGAGAGATGGGTTTGATTTTTTCCTCTTTGAAAAACCCCTTTCTAATGTTTTTTGTTTTGCACTTTTCATTGACTTTTAAGAACACACTACTTTTCATTACTTCTTCGAAATTTTGGCTCTCTTGATGAAATTTTCGGCATTTGTTTGCAGGGACTGTATGACAGGGCACCTGGCTTTGAAATCCATGACTGCATCTGAAAATGTCAACTGGCGATTTTTGGAAAATTTTGTCATAGTTGACCTTGCTTGACTTTTCTTCAAAACTGAGTTTTGAAGAAGAGTCGATGTCTCTTCAGGTGATGATGAAGCTTTCTGAACCGTAGCTGTATAAGGTCTCCCTCTGGCCTGCATGGCTTGTTTCTGGACATGTTTTTCAGAGACCAAACTGATGAATTTCTAGACTCAAACCATAAAAATTGACTCTGTCCTGAAATAGGACCAGACCTTGACTATCATAAATTTCATTGATTTTGGACCAAGACCTGAACCAGCAGAGGCCAGACATGAGGGGAAATGAGTAGCATGACTTTCTCCGTCAGATCAGGGCATGTCCCTAGCGAAATGCAGCTGAGTGGATGAAGCGGGACACCTAAAATTGAAATGCACAAAGAGCTTTGATCTCTGACGGAGGGCTGACCAGACCGACTCTAACAGGTTACAATGATAGGCATAATATATGGCACAAATCATAGCACAAAAAAAGTGGATGAGAAAGTGGATGTAATAATAGACACAAAAAAAAGATGCAAACTTAGATGCAAGACAAGATGCTATAAGGGATGTAAAAGTGGATGCAAACACGGGTGCAACCAAAATTGGATGCAAAATATGGATGCAATGGAAGTACATGCAAAAGAATATACAAAATGAGAAGAAAAACCCAACACAAAAGTGGATGCAAAAATAGATGCAATATTTTATGCAAAAGAGGATGCGAAGATGGATGCAAAATTGGAAGCAAACGTGGGTACAACAGTGAGTACAAAACATGGCACAAATTGTGTCATAACAAAAGTGGATGTAATGATAGATGAAAAAAAAGAAGTAAATGAAGATGCAAAATAAGATGCAAAAAGGGATGTAAAAGTGGGCGTAAACATGGGTGCAACAATGGATGTAAAATAGGATGCAAAAGTTGATGCAAAAGTAGATGCAATATGAGACACAAAACCTGATGCAAATCTTGACGCAAAAGTGGATATAAAAAGGGATGCAAAAATAGATGTAAAAGTCAATGAAAACCTAGATGTATATTAGGATGCAATCGTGGATGCAAATTTAGAAACAAAAAAAGGCGCAAAGGGAGGTGTCAAACTAGGTGCAAATTATGGCACAAGAAAAATGGATGCAATAGTGGACACAATAAAAGATGAAAAAGAGGATGTAAATATGGATGCAAAACAAGATGTAAAAGTCAATGCAACAAAAGTAGATGAAAAATTAGATGCAAAACTAGACCCTCAATGCAAAACTTGGCACAAAGGGGATGCAAAAAATATGCAAAAATGGATGCAAAAAATTGATTTAAAAAATGATGCAAAAGAGGATGCAAGAGATGATGCAAAAGTTGATGCAAGTGTAGGCGAAAAAAGTGGATGCAAAAGTTGGTGAAACAAAATTAGGTGCCAAACTTGATGCAAAACATGGTGCAAAGGATGGCACAAAACTTGGCATAAAACCTGGTGTAAAACTTCGTGTAAAATCTGGTAAAAAAACCTATTACAATACCTGGTGCTAAACTTGATGTAAGACTTGGTGCAAAAATCGGTGCAAATTTTAAATCAAATTTTGCACCATATTTGACAAATGGACACAAATAGCACCAAAAATGGGCTTTAGACGCAAAAAAGGAAGCAAAAAGGGATGCTAATCACAGGGTTTTGTTGTAGTGTCAATACTGACAAGACTAAAGTCATGATTGTCAAACCCAAAAAGATCACCCATGGTAGCTTCATATATGATAACCATTACTTAGAGTAGGTTTCTTCTTATAAATATTTGGGTATTGACTTTTCTCATCAGCTAAACTGGAATTATAACATCAAGAACAATATTATTGGAGGCTGGAAAGCTTATGATGATCTTGAAAACAATTGTAAGTCGGTCGATATTTACATTTGGAGTAAAAAAAGGTTCCTCTTTGAGACTCTCAGCACCCATGTTGTCTTATACGGATGTGAAGTTTGGGGTTGCAGTATATCCAGAGAATCATGGATAAATATTGAGATGATTCAAAAGCAGTCCATAACCTACAACCTCTGGATCAAGGGAAATACTCCCTATCATATCCTTTTGATCGAAGTTGGCTTGTCCCCCATTGAAAGTACGACTATGTTTAGGTTTCTGATGTATAAGAAGAAGCTTTACAACATGGAATCCGATAGGCTACCAAAAATTGCTTCTAACTTTAGTCAAAGTCCACACCTTCGCCTTAAGCTCGGGTAACATAAGGGTGCCCAGTCTTGGCTCAACCATTGGGGGATTAAGGAGGAGATCGTCATGGGAAGCAAGGATAGTATCAAAGGTACTATTACCTCCAATTTTAAGGACAAGTTGTGGGATGATGACGAGCTGGAGGGTAAAAGGAATCTAAGATACTATAAGGAGGTGATCAACCCCACCCTCGATAACCATAACTATCTCTCTATGTTGATTAACACTAAAGAAAAAAAGAACATCGCTAGGATAAGAACTAATTCTCATGAGCTTCAAAGTTAAATTGGGTGGTGGTCTACTCCTAAGATTCCCTGAGACGATAAAATCTGTCAGATTTGCGATCCTAAGAAGGTGGAAGATGAAAAACACTTCCTTTTAGACTGCACGAATCTTACTCACATCCGCTCTCAATTCCCTAACATCTACCACACTTCCAATATTCTTGACTTATTAAGCAAACCAAACTATATCGATCTTGGAGCCCTTCTTTCCCTTCTTTTTTATCATAGAAACAAGATTTTGAAGAGTCAAAATTAGATTCTTTTTCTTTTCTTGAGGTCTGATAGACTACATTGGTCTTGGTGAACATTAATCATCATTATTTTTATTTTATTAATTGTTTAATGTTTTGATTATTTAAACTTGACCTAAATATTATTTTTATTTTAGATATTCATTTCATTAAATTTTTACTTTTGATCAATTATTTTCCTTAATTCAATATTAACAACTGTATTATGACAATTATTTCTTTATATTAAAATATTATTTATTAATAAATAATATTTATTTAGTCAACTCTAACTTTTATATTATAACGACTAGGGGACAGGAAAATGGCGGGCGAACCAGAGGGAAGTTTTTTTGAATGACAATAATGGCGGATGAACCAGAGGGAAGGAGTTTTGGCTGATGAAAATGGTGGGTTTCGGTATTATTCGGCCATGGAAAACAGACGGACGGTTTTAAGAAAGCTAGTTTTTACGGGATCTGGAATACTCTTCTCAGAAGGTATCGGAGGAACGTTTTACTGTATCACATTAAATGGATTCAGGGCGTCGTGCAGAGCGGGAGAAGGAGCATGATAATGAAGCAGTGGACTTAGAACCAGCCCTCGAAGATCTTCTTGCTTATTGGGGTCATGATGTTTCTGAGAAAAACATGCAATTTTTTTTTCCAAATAGCGCAGAGGACCCTGTTCTGCCTGCAGAGAAGGTGGAAGGAGGGGGGTCGAAAAAAGTCGCTCAGAAAAGAGTAAATGCATCAAACCCTTCTTCGATAAGGCTGCCCCCCAGCCTGACGTGGTCCTCGTCCAGTGAAGAGGAAGGCGGGGACCTGAAAGTCTTCGGAGTAAAGGAACAAATGAGAAGAGTAACCGATGCACCTGAGTTATTGATAGATAGGGCGAATGGGAGGGTTTCTGAAGAAAATAGAGACCCTGTTGGTAGACGCTCTGAGCTTCATGAGACAGAAGAAACAAACGCTCATGGAAAGAATAATCCAGGAGAGGGAGGAACTCAGACGGAGGACGTGGGAGGGAAGAGAAAGAAGAACAAACCAATCAGAAAAAAGGAGGAGCGGCCTAGTTGCGTTTTCGGAGTGGATATTAGTATAGATCAGGCAATGGAAGCCTCGGAAACCTTCTTAGTCGGCAGAGTTCGTGGCAGAAAGTTCTCGGTCGACTCCATCAAGGACTGGACGCAGGCTGAATGGAAAGAAGCTCCGGGACAGCCAGTAGAGATCAAGAATCTGGTCAGAGGTTGGTTTTGCATTAGATTTGGCCAAAAGGAGCATGCAGAATGGGTGTTGGACAAGCATTGGAGTTTCGGGAAAAGGCCAATCCTATTCAGAAGGTGGACGCCCCTGTTTGATGCTCAGAAAGAAAAGACGGTGGAGTCACCAGTATGGGTCAAACTACCGGGTCTTCCCATGCAATTCTGGACGGACTCGGCCTTTACTTCGATGGGTAATACTCTGGGGAGGTTTCTAGATATTGATAGATCTTATCTTAGAACTCATGACTGGAGTGTCGCTCGTATACTGGTAAGCCTAAATCCCAGAGAAGGTCTGGCGGATGCTATGAACCTGAAGTATAGAAGCCTAGAGTTCCTTCAGACCCTGGACTATGAAAATCTCCCTTTCAGATGCCATCGTTGTCACAAATACGGACATCTGGCTCGGGAGTGTCCTCTAGGTCACAGGCGCCGTCGAAGACAAAAGAGAAAAGGAAAAAATCTGGAGGTTAATCAGTGGTTGTCTTCCCAGAAAGAAGGGGCTCCATTACAGGAGAGCGGTCTACAGGCAGAAGTCCAGGGGTCGGGTCCGGAGCAAGTGAAGGAAGCTGAACAGGAACAGCCTGGGGTCTTAGCAAGTGAGTCTGTCTCAACTCCGATGTCTCTCATGGGAACCGCAGCAGTTTCTGAAATGGCAGGGGTGGCCCAGGCTAGCCCGCTTTTATACCCTCCTTTTTCCATATGCTCTTCTTTTGATTTATCTCAATCATGTTGTGATGAGTCTGGCCCCCTCAGGCAGCTCGTGGATGATCTGTCGCTCCTGAGGAAGGGCCTAGTCACTTCAGACAGTGTTATTATGGCTATTCCACCCTCACCAAAGCTGACTTCTAGTCCCACGGATGCTGCCTTACTTTTTCCTTCCAGCGTTTGGAGTCCTGATCCCCCCTACAATCTCAGATCATTGGCATCCAGAAAAGGGAAAGGGCTTGTTGTGGGAGGCCTGGATTTGGACATGGTGTCAACAGGACCGAGGAAGACAAGAGGAAGGAAATCAAATCTGACGAAGGCACAGTTGAAGGTTGTCATTGATATTGCTGGTGGGAAACAGATGTCCCTGCCAGGGGTGCTTAGAGCAAAGCGGACACCCCCAGAGGTTTCCCGATGATCATTTTATCCTACAACAGCAGGGGTTTAGCTAGTCTACCCAAAAAGCTAGCTCTGAAGGAACTGGTCAGGACCAACAAACCTGACATTATTCTGATTCAAGAAACGCTAGGGAAGGGGGAAGAAGTTACAGGATGGCTCATCAAGCTCTTTCCGGGTTGGACCTTCCACGCTATTGATGCAAATGGTCATTCAGGAGGAGTGGCTCTGGGTTTCAACGCAAAGGTCCTTCGGGAGATCTCCTCTTGGGGATCGGAAAATGTTTTGGCAGTGGAACTTTATTCCAATGAACTCTGCATCCCTTTTCATATTCTAAATGTTTATGGTCCAGTCTTGGATCGGGAGAACTTCTGGAACGCTTTCTTTGCAAAGTCTTTTCTGTCGCACCCAAATCTTATAGTTGGGGGAGATTTTAATTTTTCTTTGGGGATGTCAGAATCGTGGGGGGTCAGAGCCAGGGCTGATCCCCTCACTGATTTTTTTCAAAATAAACTGGCCTCTTCGCACATGGTGGATGTCCCTCTACTCAAGATGCGCCCGTCATGGAGGAATCGTAGAATTGCAGAAGAATGGGTGGGAAAGAAACTAGATCGATTTCTGCTTGGTGAATCGATGGCAGAAAATTTACAGGCTTATAGACATTGGGTTGGGGAAGGCGGTCTATCGGATCATTTCCCAGTCTTTCTGGAAGTGAAAGGGGCTTTCACCAAACCGAGCACCCCTTTCAAATTTAATGCCTCTTGGCTTTTGGATGCAACTTATATCAGTTTATTCCACAACACTTGGAAGAAAGATGCATTCAGTGAAGATGAGAGCCGCAGTCAAAATCTTATGGATAATCTAAAAAGGATGAAGGCCGCCTCTAAACAATGGGCCCTTCAAAAGAAACTGAAGGATGAAGCAATGCTGGAAACTGTCAATTCTGAGATTGCGCTCTTGGAAGATCCAGGTGGAAATGGTTATGGAACAGCTGAAGCTCGGGATAGATTACAAGAGTTGGAGAGAGAAAGGAGGAGGATCCTTCATCAAAAAGAGGAAAGCTGGCGTTTAAAAAGTAGAGCGATCTGGTTGCAGGCGGGGGACGACAACACCAAGTTTTTTCAGAATTATGCAAGAGGGAGGAAAAACTCCAATACTATCTGGGAAATGAAGAAAGACAATGGTGAACAGGCGCGCTCTTTCGAAGATCTGGCCTCCTTAGGGGTAGATTTCTTTAAGAATTTGTACAAAGCGACAGAGGAAATTTCTATTGCAGAGGTTATAAGAGTTGCGCAGTTCTTCCCAAGGTTCATAGAGGAGGAAGGAAACGATTCTATAATGGTGCCTGTTACAAAGGAGGAGGTTGAAGACATTCTCAAGTCAATGCAAAAGGACAAAAGTCCAGGCCCGGATGGCTGGACCGTCGAATTTTTCCAACACTTTTTTGAATTCATTGGAGACGAGCTAGTGGCAGTTGTTGAAGATTCCAGGCGTACAGGTACAATTCCAAATCCTTTCAATGCCACTTTTCTGGCCCTTATTCCCAAATCGGATCTTCCGGTTTCTTATGATGAATTCAGGCCTATATCATTGTGCACCTGCGTTTATAAAATTATTGCAAAAGTTATCGCCTCTAGGCTTAAACCAGTCCTCTCTAGAAATATTTCTCCAGAGCAGTTTGGATTCCTAGACGGCAGACAAATTCATGAAGCCGTCGGAGTTGCGCAAGAAACTCTTCATAGTCTAAAAATTGGGAAAAAAAAGGGGTCGTGGTGAAAATCGATCTGTCAAAGGCTTATGACAGGATCAGCTGGCTGTATCTCAGGCTTCTGCTAACTCATCTGGGTTTTAGGTATGATTTTGTGAGATGGGTGATGAGTTGTGTTTCCTCTTCTTCCATAGCCGTGCTGATCAACGGAGCGGCCTCTAGTTTTTTTAGTCCCGAGCGTGGCCTACGTCAAGGCTGTCCGCTCTCTCCACTTCTGTTTTTGCTGGCAGCAGACGGCATCAGCCTTATGATTCAGGATGCTAAAAGACAAGGGACTCTCAAAGGCATTGAAGTGGCGGTAAACATGTGGGTCACCCACCTCCTTTTCGTGGATGATATTCTCCTGTTCAGCAACGGAAGTCTAGAGGACTGCAGGACGCTAAAGAAGCTTTTGGACCTTTTCCTGAAGGCTACAGGTCTATGCATTAATGAGAGAAAATCCACTCTCACCTGTGCTGGTATGCCCAGAGAGCTTGTTCGCAGAGTGGAGCTGGTTCTAAATTTCGAAGTCAAATCGATGGAGGATGCCTTTAAATATTTGGGGTTCTATTTGAAGCCTGACAATTACAGGATAAAAGACTGGAAATGGATACTTGTAAAAATTGAATCCAAGCTGAAACACTGGAGTTTCAAGTGGTTGTCCAGGGCAGGAAGGCTAGTGTTAATCAAATCTGTTCTGATGGCAATCCCAGTGTATTGGGCTAGTCTGACTTGGGTTCCCAAAGGAATCTTATCCTCAATCGACAAACTATGCAGCAGATTCCTGTGGGCGGGGTCCAAGACGGAGAAAGTTACCCCTTGGATTGCTTGGGATAAAGTGGCTCGCCCCAAAGAGTGGGGAGGTTGGGGCATAAAAAATCTTGAATGCTTCTCCAAATCTCTTGCAGCAAAGCTTAGCTGGAGGCTCATTTCTTCGGAGAATCTGTGGACTTCTGTTTCTAAAAGAAAATATATTGATCCGCTAACAACTCTAGATTGGATCAGATTGCCACAAAAGACTTGCAAAAACTCCTCGGTGGTCTGGAAAGCTGTGGTCGCCTCTGTCACAATTATAGAGAAGGGTTTGGCTTGGAGTGTGGGGGATGGAACTCAGGTCAGGCTGGGTAGAGATCCTTGGATAGGTTGTACTGAGATTTTCTCCCTTTCTCAGGGCTTGGTTTCAGCTTTAAAAGACAGAGGGCTATACACTCTAAATCAGGTCGCTGATCCTCGGGCTTCATCCATTTGGAGTCAAGGATGGATTCAGGGAAGAGATTTACATTTGGAGGAAGAATGGCAGGAGGAATGGGATCAGTTCAGAAGGGACCTCCTCAATTCCTCAGTCAGGCTCTCTGACTCCCCGGATGAACTCAGATGGGTCTTTGCCCAGAATGGGCTATATTCCCCAAAGATGGGCTACAAATGGATGATGTCTCAAAAAGGATGGGAGATTCCGGATTGGTGGTTTAAACCGCTCTGGAAACTAAAAGGGCCAGCCAAATCGAGATTGTTCTTCTGGTGTGTTTTGCTCCAGAAAGTCCCTACGTGGGATTTTCTCCAAAAAAGAGGTAGGATTGGTCTTGGATGGTGCCCGCTCTGTAAAGATAGTGTAGAGTCTGCTCAGCACCTTTTCCTTTTCTGCCCTTTTAACTCCAGCCTTTGGGCCGAAACGTTAAGGCTTCTAAAAATTCCTTTCAGATGGGAAGGGCAGGGGCTCTTGGAAGCTTGGCAGAAGTGGTGGAATGAAGCCACAAACAACAGAGAGAGATCAATTCCTCTGATCGTTACCTGGGGGACCTGGCTTGCAAGGAATCAAGCTATTTTCAAGGACTCTGTTTTCCCGATTGGTCGCCTTGCCGTTGAAGGAGCTGCTATTTTCGAAAGTATCCCTGTTCCTCTGGACCCTCCTCCCACCAGAGTTGTACGCCAAGAAATTATTAGATATTCAATGCCGTGGGCTTATTTTGACGGTGCCTCAGATATTAATGGACGCTGTGGGGCTGGGTTGATCATTCATTTATCAGAGGTTAAGGTTGTAAAAGCTTCTGTCGGTCTTGGACAGGGCTCCAATAACTTTGCCGAATTGAAAGCTCTGCACTCCCTTCTCTGTTGGCTTATTCTTAGGAATGTGAGAGACGTCCAGATCTTTGGGGATTCAATGAACGCTGTAAAATGGTTTAACGGGTCTCATCAATGCAGGAACTTCACCTTGCTCCCTCTGCTTAGAGAAGTCCTTCGCCTAAAAGGTCGTTTCTCGGAGATCTCTCTTAGTCATATCTATCGGGAAAGAAATTTCGAAGCTGACCGGCTTTCAAAAGAGGGGGTTGATCATGATTCGGGGTCTTGGTCTGTTCTGGAGGAAGAAAATGGGCTGGTTGTGTTCATGTACATATTTTTCCTTCTGTATATACTTCTTCTTTTTTACAGTTTTCGCCAGGGCCCCTGGGCTGTTTTCCTTCTCTATAGGAAGTCTGGGCCGTGTTGTACCCTCTTTGTTTTTCGATCTACATCGGGGGCGCTGAATGCTGTTCTCTTTTTCTGGTCTCTCGGCCACATCGTGTAACTCTCCTCTCTGTGCGATTCATTTCCCGGAGGTTTGGTCCCTCAGTTGGAGGCGTGTTGTGCCTCTTAATGGGCAGCTGTAACTGGAGCTCATCCGCTCTTCAGGGTTGTTTTACCTTCCAGGCGCGACTTCTTTTCTCCCTTCTTGGCGAAATTCAAGTCGTTATGTAATGCTTTGCATTTACTTTGTAACATTCTATTTATAATAGAAAGTTCGGCTTTTTTTCTGTGGAAAAAAATATTATAACGACTAAATTTTGTTATCTTCATCTATTTAAGTTGATGTCAGGATCTGGTTCTTCATCTTGTCCTAATGATGAACCACATTGGATGGTTCGAAACGCGTCGTTAAAGCTCCAATGATGTGATTTTTACTGAAAGTTTTCTTGCTTTTCAAAATATTTCAATATCAAATATATCTATATACATAGAGATAGAAGTTTTTTTATTCCATTGATGGACGTTTTCTAATTCAATGTACTAGAGATATTTGGTCATTTCTTCAATGTTTAGTATGGAGTTTACATGTAACATTTTAATATATATATATATATATATATATATATATATATATATATATATATCTATATCTATATATATATATATTAGTAACATAAAAGATTCAAAGTAAACATAAAGTACATATTATATAAAGCAAATAAAAATAAAAAAAAAGGTTCTTTTATTAGTATATTACTCGAGATGAAAGAGGTATGTGTATAGATAGAGAGAGGGATTATATTATATACTAACATAGATCCATCTTAAATACGGATCTAACATGAGTAGAGAGGGATCCAATTTCTTCATGTGCAATTTTTTTATGAATCGATATTATTTAAATATTTTGTATAGTTTATTAATTTATTTTTTTATTATTTGGCCCTACATTACTAAAATTTCAACTTTGATGACCGACAGACAATGTTACACATCATACTGGGTTGTAGAATGAGCATACGAGGTTGTAGAATGAGCCTCTCAGCTAAAAAACAAATGAAAATTTAAAAAATTATGATGGTTAGAACATTTTGTTAGTGTGTTGTTTAAGATAAGTGTCTTTAATTTCATTGTAATTCCTTCAATGGTTAATATTATGGAGTTTTCATGTAACACTTTATAAAAGATCAATAAAGTCCACATGGTCTTAGATTCAAGTGCCTTGTTAAGACACTCCTAGATGTGTTCAATTCTCTACCCCATTTAGGTGTTATTTTTGGACATGACCATGATGTTGCCTCACCAATGCCAAATTTACAAAAGAAGAAGAAGATTAATAACAAAAAAATTAATTAATGTAAATATCTATTTATTTATAACGATAGAGACTATGTATATATATAACATAAATCAAATGAAAAAAAAAAATTATGGTTAAAACATTTTATTAGTGTGTTGCTTAAGATGGTATAATTCCTTTTATGTTTAGTATGGAGTTGACACATGGCGCGCGCACACACACGTATATATTAAAAAAAATTTCAATTAAGGTTATCTCACCTAGTTGGGTAAAATCACTATTATCTTCCCCACCCAAGTTCAAAGCCTTGTTATTAACATGATGAACTATAATACGTTGATAATTATTGTTTTAATAGTTAAGCGCCTAATTAATCACAAATACCTTATTTTTATATGGCTCTTTCTTCCATATACTATTACAAATAAGAAAGTTCAAATCTATGAAAGTGCAAACCCTCTTTTAAAATAATTTGATCCCTCGAAATGCTTGAAATTTTTTATTTATAAATAAAATTCAACATTTTGCGAATTAAAAAAATAACAACTGCTATTAAAAATTAAAATAACTTACAATACACATTAAAATGTTTTTTTTTTTAATATTCTATTAAAAAATCAAAATCACTCGTTTGACTTATAGAAAAAGCTTATATTTTAAAAAATAAATCCACTTCGAAATAATCCTAAAATCATAGCAGATAGAGTAACTCATTTAAAACTGCATAAATATAAACTAAACCAAATACCATCAAAAGAACTTGTAAAGAAAACATATTTTGAGAAATAAATCCACTTCGAAACCAAATACCATCTAAAGAACTTATATTTTGAGAAATAAATCCACTTTAAAATAATCCTAAAATCATGGCAGATGCAGAAATAAATCCACTTTAAAATAATCCTAAAATCATGGCAGATGCAGAAAATTGTTGGGTACTATTAAGTACCGCTTGTTGGGTTTTGTGAGCATGGCCGGACCCATTCGAACTCGGGACATAGCTTAAGCTGTCGCCACTGCTAACCACGGGGATAGCAAATATGGACCAACTATGGGCAGCTTTTTCATTTATAAAAGTGAAATCTACAGATATAACAACAATTTTGAAAAAAAATAGTGTCTTCCTATACCAAACTAATAATTATAAATATGGACCAACTATGGGCAGCTTTTTCATTTATAAAAGTGAAATCTACAGATATAACAACAATTTTGAAAAAACGATAGTGTCTTTTTTTTAAGTAGGATGGTTTTTAGATTATTTTTTTTCCAGTTTTAATATAAGTGATTTTATTTACTTATCCCATAAGATTTGTATTTCAAAAATTTCAAAAAAATTCATTTCTTGGGGTTTAGTAAATCTAAAATTAAAATAAATCTTAAAAATAATGTAATTTAATTTTAAATACTAATTATATTTTAGAAAATTAATTATATTTTTGATTTGATTAAAAAAAACAAATTTAAAATGAATTTTGTGATAAAAACTAAATAAAAAATTGTACTCTCATTTATTGTTATCATTCTAAATACAATATATGTACTTATTCATCTATAAACATTTGCATTTATTAATTAACTATACATTTAATAAAGATGAAAGATAAAATAATCCATTTTGTAAATTAAATATATGTAACATAATTTCACAATGTAATACTTTGTTAAATTTGAAGGGGGCGTTTCTTGGAAGTAATTGATTATTTGATGTTGTTAAGTAAGTGTAG
This sequence comes from Pinus tabuliformis, assembly GCA_031772625.1. Classification (NCBI taxonomy): domain Eukaryota; kingdom Viridiplantae; phylum Streptophyta; class Pinopsida; order Pinales; family Pinaceae; genus Pinus; species Pinus tabuliformis. The sequence continues at coordinate 1,992,218,062 of CM062819.1, read as the reverse complement.
GTTGTGTGGTGGGAACAATTGTTGTCTTTCTTTACATTTGGGTTGGAATCTCAATCTAACATAGTTACCAAGTTCAAATTCAGATATACAACACTATAAAAAATCGATAATATACATCTTAAATATTTGGATATATATACTTTCTTTCCTCTAATAATAATGATTTCCTTTCTAATTCATTTTAAATTTTCAACAATTTCTAATAACTCTACATAATATAATAGCTTCAAAGATGCACTTCACCAAAAAATAATACCCACACTTTCTTTTCCCTCAAAACTTAAATCTAACAAGGCCTTTGGTTTCAAAACTTATTCGTCCAAAATTCTTATCTAATAGATAAATAAAAAAATTATTATTCTGAACTTATTTATTTAAAATTTGTCAAAATAAAAGCAAAAGTGAAATTAAAATGTGAAATTTTTTCAAAATTTCCCATTATTTCTATTTCTAATTTTTTATTAGTTTTTAAAGTGCACATAGTGATCTATATATGTTTAGACCTTGACATCACTATATGCTATCTTTCACTATCGTGGATGTTAAAATATTTTCTTTCTTCTTTCTTTCTTCAATGCCGGCCCATTATAAATAGAGCCATGTAGATTCAGGTGAATTTGGTAACTATATAATTTAATGCTATGGCATGTTTCTTTATAACTCAATTATTTGCATTAATTTCATATAACTAGTACTAAATTGATACAGTGAACCTGAATTGATATAGTGAACCAACCTGGATGTGAACCTTGATTTTGTTGTGGTAATTGATTTTGTTATACTACCATTTGACTAATTTGTATTGCCCATGTGCACTTATATTCTCTTATGACCAAAGTTTTGTTTTGCCTTCTCTGCTGATTTTTTCAAAACACTGTTGAAAAAAACCATGGAAAGCAATATGAAAGCTAGTCCATCACCAACTCTAGCCTCAGGAGTTTTACCCATGTGCACTTATATTCACTTATGACCAAATGTTTGTTTTGCCCTCTTTGTTGATTTTTTCAAAAGACCATGAAAAGCAATATGAAAGCGAGTCCATCACCAACTCCAATGTTTGAATTTTTTCCCATGGGCACTTATATTCTCTTATAACCAAAGGTTTGTTTTGCCTTTCTATTGATTTTTTCAAAAGACCATTGAAAAAGACCATAAAAAGCAATATAAAAGCGAGTCCATCACCAAATCCGTCCTATGAAGTTTTGGTTTTTGGAATCGATTTGCAAATAATCTCACCGATATTCTGTCCACCCTTTGCAAGTAATCTCACCGATTGTTCTGTCTGCCCCAACTATTCTTTGCTTACCTCAACTGATTTTCCTCCACCTTCCATTCGTTTGCTGTGACCCTAACCTCTGTTTCTCCCAAGCGGTTTTGAGTTGAATGGTTTTCTAACACCAACACTCTTTTATGGTGGAATTTCAGGTGCAGTGGATGCGATTTTCCCGTTTGTGTGGAGTTTTAGGTGGAGTGGATGTGTTTTTTTGTTTTCCATTTTGTGTCTGTGTTTGTATTGACAGTAGGAATAGCAATAGGAGAAGAAGGGCGAAATGGTTTAATGAATAGAAGGAGAGACTGAATTTCCTTAGTTTATCACAGGGTTTCCTCCTCACTTTTGAGATACAAGGAAATGATTTTTAAGTTCGAAAGGCTACTCTATAGAATGCTAATTTCACTTGATCGATAAAAGTTTCTACTAAATTTGCAAATTTCGCGTGTATTTTTAGTTGGTTCGTTCACATTTCCGTTGAATTTGTGATCATACGTGCATTTTGAAATACTTTGGTGAAATTTTGTCTTAACTTGGAAAAGCTTGGCAATTTCTATCCCCTTTTCAGGTAGCTTGGCAATTTCTATCCCTTTTTCTGGTTTTATGTGGCCAAACGCAGATTTTGTCAACAAATTTTCATTTTCAGCCCCGTTGTTTAGTCTTTCTGGTGTAAGCCTACTAAAAATTAGGAAACAATTATTATTGTTACTTCTTTTTCATCTTTTTTTCTATCATTTTTTAAGGTAAAGTGCATGCATCTTTAAATAGAACAAAATGTCAAATTAATTGGAATTTATGTTTTTAAATAGACTATATTAAAGAAAAATACTATGAGAAAAATTATGGGTTGTCAAAACTCATAGTATCAAGACTTAATCTTTACATCACATAAGAACATCTTATTAATATTTTGTTTTGTTTAATGTAATTTAATAGAGTTAAAATATGTAAAAAAAGACATTACAACATATTTTCCATACTAGACTCTCAACATAGTTAGAATCTAGTAACAAAACAAATTCTAATACATATTAAACCATAAAATAAATTAACCTGATATATTAATAATCCAATTAAATAAATAATATAAAACATGACTATATAATATTGAACACGTGTAGAATTTTGAAAATAAAAATTTGTAATCATAGAAAAAAAATTACAAATTAAAAAAGTAAATGCTTAATCACATTATTAGGCTGTGCAAAAGGGCAATGTATAAAGATACAAATTGACAATTTTATTACCATCACACCATAGTTGAAAAGTGTTCCATCATATTTATAAATAAATTTCTAAAAATATATTTTCATTAAAACTTTTTGGCTTTTTTTGGTGAACTATAGCGATTTGTATTGCTATTTAAAAAAGAGATTATATATTAGGTACTATCTATATCCACGCGACTCTAAAAGCTAATATCAAAAAAGGCAAAGAACCATAAAGAGTTTCGTAGAACCTGACTCCAGATCACAAACCAAATCTAAATACCAAGCTTTCAGGAGTTGAGAAAGAAGAAGACATATGAACAAAATCCAACCTCTGAGCAGCACATATCACAATAACAATTTAGCCAACAACAAAAGAGCCATTCAAGAAAGGTAGTAATAACCAGAATCAAAATTTTTCACAGGTAGAAGATAGAGATAATTACTTGCAAAATGAACTATCTAGCAAAGGTTGACCTAGTAAATTTCACCACCACAAACATCTTGTTACATATAGCACAAGGTCAACTGTTGATACCAATTGACACGAAAAAGAACATATTTCAGCAATAGAAGGAAACAATTTTCAACGTTGGAACGAAGCAAAGAGTTGACAAGCGAGAGTAGAAATGTACAACTTTGAGCCACTGAAAGAAAACAAAGAGAGGCACTACAATATTATGTGCATATCAAAACTAGAGCGAAATTGGGAAACCACCAATACATCTTCATATCATGAGCCATGCCCATTGTTGAGAGCCAAAATAACATCAAGAACATTAACGCGTGTTCAACCATATAAACCAACACTGAAGCATGAGTTTCTAATCTTGGTCAGAAGAGATAACAATTAGTTTAAGATCACTATTAATTGGAGGGTCAATAGGGTCTCCACGAGCATCAATGTCATTGAGCCATAAAATGTACTTAATATCCTCCAACCCACAAAAGACATTAAAATTGTCAAGTTTGTTATCATTGAGAACTAAGCATAAAATGTGCTTAATATCTTCCAACCCATAAAAGGCATTCAAATTTTCAACTTTGTTATCCTTGAGAACTAAGTGAAAGAGAGTGTCCATATGTTGATGCAAAGAGAGAGAATACAAAAAATGCTATCACCTCTTCCAAAATTTGCCTGGGTTTGGAACCCGTTTTAGACCATCACCCACCACTTTTGAATCCTAATGATATGGACATTCTCCATACTCTTGAGACTCTAGCATCGGAATCTCTTTATGCACCTCAAGGGGAACAATGTCAAAGAAAGTTGTTATTGTGTTAAAAGCAAAAGGTCAACCACATTTTATACCAACATTCCCACCATCACCTCGTTGACTAACCTTTCTTTATTGAGGAGGCATGATGGAGGATGCAAGAGAATAATGTAGACCACTGCTTAGAGTACCCCATCTAAAAAAACAAGCAAGCGAATGAGTCACCACTCCTTCAAGACTAGACTGAAAAACAACTAGGTCGTCCCCAAATTCCACAGAAAAGGCCCAATTTCAAGAAGGATTTGAAATTCACCACAGTCAATTGACATAACATACCAATAAACCCACCCCCATACTGAGAGTTGAGCACTGAGGGTACCCACACAGGCTACAATAACAAGCATAACCCCAAAGACAATTGACAACGTAAAAAGGATGTAGGCAAACTGAAGGAAACAAATTTGAGCCACAAATGAATTGAGACTTACCCAATTCTCTAGCCCGGAGAGTCTTAAAGCGACCAATCAGATAAATCGACACAAAACCCAAAATAAAAGCCAATCATCTACAAATAAAGCTAGAAAACCCTCTGCTTCAAAACCAGATTGAGAAATAGCTTAGATACCAACATCCACAAACCATAACAGGGCAGGGATAAGAAATACCTCTAAACTAGCTATCCTAAGAGATGAATTAGAGTATATAACCACCAATTCGAGGACAAGCTCAAGCTTTGTAAAATGCAAATATATAACAAAAAACATCAACACCTTGCTAGAACCAGCATAAAACAAGACCCAAATAAGGTGCCCTCCTCAAATGCAAAGTCTAAACCCTCAGCAACCAAATAAAACATTACAATACTTAAATAAATAGCAAGATTATATACAAACACTAACAAAAAAAAATAAAAAATAAAAAATCGATAATATATATATTAAATATTTGGATATATATACTTTCTTTCCTTTAACGATGATGATTTTCTTTCTACCTCATTTTAAATTTTCAACAATTTCTAATAACTCTACATAATATAATAGTTTTAGAGATACATGTTACAAAAAAAATATTCATACTTTCTTTTCCCTCCAAAAACTTAAATCTAACACGGCCTTTGGTTTCAAAACTTATTTGTCCAGAATTCTTATCTAATAGATAAATACAAAAATCATGGTTCTAAACCTATTTATTTAAAATTTGTCAAAATAAAATCAAAATATGAAAATTTTCCAACTTTTCCAATTACTTCTATTTCTATTTCTTTTCTTAGTTTTTTAAGTGCACACAATAATCCATATATGTTCAGACCTTGACATCTTTTTCCACCCATCATAAGTAGAGCCATGTAGATTCAGGGAAATTTGGTAACTATGTAATTTAATGGTATGCCATGTTTTGCTATAACTCAATTATTTGCATTAATTTCATATAACTATTACTAAATTGATACAATGAACCACCAGGATGTGAACCTAAATTGGTATAGTGAACCAACTTGGATGTGAATTTTGATTTTGTTGTGGTAATTGATTTTGTTATATCATCATTTGACTAATCTGTATTGCCCATGTGCACTTATATTTTGTTATGACTAAATGTTTGTTTTTCCCTCTTTGCTGATTTTTTCAAAAGACCATGGAAAGCAATATGAAAGCGAGTCCATCACTAGCTTTGGCCTCTGGAGTTTTGCCCATGTGCACTTATACTCTTTTATGACCAAAGGTTTGTTTTGCCCTCTCTGTTGATTTTTTCAAAAGACCATGGAAAGCAATATGAAAGCGAGTCCATCACCAACTCCACTTCTAGAGTTTTTCCCATGTGCACTTATATTCTCTTACGACCAAAGGTTTGCTTTGTCCTCTCTACTGATTTTTTCAAAAGACCAGTGAAAAAGACCATGGAAAGCAATATGAAAGGGAATACATCACCAACTCCAACCTCTAGAATTTTGGTTTTTGGAATTAATTTGCAAGTAATCTCACTGGTGTTCTGTCGGCCCTAAATATTCTCCGCTTACCTCAACTGATTTTGCTTCACCTTCCATTCATTTGCTCTGACCCAAACCTCTATTTCCCAGCGGTTTTGAGTTGAATGGTTTTCTAACACCAACACTCTTTCATGGTGGAATTTCAGGTGCAATGGATGCGTTTTTTTCCTTTTTGTGTGGAGTTTTAGGTGGAGTGGATGCTTTTTTTTTCCATGTGTGGCTGTGTTTGTATTGGCAGTAGGAATAACAAAAAGAAAGGAAAGATGATATGCTTTAATGAATAGAAGGAGAAGCTGAATTTCCTTAGTTTATCACAGGGTTTCCTCCTCACCTGTGAGATACAAGGAAATGCTTTTTAAGTTCGAAAGGCTACTCTATAGAATTCTAATTTCACCTGGTCAATAAAAGTTTCTATTAAATTTGCAAATTCCATGTGTATTTTTAGTTGGTTCGTTCACATTTTCGTCGAATTTGTGATCATATGCACATTTTGAACTGTTTTGGTGAAATTTTGTCTTAACTTGGAAAAGCTTGACTACTTCTATCCCCTTTTCAGGTTTTATGTAGCCAAACGCAGATTTTGTTAACAAATTTTCATTTTCGGCTTGTTGTTTAGTCATTCTGGTGTCAGCCTGCTAGAAATTAGGAAAAGATTATTATTGTTACCTCATTTTCATCCTTTTTTATCACCTTTTTAGGTCAAGTGCATGTTATTTTTAAAGAAATTTGGTTGTTTTGTTGCGCTGAAAATTATAGAAATTATAAAAATTCTGATAAGATTTTCAAAAAATTCGTAGGGATTTTTGTAAATCTAGGTTACAATTGTCAAACTTCAAGATTTTAGGTGCCTCAGGTTTTTGATGGTGCTGAATCTATTTCTGCCATTAAAAAAAAAGCAAGATTTTTTGAATTTTTTTACTAGACTTCCAACGACTTTTAACACAATTCCTCCGCATCAGTGAACACTTCCGTACAAATTTAGTATGAAATCTCAATTTGATTGTGAGCATACAGTTCTTGCAAGTTTTGTCCGTGTTTGAAGATGGACTTAAATGCTCACAAGCAAAGTTTTCTTTCCCATTGAAATATTATTTCAATTCATCAATTTTGTGATATATTACATTGTTTGAGCATTTGGCCAGTTTTCAGAATTTTCTGACATGCATTAATCCAAGATTCTCCGCAATATGGAATTTTGATACTAATTCCAATTTTTTTTAAATGACATTTCGATATTGGGGTTCTTTGGCTCTGGCAAGGTTAAGCTAAGACAAAATCTGCGTTTGGCCACTCACGAGGGCCAGTAAGAGGACAAGCCTCCCGTGCTGCCACAATTCATGACTGAGTTCGTTAAATTTACCGTGGAGAGGTTGTCCATATGACCATGCGACAGAGGCTTCTGCCCTCTGACGGGCCGCCTCCATTTTTCCACAAAATGAAGGCTCAAATTGGGTAGTTTTGCTAATCTTGAAAATAAATTCCAAGAACTTACTCAAGTCAAGGCAACTGATGCGCAGGTGAAATTAAGCCTACGCTTGAAGAAAGTTTACTAATTTCTCTTTGGAAAAACATAAAATTAATTGGAATTTTGTTTTTAAATAGACTAGATTAAAAAAAAATATCATGAAAAAAATTATGGGTTGTTGAATTGAGGCTTCCGTGATCCATATCAAGTTTATGAGAGATTTTTTTGTCGTAAATCGCATGATATCTCATTTGTCGACGCGTTTTGAACCAACCTGTGTGGTTCATCGTCAAGACAAGTTGAAGAATCAGATCTAGGTTGCATGTTAAATAGACAGAGCAGAACCTCCAACCGCTATAATTTTTGACCAGGCAAACGGCTATGTTGACTAGCTAACGGCTATATTTGAATAGGAAACGGCTAGTTAGACCGGTCTCCGGGAAAAAGGAGCATAACTGTATTTAATTAAAAATCAAAAATCAAAATAAGTTAAAGTTATGGATTTAAATAATTATTATATTAATAGTTAGTTATACTATTATTAAATTAAAAGTTAATGGGAAATATGAATTTACATAAAAGTATTAACAATTCAATATTTATTTTAATTTTTAATATATATATATATATATATATATATATATATATATATATATATATAATAAAATATTAAAATAAATTAACACCTAAATTAAAAAGGAGGGGAGGAAGTGAAGAACACGACTAGGAAGTGAGGGCTGGGATCCAGCAACTACTGATCTTCCAGTCGTCTTCTCTATTGAGATTGCTTGGCATTTTTCCTATCTCAAGGGCTTCCCTATATTTACGGTGATGGAATTACGAAACTCTAGCAAGAACACTGGTCTCCTCGATACAAACATGATGTTTGGTTTTCTCTGCATGCTCTGCTAAAGCGAAAGACTTGGTTCTCCTATGTTTAAGATCAGCTACGTGCTCATTAATCCTCTGATTAATGGAGCGTCCACTCTCACTAATATAGAAGTAAACAATTTAACAATTAAATAAATATTTATTCTTACTATATAATACCTAAATTAATTTAGCCCCAAGAGTTAGCTCAATCGGTCAAATCAAGTGCCTCGCCAATGGGAGGTCACAGGGTCGAATCCCGAAAGCTCTTGGGGTTAGGTCAGTAAATAGGCCGAGGGGTGTTGATGCCCTTCGGGTGGCGTCCACTCAGTGTTTAAAACCCTGGACGTAGCGGCTACCCACTGACCCGGGTATCCGTGAACCAGTAAGTGAAAAAAAATACCTAAACTAATTTATTTTAATATTATTATTATTATTATAATTAAAACAAATATTGAATTGTTAATACTTTTTATGTAAATTCATATTTCTCATTAATTTTTAATTTAATAATAGTATAACTAACTATTAGTTTAATAATTACTTAAATCCATAACTTTAACTTATTTTAATTTTTTATTTTTAATTAAATACAATTATGCTACTTTTTCCCTGAGACCGGTCAAACTAGCCGTTTCCTAGTCAAATATAGCCGTTAGCTAGTCAATATAGCCGTTTGCCTCGTCAAAAATTATAGCCGTTGGAGGTTTTTCTCTGTCTATTTAACATGCAACCTAGATATTATTTTTCAACTTGTCCTGATGATGAACCACAGTGGTTGGTTCAAAACGTGTCGACAAATGAAATATCATGTGATTTATGCCGAAAAATCTCTCATAAATTATGGGTTGTCAAAACTTATAGTATAAAGACTTAATCTTTATATCACATGAAAACATCTTATTAATTAATTAATTTTATTTTATTTTTATTTTTATGAAATTGACAAAGTCAAAACGTGTACAAGAAATACATTACAACATCTCTTCTATACAAGATTCTCAAAACAATTACAATTTAATAACTAAACAAATACTAATACATGTTAAATAATGAAATAAATTAATCTAATATATTAGTAATACAATTGAATAAATAATATAAAACATGACTATATAACAGTGAATATGTAAAGAATTTTGAAAATAAAATAAGAATTGTAAGGTTATAGAAATAATTACAAATTTACAAAGTAAAAAATAAAATGCTTAACCACATTATTATGCATTCCAAAAGGACAATATATAGAGATACAAATTGACAATTTTATTACCCTCACAAGATCTTAAAACATGTTAGGAGAATGGCTTGAGCAACAAAAATTCCCCCACAAACATAAAATTCTTCCGAGTGCAAAATTTTGGCATATGCTTCACGCTTTAGGTTTCCTGAATATTGTCTGGTTGTGCATGTAGAAATAGAAAAGGAATTTTATTTTCTCAATGGATTTTAATCCTCCTCATTTTTGTATTGCCACAATGCAATGACAAGAATGCAATAACCATTGGCTTGGGTTAGACAAGATTTTTATCATCGGTGATTCCCTCACCATGATCAAGTGGGTACAGGGTCATTGCTTTCTTGATGTTCTTGCTCTCCACCATGATCAAGTGGGTGCAGGGTTGTTCCCTTGATGTTTTTGCTCTCTATAATTGGATGTTGTTGATCAAGAACATTATCTCTTTTATCTCGGAAGTTTCTTTTCAGCATGTATTTAGGGAGAAAAATTCGGTGGCTGATGCTCTCTCTAAGCTCGACCCCTCTCTCTATCTGGGCTATTTGTTTTTTGAAAATTCTCAAATGACCAGAGTAATGGTGTGGGGTTTTCTAAGCTATAATCCTCTATTCTGTTGCTAGTTTTTGGCTCCTCTATCAACTTGTTTGCTGAGCTTTCTGCACTCTGTAGGATTGCTCTGTTCTTATTTTTATTCCTTTGCTCTTGTAGGGGAATGGACTTTGGTTTTGGATCTCATTTGTAATTACGCCGTAAGGCGTTCCCCTTTGAAATCAAATCCCCTCTTACCTTACCTGTATTACTATGATCTGTCTGATTTGATGTTAGACGATTAAAATGTTTGTGACCATTAGATTAAAGTTCTCGTTATAACTGAAACTATACCTATCGTACCTCCTTGAAACCATATAAATAACTACTTCGTAGATTTTCTGAAACATTGTTCTACGATCCTTTCATTCCGCACTGAACCAGACATCCTTCCAGGCTTGATCCCTTAAGCTCATTCTAGGAAGTAAGCACCATAAAGACATAGAGTGACCACAGACTATAAATAATAAGTCTATATGCGAGTTGCTCTCTGTAGAGGAGTCGCCAAAGGGAGGGGACCGAAGCCAAGTCGTTTGAGTTAGGTCACACTGCAAATGAGAATTACGAGTCCTCAAGCTGTTGAATCCCTAACTTAATGGAATCCTGCTGCAAGTAACCGATGGCTCTCCCATGGAGGAAACAATAGTTTTTAGTTTTTAATGATTTGTTTTTAATGATTTTGGGTTTTTACTACGAGGAGTTCAGTGACAGAAAACTGGAAATTGCTGGGAGTTCCTTGACAGAAAACTAGAAATCCCTGAGGTTTCTCATTTTATGCAGGATCTTGAATGAAATTTGTTGGGCACTGTGCAGGTAAATTTAAAAATGGAGTGGGTAATCTCGAAACGATTGTTTTTAATTTTTAATGATATTTTTTTAATGCTTTTGGGTTTTTACTGCTAGGAGTGATTTTGGGTTTTTACTGTGAAGAGTTCTGTGACAGAAAACTGGAAATTGCCAGGAGTTCCATGACAAAAAACTAGAAATTGCTGAGGTTTCTCAGTTTATGCAGGATCTTGGATGAAATCTGTTGGGCACTGTGCAGGTAATTTTCAAAATGGAATGGGTAGTCTTGAAACGACTGTTTTTAGTTTTTAATAATTTTTTGTTAATGATTTTGGGTTTTTACTGCCAGGAGTTCCGTGACAGAAAACTGGAAATTTCCAGGAGTTCCGTGACAGAAAATAGGAAATTGCTGAGGTTTCTCAGTTTATTTTGATGTATACTTCATTAATTTGTCCTCGAGAGCTGTCAGAAGAAGAGGTTGTCTGGTGGTTCTCAAAACGTATCTACATATCTACAGCAAGAGGGCACCAATCTTACCTTTAACAATCGCACTCCAAAAATCAGAAATCACTGGCCTTGTGAAGCGAACCAAAGAACCACTTAAATCCGGTGAGGACAACTGAACACCATCAGGCACATTCCTGTCACAATCATGTACACCATGTCTGGTTAATACTCTCTTCCTTGACCCACCAGTTTGTGGTTCACCAACTGGGACTTCCTTGATTGGTTTCACAGCTCAATTTTCAGAGTTAACATTAGGATTTGCATGAAAGTTTCTCAAATTTCCAACCCATGTATCATCCCCTTTTCACATGCTGACAGTAACTACATGATGTGAACAATCAAAAGTTACAACTTCCATCTCATTTCGAGTGGGCATGCTGAATTCATTATTATTGGTTGCTTCCTCTAACAATGTAGCTTTAGAATGATTTTCATGATAAATTTTAGGCAGACCCATTGTCTGATTATTATCACTTGAATTTGTTGGATCCCTTTGTGATTCTAACTAAGCATGTGAACCATTCCCCATGCCCATTTCAGTCATTGCCCGTTCCTCATCCAGAATAGAAACCTTATCTCCATGCGCATCTTCAGGTTCTATAGCTTGATTCATGTTAAATCTTGTCTTTGCTTCCTTAGATGCCTTCAGTTTAGAGGTCAAACTTGAATTTACACCCCAATCACTGGAGTTGACTGGCTTAGCAGACTCACAACACTGAGTTATTTCGCAATAAGGATTGTGGTAAGAGGGTCGATCGTTGTTGGGACATTCATATGTGCCATTAGAACCCTGTTCTTGGGCCCAAGCATTACGCATAATATTTCCAATTTACTTTTTTTTTCTAAATGCTTAGTATCTTTCTTCTTGAATATGGACACAAGGATGTTCTTTTTCTGTAATTCTGGGTGGAGCATGTGATTTTTGGATTTGTTGTGGAAACAGACCAGTTTTATTCTTCCATTTGGCCATTGTAAAAGTGGCGACAATGATGCGTTGAAGGGTTTAGTTAAGTCCATGTCTAAAGATGAGAAGAAGCAACATGTTTGCATTCCATGCATGCAATGTGTATTCAATTCAAACATGTGATCTCCATCATGGAAAAGAAACCACGCTTTTCAATATTGTTTATTATCTATGCCCTCGAGATGAAATTAAATTTGCAAGATGCCTCATTTTGTCTAATAATTCAACACATTTTTGTGTGCTGACTGTTGGAGGAAAATAATCACTGAAATAATATGTGTTTTAGAAGAGGAGTTTAATAGATGATAACCAATAAAATGTATAGTTGCACAACTTTGTTGAATTTGACAAAGAGAGGTTGAGATTGAGATCTTGATTTGCTAGATAAAGTGAATTAATCTACACCATAAGCAATCTTTTCTTCCACATGCATGCAAAATAATTGAATCCATGCTTCTTTAGTATAGAGAGTTCCCTTGTTCTTCCTTCTTGGATGTGATACTGCAATGCAGATATTTCTAGACAACTCTCCTCTTCATTCTTGCAATTTTTAAGATAAATGGAAGTTTTGTAAATTAGACATAGAGAGGTCAAGATGTCGATCGGTAAGCTAGATAGTGAATTGATCTACTCCATGAGCAATACATTCTTGCACAAGCATTTAAAAGAATTGAAGCTATGCATATTTGGTCTATCCAGAGATGAACCATTCCCCATGCCCATTTCAGCCATTGCCCATTCCTCATCCGGAATATAAACAGAATCTCCATGCACATCTTCAGGTTCTGTAGCTTGATTCATGTTAAATATTGTCTTTACTTCCTTAGATGCCTTCAGTTTAGGGGTCAAAATTGAATTTACACCCCAATCACTGGAGTTGACTAGCTTAGCAGACTCACAACACTGAGTTTTTTCGCAATAAGGATTGTGGTAAGAGGGCCAATCGTTGTTTGGAGATTCATATGTGCCATTAGAACCCTGTTCTTGGGCCCAAGAATTATGCATAATATTTCCAAAATAGAAACACAAAGCATAAATGTTTTGGCATTTAGGTTGGTCAATTTATTTTTGAAGATGAAGAGCAACATTTTTCCAAAATCATCTAGAACCCCTCCTTCTGCAAACATTCAGATGTGCCATTAGAACCCTGTTCTTGGGCCCAAGCATTACGCATAATATTTCCAAAATAGAAACATAGCATAAATGTTTTGGCATTTAGGTTGGTCAATTTATTTTTGAAGATGAGGAACACCATTTTTCCAAAATCATCTAGAACCCCTCCTTGTGCAAATCCGCTGGGAACAGGTAAACCATTTATATTATAATATGATAAATTGCCTTGACACTCATCTAATTTTGTGCATCTCTTGCTTTTATGAGGTCCTTTCAGAAGTGGTAATAATAATATACATGTTTGGATGCAGGATTCACTGGTGACGAATCCAAACATTGCCTTAGTAAGTTTTCAAACTTCCATTTATATTCTTATATTGCTTATGCATTTGTATTTTGGTTAAATAAGGATTTATAAGTCCAGATGCATCTCAAGTTAATGTTTAGCATCTCAAGTTAATGTTTAGTCAGTCCTTTCCCAACACTTTCTGAAATCAAGCAGAATCTCACCATGGATTCTTTTATCTTTAGGAAGATGTTTTATATTCAATTACTGCTAACATGGACTATGAGGACATGCCTGATTTCATTGTGATGGAGGATGTTACAGGTGTCAATGTAGGTAGGCGTTTTGTTATTGTCTGCTTGCTTTCTTTCTAAGAAATCTTAAGAGTTCCATGATATCTAATTTATAGTTGAGAAAATCAACATTATCTAAATCGATGCCAAATTTATGAGTTATTTCTTTCTTGCATGTAAAAAGAGATATTTTTGAACATATAGACATAAGCGTCAACATCTGATATCTTCTTGGCTATTACAATTTTACTTTTTTTTCTATTGAAATGATTTTTTGTTTTGTTAAATGCTTAGTAACTTTCTTCTTGAATATGGACATGGGGATGTTCTTTTTCCGTAATTCTGAGTGGAGCATGCGATTTTTGGATTTGTGGTGGAATCAAACCAGTTTTATTCTTCCATTTAGCCATTGTAAAAGTGGCGACAATGATGCGTTGAAGGGTTTAGTTAAGTCCATGCCTAAAGATGAGAAGAAGAAACATGTTCGCATTCCATGCATGCAATGTGTATTCAATTCAAACATGTGGTCTCCATCATGGAAAAGCAGCCACTGCTTAATGAATTTAAGTAAAACTGTTTGGCGAGGAAAAAAGCTTCCATATTTCAAGGCTTTTCAATATTGTTTATTATCTATGTCCTCGAGATGAAATTAAATTTGCAGGATGTCTCATTTTATCTAATAATTCAACACATTTTTGTGTGTTGACCTGGAGGAAAAGAATCCCTGAAATAATAAGTGTTTTAGAAGAGGATTTAAACAGATGACAACCAATAAAATGTATAGCTACACAAATTTTCTAAATTTGACAAAGAGAGGTTGAGATTGAGATCTTGATTTGCTAGATAAAGTGAATTAATTTACACCATAAGCAATATTTTCTTTGACATGCATGCAAAAGAATTGAATACATGCTTTTTTAGTATAGAGATTTCCCTTGTTCTTCTTCCTTGGATCTGCTCTTCATTCTTGCAATTTTTAAGATAAATGGAAGTTTTGTAAATTAGACATATAGAGGTCGAGATGTCGATTGGTAAGCTAGATAGTGAATTGATCTACTCCATGAGAAATACATTCTTGCACAAGCATTTAAAAGAATTGAAGCTATGCATCTTTGGTCTATCCAGAGAGTTGCCTTTGTACTTTTTCCTTTGTCGAGTTACTAGCAGTGCAGAGATTGCTAGGACATTCTTGGTATTTCTTTGAGGTCTCTTTGCTTGAAGAATAGATCGAGGATTGCTAGATAACTTGGACTAAATCATATACACTTCTATTATATGATTGAATGAGCTATTTAGCAAACCTCGATCTACTTCAAGCCAAGAGACCTTAAAGATTTATCAAGAATGTGCTAGCAATCTCTGCACTGATAGTAACATGTCAAAAGCAACTCTCCAGGTAGACCAAAAAAGCATAGCTTCACTTCTTTTACTTGCTTGGCCATAAATATTTCTTTTTCATTTCTGTCAATTACAATTTCTTACCTTATTCACAAGACCTTGAGACTTTTCTCATAGACTTAATTAATAGTTTCAATTTTGCGATATGTTATAAGAAAATATATCTTATTCATTCTCGTGACATAAAATCTCTTACCATGTTCAATCTATGAGAGCATGTAGCATTTTCCACAACACAGATTGTGTGAAGGGAAATCTAGGTTGTATTCCTAGCAATGTTGTGAACATTGGCATCGGGATAAAATCGGCAAGGGTCCGAAAAAACAAAAAATCGGGAAAATTGGACATCGAAAAAATCAAGATACCATCAAAATATTGGGAAAAATATCGGCAAACATTGGCTAGGCAAAAAAATCGTAGGCCAAAAAATCATGATTTCGAGATAAAATAGGGACATTACATCGAGTAGGCCAAAAAATCGTAGGCCAAAAAATCATGATTTCGAGATAATATAGGGACATTACATCGACTAGGCCAAAAAATCATGATTTCGAGATAAAATAGGGACATTATCGAGATGTTCGCAACACTGATTCTAAGTTTCTATACTTGTAGTTGCAAGTTTTTTTTATCACTTCTTCAAGTTTGGGAATGAACTATAGTTGTATGAATGCAAACAATGGTCGTATGCATACAAACAAGTATATCCATGAGCTTTTTTGTATTAGTTCTTCTAGTATGAAATTGAATTATAGCTGTATGAATGCAAAATGCCCATATGCATCAAAACATGCATGTGCATGAGCTTGAGTTTGAAAAACTTTTAGGTGTAGGAAAATGCTGAATTATGGATTTTAGATACAAGGACTAATTAGTAACATGCTGAAACAATGGAGAGTTAGTTTATATGGGTTACAAACAAGTATATCCATGAGATTTTTTGTATCAGTTCTTCTAGTATGAAATTGAATTATAGCTGCATGAATGCAAAATGCCCATATGCATCAAAACATGCATGTGCATGAGCTTGAGTTTGAAAAACTTTTAGGTGTAGGAAAATGCTGAATTATGGATTTTACATTCAAGGACTAATTAGTAACATGCTGAAACAATGGAGAGTTAGTTTATATGGGTTTATGCTCATATCCTACTGATGAAGGAAGAAGATACTTGGGAACAAGACTAAAAGACAATAACTTACAAAGCTACGGTTTCTTACGGACTATTGTATGATTGGTGGGATATGAGTCTAACAACTTTGAAATTACTTTTAGTTCACATTAACATGAAATTCTAACGCACTCAAGCATTAACAGCAGTGCCTGCTGCTTAGTCATCTCCTTATAGTGTCTGGTTAACTGTAATCTCAAATGTGCAAAAGCAATTGAAGGCTGATGCTGGAAAGGATTTTAGCGATTTTATAAGGTTTTTAGGCAACTCATTTGCCCTTCCTCTCTTCCCTCCAAACCTATCATGCACTCGAGGAAACCCATTCCAGAATAGGAGTTGTGCTCTTTGTTTGTTTGTTTGGACATGAATCATTTTTGCAGCAAAGGAAAATGGTTCCACCTATATGCTGTAACCTGGTCCCATGGAAGGAAATGGTCAAGTGCAAATCCCCTTTTCTGGAATCAAACACAATCCCTTCACATGAAAGGGTTGAGTGCCGACCCCTGATTCTAGAATCCAACACAATCTCTTGACAGGAAATGGATTTGATTTTGGAATCACCAAAATTCAAATATTTGGGTGAGGATCCTTGTTTCCTGAATCTGACATGAAGGTGGAGCATAAGTTCCACCTCCTATAGGTGATTCTAGTAACTGTGGGTGGAACCATTTACCTAGAGGTTTTATTAAACTTTAAATATACACCAGAATAGGAGTTGTTTTGTTTTGTTTTTTTGGTTGGGACAGGATTCCTTTTCCGGCAAATGGAAATGATTCCACCTTTGATGGAAACAATCTAGTGCAGATCCCCGATCATTTGACAGGAAACGGTTCTGATATTGGAATCTCTAAAATTCAGATATTTGAGTGTGGATCCTTGACTATTGAATCTGACCTGAACAGAGAGCATGAGCACCACCTCCCACAGGTGACTCTGGTGACTGTGAGTGGAACTATTTACTTTCCCTTTATGTCTCTCTGATGCATGTGTATTATAGTATATATAGCTTAAGAAAGTGCTTTGTTTCATAGGAGATGTATGCTCTGGATTGTTAATAAAACTAGACTATTAAGTGGAATTATCTTACCTGTAGGTTAACATTTTTTTAATTAGTTGTCCTTAAGAGGAGTCCTCATTATTATGTTCCATGTCTCTCTGATTCATGTGTATTATAAAATTTCTATTTCTTTATCTGGTATAATTGTATTTGTTTTTGACATTCTTAGAGTTTCCGGTCTGCAGGTGTTTATGCTGAAGGGGACTTCATGATTCATTTAGCGGGATTGAATGATAACAAGGAGTGGGTCGAGAAGATTCTACAGGAACTCGAGGAAGAGAAGAGCACATTTAAGGATGGAATTGTCAATGATTTGAGCATCTTCATTTTTGAAGGCGCATATTTTTGTTGCTAAATTAACCTATTCTTTTTTGCGGGTAGTTCATATCCAATTCATTCATTCTTTTTCCAGTGGAGGGAGGCTCTTATCTGCGATGTTCATTTCAATTTCAGACTTCCTAGGTATGATGAATTCAACTTGAGGATTTTTCTAGAACTAGTTTAAAAGATAGAAACTCCATATAGTCGCTTGATATGCATGATATTTGATGAGTATTTTTTTGGTTTTCCTCTGACAGCTTGTTTTTTTCCATGGTTGCCAGGTTTACAAGTTGATTATTTGTGATGAAGCCTTGTATCTATATCATCAATTTAACCATGTCCTGCTTTGTACACTATGTTCTTTTGGTATATCACGAGTGGTTATTGTTTTTATAAATCGAAATTTTGTGCCTGACTTTTTGTTGTCAGAAATATGTGAAAACCCTGTGGACTGTACTTGATATTTATTGTGAGTTGTGGGACACTTTTACTACGCTTGAGATGATAAGGTTCTTTGATTGATATGGAGCAAAGCCAATCACCCATCATTGAATACATGGAATGCTACCTATAAGTAATGCCTAAATGGAACTACCTAGACTCGATTTCAAATATTCCTTCCATAAAAAAGATCAATTGTAAGGTGATGCCCCCCTTTAAGGGTATTTTGTTATAATCAAATAAAGGTAAAGGTTTCCTATCTGATTCTTTGTATCTTGTGTGTGATTTTATATTCAAATATATTGAGGTACTTAATAGATAATACCTTGGATAACACTTTCCTTACAAAGAGTGAGTGTTAGAATTTTACCTTTGTTACTCTAAACATGTTCATCCTTCAGCAACACAACAATACACTGCAATATCCCCTAAACGGAGAAGCATACCCAACAACAACCTTGGACTGTGTGCAGATGGGTTAAAGGTGTAGTCAAAATCAAAATCAACATGGTGCAAAAGTGATGGTGGAGTTTACATTTCTGAAGGTATTTCTCCTTCAACATTATTTCATCTCAGCAGATCCGTGGAACTACATAGACTCGATTTCAAATATCCTCACAAAGCTTCAGTGAACTGCATAATACAACTGGTGGATTTTTGTCACAATTATGTTCTTGTGAAGGGAATTAATGAGAAAGGTTGACTTATTCAAAACAGGGGAACAGTGGATGGATCACTAAGACAATTTATTACTATAGATTTGAGAATGCATATTTTGCTGGGAAAGGGTTGTGAAAATGCTTCATAGCTTCAATGGCAAAACCATCAGTGCCAGTTTTGCAATATAAGAAAAGAGGGATATTGCTTTCAGGAGGAAAAAGGATCACTATTCTCTTTTGGGTGTCTCTTGTCACGCCTCTTGCAATGATATCAGGGTTGCATACGGAACATTGGCATTGAAATACCACCCTGATGTCATGCCTCTGCACCAGCTTGAGACAACCACTGACCTTTTTTCTGAGATAAATCAGGCTTATGATACTCTGTCTCATCCACAAAAGAGAAAATCATATGATGATCTGCACCTCATACCCAAGTTTGACACTGCCAGGACTGTAGGATCCCCATCCTCATTTGGGCATTGGAGAGGAAGGAATTGGGAAACAGATCAATGTTGTGGTTGAGGGGGAATTGTGACCATGTTCTTATTTCTAACTCTAGTGTGTGGATTTTGGTTATGTATTAGAGATGAATAAGACCTTTAAAGACCTATTTTCCAGGTCTTTATATTGTTCTTTGTCGTGGTAATAAATGTTGATTGAATGATCTTGGACATTGTAAATATATAATTTTGAAACATTATAATGATGTGTAGAGATTGCATCAATTTTACAAGACACTTCAAGCTACTAGTTCCTTTTCTATTGCCTTACGGTGTTACCTTTGCAACATCTGGTGCAAATGCTAGTTAAAAGTGCTGACAAATATGATCACATAGATCAAATAGTATAGTACGATATAGACCTATGATATTGTAAAACTTTGTCTTGTTTTTATTTTCATTTCTCTTCTTTTGCAGGGGAATAGACTCTGGTTTTGGATCTCCTTTGTAAGTAAAAGTGCTGACCTATATGATTACATAGATCAAGTAGTATAGGATGATATAGAGCCTATGATATTGTAAAACCTTTTCACTTTGAATGAAAGTTTTGTTGCAATAATCATTTACATGTTTTTTTTGGTTTTCTAATTTCCAAATTTTGAAAAGATATGGTCATATATTAATTTATTTTATATTATCTACATTGTTAGACGAAAATTATTATTATTATTATTAATTTTAATTTCGAAATTTTATTTTTCCCAATTTTCTTTGGCTTGTCGGTCTCGAAACCAGAGTAAAGGCAAAATCGAAAAATTTTGTTTAAAAATTTCAAACCTTAAAATTGGAGATGACATGTATACAAAAACTTTGGCTTATCATGCATAAAAAGAATATCTAAAACTAGTAAAAACAATAATAAAAAATAAGACATTGTTGCTTTAAAGTAAGTCCGCAGGTGTTGGTCGCTCAATATTAAGAGGGGAAGTGGCTCTCTATAGTAAAGGATTGTGGTCTCCATTTGTTCCATTCTTTTATCCCTATCCCTATCCTGATAGGGACCAAGTTAATCAGAAGAAAAATAAAATTAATATTCCATTCAATAAATTGACGAAGAGCCAAGTTAAGTTAAGACTCTATCAACTTTCATAATAACAAATAAGTATGATGTTTTAAAGTGTTCAAGTTTATTTTACAAGTAAAATATTTTAACCTACATATTTGCCTAGTTTTAATCAAATTTGTAAAGTGTAAATTTTAATTTAATACAAAAATAGTTTAACCTTCATGCTAAAATTTGTTATAGTTATTTAAAAAAAATGTAACATACTCTCTGTTTTTTTTTTATTATAAATTATACTTTAAATATAAGAACTAGCTTACCTTCTTTAATTTTATTATCATATTTATGAATATTTAAAAAAATATATATTTTCATTAAAAAAATTGTTTTTTTGTGAACTATAACAATTTGTATTGTTTTTTTGTTTTGTTTTTTGCTTTTTGTTTTTTGTTTTTTTTTTCTAAATTAGACTAATTCTATTAATGTAACAAAAGTAGTACAAGGAGGCACCAACCTTTGCAGAGCAAGCCCCCAATTATGCCATGTTTAACAACAACAGACTGTAAAGAGACTGCCCACACCAGGGAAACCAGTAAGAGTTTGATGCCCACGCAGGGGTAACAGCCTGTAGTGCCAGAGTGGAACATTTTTTTGAACAATCATCAAAATTAACAAACATTGCATTAAAAAAAAAAAAACCAGAATAGACCCATGCTTCTGAGTGGAAGCGTGGGTGGCCAGGTGGCCTCGCCACTTGCCAACCCAAGGTCACTACATAGTACCTGCGTGCCTAAACACCCGCATTTGGGTATAACAATTTGTACTGTTATTTAAAAAGGGATTATATATTAAGTACCATCCATATCTTTATGGTTGTGAAAGCTAATATAAAAAAAGACAAAGAAGCATAAAGAGTTTCGTACAACCGGATTCTAGATCACAAAACAAATCTAAATACTGAGAGAGACAAAGATATATGGGCAAAAATACAGCCTCAGCCAACACATAATCTGAGATGACCAAGGGATTGTGGTTATAATAATCAGCATAGATTCATCTTAAATACAAATCTAACATGAGTCCAGAGGAATCCAATTTATTCACGTGTAAATTTGTTTATGACCCGCCATTATTTAAATGTTTTGTATAGTTATTATTATTTTTATTTTTAGATTTTTCATAATTTTTATTTTGGCCAACATGAGCAAAATTTCAGTTAAATTTTGATGACGAACGAACATCGTTACACATCATACTGGGTTGTAGAATGAGCCTCTCGACTCAATAACGATTTAGCCAATGACAAAAGAGTCATTCAAGAAAGGTAATAATAACTAGAATCCTAATTTTCTATAGATAGAAGACAAAGATATGTACTTGCAAAATGAACCTTTTGGAAAATGTTGACCTTGTAAATTGCACCACCACAAACATCTTGTTACATATATCACAAGGTCAACCGTTGAAACCAATTGACGCCGAAAAAAACATCTTTCAATAATAGAACGAAATAACTTCCAACGTTGGAACAAAGCCAAGAGTTGACAAGCAAGAGCAACAATGTACAACTTTGAGCCACTGAAAAAAAAAATAAAGAGAGGCACTGCAAAATACTATGCATATCAAAACAAGAGCTAAACTAGGGAAACCACCAATACATCTTCATATCATGAGCCATCCCTATTGTTAAGAGCCAAAAAAACATCAGCAACATTAAAGTGTGTTGAACCATATAAACCAAAACTAAAGCACGAGTTTCTAATCCTGGTCAGAAGAGATACAAGTCAAGTTAAGATTACTGCTAACTGGAGGGTCAATAGGGTCTTTAGGAGGATTAGAGAGATCCCTCGAAGTTGAGTCTAACACCAAGTAATTCTCCACACTTTCTACATGCTTCAGGGAAGCATCAATGTCATTAAGACTAAACCTGTGATTCCGTAAAATGTGCTTAATATTCTCCAACCCATAAAAGACATTAAAATTGTCAACTTTGTTATCCTTGAGAACTAAGTGAAAGAGAGTGTCCATCTGTTGATGTAAAGAGAGAGAATACAAAAAATGCTATCACCTCTTCCAAAATTTACCCGGGTCTAGAACCCGTTTTAGACCATCACCCACCACTTTTGAATCCAAATGGTATGGATGGTCTCCAGACTCTTGAAACTCTAGCATCAAAATTTCTTTATGCACCTCAAGGGGAACAATGTCAAAGAAAGTAGCTATTGTGTTAAAAGCAAAAGGTAAGCCACATTTTATACCAACATTCCCACCACCACCTCATTGACTCGCCATTCTTTATTGAGGAGGCATGATAGAGGATGCAAGGGAATAATGTAGACAACTGCTTAGAGTACTCCACCCAAAAAAACAAGCAAGTGAACGAGTCACTACTCCTTCAAGACTAGACCGAAAAACAACTAGGTCGTCCCCCAAATTCCATAGAAGAGGCCCAATTTCAAAAAAGGATTTGAAATTCACCACAGTGAATTGGCATAACATACCAATAAACCCAACCTGAAACTGAAAGTCGAGCACTAAGGGTACCCCACAGGCTACAATAACAGGAAAAACCCTAAAGACAAGTGACAACGTAAAAAGGGTGTAGGCAAACTGAAGGAAATAAATTTGAGCCACAAATGACTTGAGACTTACCCAATTCACTAGCTCAGAGAGTCTTAAAGCAACCAACCAGATAAATCGACACAAAACCCAAAATAAAAGCCAACCCTTTACAAATAAAGCTCAAAAACCCTTTGCTTCAAAAATTTGAGCCACAAATGACTTGAGACTTACCCAATTCACTAGCCCAAAGAGTCTTAAAGCGACCAACGAGATAAGTCGACACAAAACCCAAAATAAAAGCCAACCCTTTACAAATAAAGCTAGAAAAACCTCTGCTTCAAAACCAGAATGAGAAATGGCTTGGATACCAACATCCACAAACCAAAAAAAGACAAGGATAAAAAATACCTCTAAACTTGTTATCCACAAGAGGTGAATTAGAGTATATAACCACCAATTCGAAAATAAACCTGAACTTTGTAGAATGCACATAGAAAATAAAAAACACCAATACCTCACTAAAACCAACATAAAAAAAACCCAATAAAATTCTCTCATCCAAACCCTCATCAACCAAAAAGTACATTACAATACTCAAATATCAAGATCATATGCAAGAGGTTGAGGAAAGAGCCCTCACCTCCACTTCTCTGCTTAACGTACCTCTGCCACCCTATAACACCCACTTTGCATTTATAATAAATGGAAATCAGGTGTAAAACCCAAATCCCATTACCTATCTGGTGCCACACCATTGCGAACCAAAAAAAGGGTTGTAAACCTCACACTACATCTAACAAATCATCATTCCCTCCATCGTTCGCAACCCCATTGAGGAATTATAACTCTTTGGTTATTTGAAACATTACCTAGTGAATATATGGTGGATGCAACCTTATCATCCTCTATCATCGATATTATTTCCTTGCTTTTTACGAGGTGACGTGGGGTTGCTTTGTAGTATTTTATGGGGCTACCTTCGGATCATATGCCATTATGCATTGCGTGTAAAGGAAATCATTTTGCTTTTTGGATAAGTGTTTTACGTGGATTGTATGAGTAGAATAGTGAAGATTGAGACATCAAAAGGTTTGCAATATTCTAGTAAGGTGTATGCTTCATACTTCAACGATTTCATTTATAAGGACAAGGGAATGGGCCATGTACTTTATAATGATAAGGGAATGTCATATTCTAGTAAAGTGTATGTTTCATGGTCAAGCCATTTCATTTAGTAAAGTGTATGTTTCATGGTCAAGCCATTTCATTTATAAGAAGAAGGGAATGGCCATGTTATATAACATATAGGATAAGGGTAAGGATCTGAAGGTAAAGTTTTTTTATTTATTTAAGGAGTTAAAGAAAACTGATTGAGGCGTAAGGTTTTTTTATTAGGTTAAATAAAGGTTAGATGGATAATTCAACTTCATTCCTCAGCAAAAGATGATTAACTTAAAGCATAATAAAGGTTATATGGTAATGAAGTGTTATTTTAATGTATAATAATTTCAAATTCACTAAGTTATAATGAATAATAATTTTAAATTCATTAAACTATAATGATAAGATTAATGGTGAGTTTATTATGTATATATGTTATTAAACAAATTTTTGATGGGAAATCGATACACAAGGTTAAGGTAGAGAAAAAGGCATTAGAGGAACACTAGAAGAGAGTAATCATTGAATATAAAAAATGAACACTAGTCGGGATTATGTGGACAAATGTAATCAAGTGATTGGAAAGAGGCACTAAAATATTTGCATCAAAATTGTCCTTGTAAAAAATGGTGTAAATATGGTTTCAAGGATCAAAATTGTCCTTGGAAAAAATGGTGTAAATATGGTTTCAAGGGTAGATGAGAAGATTTTAGAGGGACGTTAGGGCAGAGTAAACATAGGACATAAGAAAGTGGACACTAGTTAAAATCACGTGGACAAATGTAATTAAGTGATTAGAAAGAGACACTAAAACATTTGTATCAAGATTGTTCTTGGAAAACATGGTGTTAGATATGTGGCAATGGATCCAAGGTGACAAAAGAATAGAAGTAATAAAAGGAAATGGAAGAGTGTAAATCAAAGGGGACATGGCACCCTGAGAAGAAATCAATCTAGGACAAGGTGTCTCGAGGGTTGTGAAGTGGACTACTTCTAATAGAGATGTTGGGGAACAAATTAGGGAAGGTGAACATGGAACAATTGAGGTGGTCATTAAGAGGTCATGATAGGACCTAAATGGACTCTTACTAAGGGACAATGATGAACTCATATGGATAACATAATTAGGAAAGTTAGTGGATGGGGATATGATATGGAAATTGAGAGACATACACGGAAATAGTCACAACTAAAATTTCATCAAGGACTTTTTGAGGGTCTCATAATAGGGGCAATGCCAAAAATGGAAGATGAAGGGACAAGACATAATAAATGTCAAACCGGATGCACTCAAGAAAAAGGCTTACAACATTGAAATCATCTAAAGTGCACAATTTACCATCATATTTACAATGAACAGATCACTTGGAATGCACAAGTTACCATAACAGTTACAACTAAGGACTTCACAGAGTAATGCTCAACTCTTCCACTTGATAATAAAAACATTGTTTGATCTAATTTGTTTTATGCGCATTTGTTTTCATTATTTACTTCAATTTTAATTATGATTTTGTTTATTCTAATTTAGTTAGCCCTGGAAAAGAGATGTTAATATTGAAGTATTTTCTCAAGAAGGTGCTGCGAGGGAAAGCACAGAACGAGGGTTTGGAACAACAGGGGATTTCTGGTTACCATGGAAGGGCGAGGAGGGGGGAGTTCTACTCCCTCCTACATCCACATAGTGGCGAATAGAAACAAGGAAGCGGGCTCGAATCGCTTCAAAAAGCCAATGGAGGCAGGAACGGAGAGGATCAGCACGGAAAAGCTTGAAATCAACAGTTCTCATCAGCGGAAAAGGAATCATGAGGAAGGTAGAGGAGAGAAGAGAACAAAAAGCAGCAGTCAGAAAGCTGAGAACAGGAGTGTGACAGGACTCTGCAAACCCAGGCTACAGAGAACAGGGATCACATGGCGGCATACACAGTTATATGCAAATTTATGGGAATATGGCCAACAGAGAAGGCATTGCAGGTGTGGATAAGAAACCAATGGAACCTAAGGGGGAAATAATCCTCCACCTTGGGTCCAAGGGTTTCTTCACAGTGGTATTCACAAACCTAGAGGACAAAGACAGAGTGTTCAAAGGAGGATCATACTTCTATGCGGCAGTTGGCCTCTACATGCGACCATGGGTGATGAATTTTGTCTCGGAATGAGAAACATTCACATTAGTACCGGTATGGATACGACTCTACTCCCTACCTTTAGATTACTGGATGCCTGAATCCTTAAAGGCCATAGGCAATAAATTAGGTCATTTTAAAAAAAAATCAGAGGCTACTCTGCAAGGAAAATACACCTCCTTTGCGCGCATATGTGTAGAAATGGACCTATTAGGAGCACTTTCGGATGAAATCATTCTAGAAGTTTATGATGAAGAATGGGTGCAGGTGGTGGACTATGAACATGTCCCATTCAGATGCCGCAAATGTCATGAGCATGGGCACCTCATTAGAGATTTCCCTTTAAACAAACTGGAGGAAAATATGAAAACTAACAAAGGCAAAGACCCCGAAGGCTTTACCAAGGCGGGAGGAAAAGGGAAAGGAGGAAAAAAGTACCAAAGGAAAACTAGCGAGGATAAACACCCAAGTCATAACAGTTTCAAGATTTTAGAAGAAGAAGATGAGAACAATGCGATGAACCAAGCATCGGAGGATAATCCTGCAGAGAAGGAAAAAGATGCCAGCATGGAGGATGTACCTGAGAACAACAAACTAAAGGAAGATATGCTAAACATCATGGAACTTGGCAGGGAGCATGAGATGACCCCATGTGAAGTGGGAATAGAGGACCACGAACTACAGGAGATTCTTGAGAGGGAGAACCTCAATCTAGAAAATTTCTTGGAGCAGGGAACCACCAAAGGGGTTGATTATCTACCACAATAGGAGTTTGACAGAGTACAACAGCTCTTCCTCTGGAGATCTCAAGAAAATGGTTCTGGAATCAAAATAAACCATGATAGCCAGGAAATTAGAGGGGTTAAATTGATGGAGGCAACATCGGGACACACTTCCAAGAACCCAGGTAGGAAAAGAGGAAGGAAAATACAGAATGAGTTGCTGAGAGAGTGTGGGACACTCATGATTAACTCAAGTAAGATTAAAGATCTTACTAGTTACTCATTTACAAATCTTTCATAATGAAGCTCACAACCTGGAACATTAGGGGTCTAGGAAGCAAAGGAAACAAAGAAATCTTAGCAATAGAATAAAAGAAGAAAAACCAAACATGATGTTTATCTAGGAGACAAAATGCTGAATAGATAAAATCAGAGAGATACATAGCAAATGGCTCATTAAGTATGAGTATCTATAAGTTAAAGCAGACAGCACGACAGGCGAGATTCTCACTCTCTGGAATCCCCAGAAACTTAGAATCCTAGATGCTGAGGCATCTAGGAACTACCTTTCAATGGTGATCCAACCTTTGGGTGATAAGGAAATATATATGATCACAAATGTCTATGGTCCTGTTGTGCTCTACAACAACCCCCCATTTCATACAAATTTTATTCTCAAAACTATAATATGGAATGGGTCCCTTTTTATTTAAATTGGTATCAACTTATTATTATTCAAAAAGGTCCGAAACAAAATAAAAACATTATAAAACCTTTTTGATAAATCAATTAATCGGTCTTAGAACATATAAATGAGTAATCTTTTATCATTGCAATAAAGCGATCGCAAGATTGCATATCGCAATGACAAGGGAGGCATGACTTAAAAGACCCATTGATTTTCTCTGACGCGACAATTCAAAAAAGGCTATTGGATATCGGCAATGACAAGCTATCATAACAAAAGCCCCTTTTCGCTCCGATGCGATGTGATATCGCTATTGGCGATCGCAGATGTACCATGCATGCCTTTCAAAGCCCTCAGTTAAAACTCCCGATGCGAATTGGCGATATCGCTATCGGCAATCGGGGATTCCGAAAGGAACCAATATAACAACTTAAGCTTTCCCCCGATGGCTGATTGCGATAAATCTAAAAGCGCGGATTTCAAAAAGCATTGATAAAGCCGAGATATTACGGTTAATTAGTATTAAAGGCCTTATCTTCCCGATAGCGATTCACTTACGCTCAACCGCCAAAACATCAAAGCCACACTTGAATGAATCATTCAGCCAATAAACGATATGATGAACATTTAAAGGATTGACAGGTTTAAACAACCATTTAATGATATAGTCAGTCTAAAATCTCTTCATAGATTGTATCCGCGGCCACCTTAAGTTAATCCTCCATTATGCATTGTTTAATATATCTCGTTCATATTTGGTTTGCGCCACCAAGTCTCTGCATTACGTTCATTTTCTCTCCTGTGCAGAGCTCTTCCGAAGCAGTAAATTCAAGCAGAATGGGGAAGAAATCGAAGAAAACTGGAACAGCTTCCGCTTCAGCAGTTACAGGACAACACATTGCCGATCCTGGACAAAGCAAAAAGGGACTGATATCGGACACCATGTTTAGGACTCGGTAAAACTACTTGGTTGAATGTCTACAATCTGATTGAGGCCGAGGAGCCTGAGGTAACAACAGTGCAAGCCACAGTAGACACGACCCGAAAGTCTGATGCTACCCTTAAGGATCTAGCTGACTCTCACCTTCATCGGATAGCAGCCCAAGAACAAATTCTCCCATATACAGATGTGGTGAGATGGGCAATTGAAGAAATCCCAATCACCAACAGAACATTCAGCACCATGGATGGGAGAGTCTTCGGCTTGTTTCAACCTGATGATTTGAGGCAAATGTATCATTTTCCTACACCAGAGAAGAAGTGCAACAAAGCATTTTTGGAAAAATTCAGAAATGAAAATGATATTGAATCAGAACCTATAAGGGATTGGAGGCAAAACCCAGCGAAACACAAGCACGAGTCTTCGGGTAAGTACTCTGTCGATTCTTTGTGTTCCCCTTATTGTTATGCTGGAGTAATGATGTGTAGGTTGTGGGGGTTGCATGATTCCGCAAACTTCACTATAGAAATGGTTCCTTTGATGGAGGCAGCATGTAATAGTGAAATAATGGATAGGGCAACTATACTGTCTGATAAGCTAGCAACCGCAGTCCTTGAGTTTAGAAGTAAATCCCGCATTACTGAAAGGTTTATTACCCCATTCTACTATAGTGCCTATATCTTGGACACCCTGTGTTTTAATTCTGAATTTCCTGTGCTTGGATGGATATGGACTCCACAAGACCCCATGCCCATTCATTTATACCATCAGAAGTTATGGAAAGCTCACTATAAGCACCATGTATATCAAATCTACAACGGTTTTATGTTACCCATTCACTATTCTATTTTTGATAAACCTGCTCCTAAGATTTCCTACCAAGCGGAGATTGACTTGAAATCCGTAGGAAGATGGTTCGGAGAAGAAAAATTCACCTATGTAAGAGTTTTCGGCAGCCAATCCAACCCTAATGTCCTCCCTTTGTACATACCTGATAAACTGTTAGCCAGGGAGGTAGCCTATCAGATTACATCCGAAGGAGTTACACAGACTCTGAAGAGTAAAAAGAAGCAAGTTTGGTCTCCTTTTCCTCTAAGATGCGGTGTCTACACTCTGCATGACTTTAAACATGCAGAGAAATAAGCTGATAAAATCAAGGCACTAAGTCTATCAAATCTTCCTAATAGGGGATTTGATCCAAACAAAGTCGCCTACAATGCACTTGAACAGGTAAAATTAACTAAATTTGATCATAAAGAAGATTTGTTCGATGACCTGTTCTCCTTAGCCAAGTCAATATCCCAAGTTAAATCGCTGGCCAGAATGGAATATCAGGATGACGGTTTAGTTGAATTTAACAGAATTGGAGAACAGAGGTTGCAAACTCTGCCTCTAGATCTGTTAGCAACGACCCCAACGACAGAATCAAGCGAGCCTGAGCAGCGACTCACTAAGGAACCTCCTGCTACATCAAAAGAGCAGGAGGAAGTGCATGCAAAAGAGCAAGAGGAAACCCAGAGAAAAGAGCAGGAACAGAGCAGCACAGAGGTGAATGTAGATGCCCAGATTGACCCGAAATTGCTCCAGGAATGGCAGCAATTCGACTCAATCATAAGCAATCTTGAGAGCTCGAAGGAAGCCGAAACATCAAAAGCGGCTGACACACAGGAGACAACATCTAAACAGGTTCCAAGTGGAACCAGCGGCCTACCCAGTTCTACAGGAATAGAGATAATTCCTAAGGATCCCTCCGATCAGATTGTTTTGCAAGTAGAAGAAATTCCTCCCTTAGATGTCTTTTACAGCCCAAAGCACAAGGTTGTAGTAAAACGACAGCGGAAAAGGAGAAGGACTGATCAACCTTCCCTATTCCCTGAACAAACATTGACGGGCAACGTGGTTTGGAAGGAGGAATTTGATCCCTCTGATGACCTAACAAAACTGTCCCAATATGCTGGAGCCTATTCGGCAGCCACCATAGACAAGGCATCAGAGGTGAGTAATCTATTAAAAGGAAAAGACCAGGAAATCATTTTGCTACAAGCACAACTATCGGAGGCACAGCAGAAGGCATTGGAAAAACTAAAAGCAATGAATGAACAAATGCTGAAGTTGAAAGATGAGCAAATTGCTCAACTATCAGCCCAAATAGAGAAAACCAAGAATCTTCCACAGCCAGATGAATTCAGAGCAGAGGAATTACAAATAAACAAGGCATTAGTGACATAGATAAGGTTGTTATGTCAAAAAATCGCCCAAGCAGAACCTTTATGTGACTTAACAGCATCAATAGGTGATAAATCGGCTGATGCTAGAACAGACTTGGAGCAGGCCGATGAGACCTTGACTAATTTTCTTGAGTGGCAAGACACTAATGAGGGACAGGCAGCTAATTTGCCAAAAATCCTAGAATCACATAAAGAGATATTATTTATGGAATGGCAGTCCCAGTTAATGAAAGCAGAGAGAGCAGTTTCAAGATGCAAATTAACCACAAGTAATTTGGTTGAATTGATTAATGATACTCTCTACTTATCTAACATGATTTCTCAATGTACCCCAGGTAAATTGCTATCGGCTAAAACATTGGAGCAGTCATGTTATCAAGAGCTGGAGAAAAATGGGAGATTAATCGCAGGAATTAACAGTTTGACATGGGACACCTATTGGTTGTTCTTAGTCAAACCATACAGCCAGAGAGCCGCCCTCAAGTGCCTCACAGATGCAATCGGGTGTATCATTCCCGATATACAAGATGCCACCTATGCTGCCCAACTCAATTCTCGTCTCAACCGACCACCAGAAGTGGAACCAATGCTTGCGATATGCCAGCTCAGGTCTAAAGGCAAACAGCCTAAGTGATGAATCATGTTGCCGACTGCCAGATTGCCGTGAGGAAGATATTCCGAATCAAGTTGTACCAATTAAGTAGGATTTTAGTTTCATAGTTAGTTAGTTTTAATCAAGTATTTATAGACCCTTTCATGTATTTAGAAAGGGTCGTAAGTTTTTGTATATGACTTAAACCTGAAGTTGCATTACTGTACTTCAGGCATATTCTTTTATAAAGACTGGGCCAATTATTCCAATTTTGATAACGAAGCTTTTATGTGAATGTGCACTACTGCCTTTGTTTAAAAGTGTTTCTGCGTCGAAAGAAGGAATCCAAATAGCGATTGATATTGGGAGTGATTTGCAGCTCATATGGTACTATTATCTGTCTGAGTTCATTCCTTTTATGTGAATTGTTGTTTGATCGCTCTTGCTATTATCAAATATATGCATGTGTTTTAACAACATTCTTTATACTTTCCACTACTGGATGTTTACAGCATGCTTTCCTTTTAATCATACATGTATCGGTAATATAAAAAGATAGGTGTAACAATGTGTTAATCACTTTGTTCAACTATTTGAACAAAGTAATCATTAAGTAAAGGAATATCTATGTTTATTGCTTAGAGTCATCTATATGCCTATCAATGAACAGAGATTATCAAACGTTGCACTTCAAAGAATAGAAGCCTCCCGGGATAGAATAATTATTTATATTTTCGCTGATAGATTAGGTCATCCATTCATTATCATTTATTAGAAATCGATCACTCATCCATCCCCTTTTATTCATTATTGGGAAACTGGTCCCATTATATCCAGTCGGAGCCACCATTCCAAACAGAAAAGGAGCTGTATTAAGGTCCGGACTGGGTGGTTATCCCCCAATGTTGATACAACGATTTTCGGGGCATCAACATTTTTGGCGCTAGAAGGAGGGCCTGAACTATGAATGGCGAGCAAATCCAAATCTATAGACCATTCTTAGAGTAACTCTCCCTCCACATCACCTCGTACTTCCCAATTGCATGCTGGTTCTCCAGTATCCAAGCAAGAAGAAGAGGAATCAACTACCACTGCCCTCACCCACAATACTCCAGAACGATTAAGTCCCGAATCCCCTAAAGTTCAGTTACTCATCCAGAAACTTCAAGGCTTCTCGATAACACCACAGAAATCTGAAGTATCTCAAAGCAGTGAGACTTCGCAGTTCAATTTACCTCATCCCCTCACTAGACTTCAGAGCGGAAAGCTCGGTATTGAACCCACTGAGTTCCCTTTACCTAAAAGGAAAAGGGCCAAGAAGAACACTGAAGGATCTGATAGTGAAACACTTTCATCCACATCCTCCATCTCATCTTCCCCTGTGCGAAGTCAACCATCTACCCCTTCACTACACATTGTTTTTCATCAGGGATTAGGAACTTCAACATCTCAACCTGCGCAATCCTCAATATCAACTCCTTCCCAAACATCTGGAATTTCAACAGTAGTATCATCCACTACTGGTGTTACAATGGCAGATCCATGGACCAGGCCTGGTGCGGTCAATATGCCTGCACCATTACATGCATTACCTGATGCTCCTGAAAAATGGCTACCCAAGTTTAACCCAGATGATGGAACACAAGCTGAGGAACATATTAATAACTTCATGTTATCAGTTAATCTCAAAGGAGTAACTGAGGAAGATGTTGTAGTTAGGCTCTTCCCTTATACTTTGCAAGGATCAGTAGGATCCTGGTATTTTTCCTTGCCATCTGGTTCCATTACCAGTTGGACCACTTGCCAAGAACAGTTTCTCACTAAGTATGGAGATGATAGATCTTTAGCCACATTAATAAATGATCTCTCCAATCTTAGGATAGAGCATAGGGAACCAATTAAAGAATTCAATGCGCGATTTAATAAACTCTTGAATAAAATCCCAACGGCCTCCAAACCAAGTGAACAAATCAGAAGCGAATGGTATATAATTTCCCTACCTGCCAATATAGCTATTTTTGTAGACAGGGCTGCAAAACCAACTTTAGCTAAAAACATGAAAGAAGCACTTGCTGTGGAGAAACGTATTAATGCTCTAGAGAAGAAAGCTGCTCTAGAAGATAGAAAAGCCAAAAAAGTTTCTTTTAAAGATGATTCAAAGAAGAAAACCCCAAAAGATCCCTACGATATGGAAGGTCTGCAAAAGGTCCTTAAGACTTTGTCAAATGAAATGGTTGAAATCAAAAAGCAAGTAGCAGAAACCTCAACTAAAAGGCCCTTTATAACTTTCAAGAAAACTGAATCAAAACCACCGAATGTTATATCTAATGCAGATTCAGACCCTGAAGAAGAAGAAGAGGAAACAATCTCACCAACTGATGATGAAGAGGAAGTTGTTGAATGCCATGGAATGTGGGATTTCATACTACCTAACTCCGATACAGAAAATGAAGAAGAAGCTTTTCCTGTCACTACTAGGAGTAAAGGTGCCCCTGAACCCATCCAGGCAACTTCAAAGAAAAGAAGTGCAGGTGCCCCAACAACAAAGGAAAAGGTATCCACAAGGAAGTCAGCTGCAACAGTTTCCCAAAACCAACCTTCAACCTCAAATATGCCCTCAGCATCTAAAACATTAGTAGTATCTGATTCAATGGATTACAATATCGTTGATGATATGAAGAAAACTAAGGCAAACATTACTATGTTTGAACTTAGTAAACTAAAACATCAGCAAAAATTTCTTCTCAAAGAATTGAATGTTGTTCCTTCCTCACCTCTTCCCAGTGCTAAAGCTGCAAATGATTTAGGACAACCACCTTCAACTAAAAGGCCCTTTAGAACTTTCAAGAAAACTGAATCAAAACCACCGAATGTTATATCTAATGCAGATTCAGACCCTGAAGAAGAAGAAGAGGAAACAATCTCACCAACTGATGATGAAGAGGAAGTTGTTGAATGCCATGGAATGTGGGATTTCATACTACCTAACTCCGATACAGAAAATGAAGAAGAAGCTTTTCCTGTCACTACTAGGAGTAAAGGTGCCCTTGAACCCATCCAGGCAACTTCAAAGAAAAGAAGTGCAGGTTCCACAACAACAAAGGAAAAGGTATCCACAAGGAAGTCAGCTGCAACAGTTTCCCAAAACCAACCTTCAACCTCAAATATGCCCTCAGCATCTAAAACATTAGTAGTATCTGATTCAATGGATTACAATATCATTGATGATATGAAGAAAACTAAGGCAAACATTACTATGTTTGAACTTAGTAAACTAAAACATCAGCAGAAATTTCTTCTCAAAGAATTGAATGTTGTTCCTTCCTCACCTCTTCCCAGTGCTAAAGCTGCAAATGATTCAGGACAACCACCTTCTAGCAGGATTGAAGCTACTGATACGATTCTGATGGGAGATAGATCCAATTCCCATACTCCTCCTTTCCTATTAACCTATGAGATTTATAATCGTAATCTGCACAATTGTTTGATTGATTCAGGGGCATCCTCAAATATAATGCCAGCTTCGGTTTGTTCCAAACTGAACATTGAACCCCAGAAATCTGCAATTCATATTGTACAACTAGATAGAACTAAGGTACAGGTTGTAGGAGAAATCAACTCTTTAACGATCAGGTTATCGACTGATCCGCGAGTAGTTCAAAGAATTGATATCCTAATCGCCGATATACCTAAATTTTATGGTTTAATCTTAAGTAGAGATTGGTCTGAGAAGCTCCATGGGTATATTTCTACCGATTGGTCCCATATGTGGCTACCCTACAATGGAAAGCCAAATCAAATAAAAATCAATCGAGAAAAGCACATGACCCACACTGTCACAGAGTTCGAACAGGAAAATCAACCCATAGCATTTAATAACAATATCTTAGGGAATTATTCGTCGGAATCATTCTTTGGCAACTTCACAACCCAACCATCTCCTTTCTCAGTAAACAATTTTTCATCTCAGATCGAAAATTATTCACAAACAAATAGGTCAAGATGTTTTAGTGATACTGAGAAAACTGTAAATACAATTGTAAAGAATTCTTTATTTTGGTCTTTATATTTTGATGGCTCTAAATCTAATGAAGGCTCGGGAGCAGGATGTATCTTGGTTAGCCCGCAAGGAGAAAAAACAATGCTGTCCTGTAGGTTAGAATTTGAATGCACAAACAACACAGCCGAGTATGAAGCCTTAGTCCAAGGACTGTACAAAGCAATTGGCCTTAAAGTGCAATATTTGAAAGTGTTTGGCGATTATGAAATTATTGTCAAACAGGTGAGAAATACGATTCATTGTCTTTCAAATCACCTCAAGCATTATCAATCGCTGGTGCAAGAACTCACCTCGCACTTTTCAGCATTCAATATCTCTTCCATTCCCAGGTCTCAAAATTCGGCAGCCGACTTGCTAGCCAATGTTGCTTCCAAACTCCTACCTTCCGAAGATTATAGCCCAGATAGATTTTCAGTAGAATTGCTTTTTAGGCCGTCAATTCCTGACAATGTCACTAATTGGAGAGTTTTCAATCACGATGAAGACATTTTACAATTCCTGACTTCTGAAAAATCCTATGATGATCAGATTATAGAGGAGAGCGATCATGATCTTCAGATGAGAGAAAAGCATGAAGAAAACTCAATACCGAAGCCTGTGGTGAAGCTGGAGGATCTTTATGACATTAAAGACAGATTTAAACCTGTGATCAATACAAAGCTCCACAGTTCCACCTTGAGGTTTGAGTTGATTAATCTTGGCACTGAACAAAATCCTCAAAACATTAATCTAGGATTAGGACTTTCTCTGGAAGAAAAAAAGGCATTCATTAGACTATTAAGAAAGAATAAACATGTCTTCGCTTGGAAGTATGATGATTTAAAGATGTATGATACATCTATCATCCAGCATACTATTCCAATGCTCGCAGAACAAAAACCAGTTCAACAAAATCTCAGGAAAATACATTCGAACCTAGAGAGTCAAATTAAAACTGAACTTAATAAACTCTTAAAGGCCAAGATTATTTTTCCCGTTCGACACTCGAACTGGGTCTCCAATATGGTGCCTGTTAGGAAGAAAAATGGCGATATCAGGATTTGTATAGATTTCAGAAATCTGAATAAGGCAAGCCTAAAAGACAATTTCCCATTACCTACTATGGAGCAGATACTCCATTCAGTAGCAGGCTCTGAATTGATGTCCTTTTTAGATGGTTTTTCAGGATACAACCAAGTTTTGGTCCATCCTGATGACAGACTTAAAACTACATTCAGGACAAAGTGGGGAACTTATGCTTATCAGAAGATGCCTTTTGGACTGATTAATGCAGGAGCCACGTTCCAAAGAGCGATGGATATAGCTTTCAAAGGATTGATCAATAAAACAGTAGTTGTCTACTTAGACGATATTACTGTATTTTCTAAAAAGAGAACCAATCATTTGCATGATTTGAACCAAATCTTTCAACGCTGCAGAAGGTACGGTATTTCACTCAATCCTAAAAAATCCTTCTTCGCTCTTGACCAAGGAAAGCTTTTGGGCTTTATTGTGTCCAAAGATGGCATTTATATTGATCCGAGTAGGATCAAAGAAATCTCTGAAATCCCTTTTCCTCATAATAAAAAATCCATGCAGTCATTTTTAGGCCAAATCAATTTTGTTAAAAGATTTGTTCCAGACTTTTCTCACATCATTTTGCCACTACAAACTATGATTAAGAAAAATTCAGTTTTTAGATGGGGATCAGCAGAAAAGGAAGCGTTTGATTTAATCAAACAATCAATAATTAATGCCCCCGCTTTAAATACTCCTAATTTTTCTAATCATTTCACATTGTATACTATCGCATCTGATTTGTCTTATGCAACAGTACTCACTCAGATTAATGATCACAACTTGGAAGCACCCATTTCATTCTATAGTTCAAACTTGCAGGGTGCCGAACTGAATTACTCCGAAGTAGAAAAACAAGCCTTTGTTGTATATAAAGCTGTCAAACATTACAGACCCTTCCTTTTAAAAGCCCATACAAAAGTCATAGTTCCTTTCTCTGCAGTAAGGCAACTATTAATCCAAAGGGAATTAGGTGAAAAAAGGGAAAACTGGGTTACAACACTTCAAGAATATGACTTGGAAATCAAGCCAGCAAAGATTGTTAGAGGCCAAGGTTTTTGCAGGTTATTGGCAGGAGCATCCAACATTCAACAACCAGGTGATACAGAACATTTCGAAGAAATCAATCAGATAAGTATTACTGATTCTGAATCCCAATATGCAGACTTGATCTTTTATTTAAAAAATGGATATGCACCTCCTAACTTGTCTTATAAAAGCAAGAGGGCCATTAGATTGAAAGCAAGAAATTTCACAATTGTTGATGATGTACTTTTTAGGCAAAATTATGATTCAATCTTATTAAGATGCCTAGAAAAACCTGAAGCACAAAAGGTTTTGCAGGAATTACATGATGGACCAGCAGGAGGACATTTTGGAGCTGACACAACAGCCCACAAAATCATTCATGCTGGATATTATTGGCCCACCCTGTTTAGAGATGCTCATGAATATGTAAGGAAATGCCGAAATTGTCAAACTTCTAGTGGAAGACAAAGAAAGCCAGCTTTCCCTTTGCAACCAGTCAACATTGAACAACCATTTGAGCAATGGGGATTGGACATCATCGGAGAAATCACTCCACATTCTTCCAAACAGCATAAGTATATCCTTACTGCCACGGATTATTTTACTAAGTGGGTTGAAGCAATTCCGTTAAAGACAACAAATTCTGAGTCAATTATAGAATTCATAGATCAATTCATCATTACCAGGTTTGGTGTCCCAAATGCTCTTGTTTTTTATAATGCATCTTATTTCTCAGGCAATGCTATGTTTGATTTCGCTATTAAAAGAGGATTTAAATTGAAATATTCTGCTAATTACTATCCCCAAGGTAACGGTTTAGCAGAATCTACCAATAAAAATCTAATCAAGATTATTAAGCGAACTATCGAACAGAATCATAAAAACTGGCATAAATCTTTAATATTTGCACTATGGGCTGATAGGATAACACAGAAAGCTTCCATAGGTTCTTCTCCATTCAATCTTGTGTATGGAAAAGAAGCAGTTCTACCAACAAATCTTGTCCTTCCTTCTCTAGCCCTAGTTCAATTTATTGAGGAAAGCCCTTCTTCTTCTATTCAACTTAGACATGATCAAATCCTAAAATTAGAAGAGGAAAGAGAAAAAGCCAAAATTACTCATGCAAAACATCAGCAAATTATCAAGTCATCCTTTGATTCAACTTCATCCGGTTCAAAACAGTTTCAAGTCGGTGATTTAGTTCTGAAATGGGACAAAGCCCATGAGGATAAAGGAAAACACACCAAGTTCCAGAAAATGTGGCTTGGGCCATTTCAGATCTGCGAGAAGATAGGCCATTCGACCTTCATGTTACAAGATTTATCAGGTTTGAGAGATTCTCTCCCTGTTAATGGCCTCATCTTAAAGAAATTCTTCAATTGAGGAGGTAACCCCTTCTCCTTTTTTAGTTTAGAAAAATTTGTAGTTTGTAGGACCATTAGGAAATAAAGTTGTAAGGTATCTTCCATTGACCTTTGCTGTATTTAAAAGTCGCTCAAGAGAAGTAGTGTTGATATTTACTTTTAAAATAATAGAAGCCTTAGACAAAAAGGACAATTTCTAGGAAATTAGGTATAATTGCATTCTGAAACCGCATTTCAATTTTTGTGAACTCTTCTCAAGATTTAGAAGTATTGTAAATCATTTTATGTTTTCAAATTGGTCACAAAAAAGGTTATCAATATCAAAACAGAAACTAATCCAATTTCAGCATCTTCAACTCTTACCTTGTCATCCATTCTCTCTTAAGGAGAAAATTGTCCATCCCATTCATCGAAGTTTGTAATTACTCAGAGTGTAATTCTAAAATATTTGATATAAAAGATAAGAGGTCTTATTACAAGCCTGCTTACCATGATCATCGGGAAATAGTTTAACCGACATTACCAACACTGCATACCAAAACAGGGTAATGGATTATTATAAGACAAGGGGTCTCATCACGAGCCAGCTTGTTCGGTTAAATTACTACCAGTGAATGGCATTGTCACTCAGCTGGCCACCAAACCAGGACAATGACTTTTTATCTTACAAAATAACAGAAAAGTAAAAGAAATACAAAATATGAAAGCATGTTTTGAATTCATTCTGTTAATCATACTCTGAAGTGGATGGGATAATGGACAATAATATGGTTAAAAGGTATCCCTGTCGAAACTATGAACGTTTGCTGGCAGCAGAGGCTCTACCTATGACAGACGAGTCAATTCTAAAAGCTGATTTGGAAAGGTTTTCCATTTTATCATTATCAACCAATAGAGGCCAATTTAAAACTTAGAATGTATCTAATTTTAAACAAGAGAGGAAATTAGCAAAAATAGTTTTATTTTATTTGGAATGCATATATACCTAGTTATATTAGAATTTTCCTCTTTGATGAGATTCCTATTTAGAAGTTTAAGTATTTCAGTACTTTTCAGAGATAACTGTTTCTTCCAGCGAATCGCCAATTGTTGTGCTCTACAACAACCCCCCATTTCACACAAATTTTATTCTCAAAACTATAATATGAAATGGGTCCCTTTTTATTTAAATTGGTATCAACTTATTATTATTCAAAAAGGTCCGAAACAAAATAAAAACATTATAAAACCTTTTTGATAAATCAATTAATCGGTCTTATAACATATAAATGAGTAATCTTTTATCATTGCAATAAAGCGATCGCAAGATCGCATATCGCAATGACAAGGGAGGCATGACTTAAAAGACCCATTGATTTTCTCTGACGCGACAATGCACAAAAGGCTATCAGATATCGGCAATGACAAGCTATCATAACAAAAGCCCCTTTTCGCTCCGATGCGATGCGATATCGCTATCGGCGATCGCAGATGTACCATGCATGCCTTTCAAAGCCCTCAGTTAAAACTCCCGATGCGAATTGGCGATATCGCTATCGGCAATCAGGGATTCCGAAAGGAACCAATATAACAACTTAATCTTTCCCCCGATGCCTGATTGCGATAAAGCTAAAAGCGCGGATTTCAAAAAGGATTGATAAAGCCAGGATATTACGGTTAATTAGTATTAAAGGCCTTATCTTCTCGAAAGCGATTCACTTACGCTCAACCGCCAAAACATTAAAGCCACACTTGAATGAATCATTCGGCCAATAAACGATATGATGAGCATTTAAAGGATTGACAGGTTTAAACAGCCATTTAATGAGATAGTCAGTCTAAAATCTCTTCACAGATTGTATCCGCCGCCACCTTAAGTTAATCCTCCATTATGCATTGATTAATATATCTTGTTCATATTTGGTTTGTGCCACCAATTCTCTGCATTACGTTCATTTTCTCTCCTATGCAGAGCTCTTCCGAAGCAGTAAATTCAAGCAGAATGGGGAAGAAATCGAAGAAAACTGGAACAGCTTCCGCTTTAGCAGTTACAGGACAACACATTACCGATCCTGGACAAAGCAAAAAGGGACTGATATCGGACACCACATGTTTAGGACTCGGTAAAACTACTTGGCTGAATATCTACAATTTGATTGAGGCCGAGGAGCCTGAGGTAACAACAGTGCAAGCCACAGCAGACACGACCCAAAAGTCTGATGCTACCCTTAGGATCTAGCTGACTCTGACCTTCATCGGATAGCAGCCCGAGAACAAATTCTCCCATATACAAATGTGGTGATATGGGAAATTGAAGAAATCCCAATCACCAACAGAACATTCAGCACCATGGATGGGAGAGTCTTCAGCTCGTTTCAACCTGATGATTTGAGGCAAATGTATTATTTTCCTGCAGCGGAGAAGAAGTACAACAAAGCATTTTTGGAAAAATTCAGAAATGAAAATGATATTGAATCAGAACCTATAATGGATTAGAGGCAAAACCCAGCGAAACACAAACACGACTCTTCGGGTAAGTACTCTATCGATTCTTTGTGTTCCCCTTATTGTTATGCCGGAGTAATGATGTGTAGGTTGTGGGGGTTGCATGATTCCGCAAACTTCACTATAGAAATGGTTCCTTTGATGGAGGCAACATGTAATAGTGAAATAATGGATTGGGCAACTATACTGTCTCATAAGCTAGCAACCACAGTCCTTGAGTTTAGAAGTAAATCTCGCATTACTAAAAGGTTTATTCCCCCATTCTACTATAGTGCCTATATCTTGGACACCCTGTGTTTTAATTCTGAATTTCCTGTGCTTGGATGGAGATGGACTCCACAAGACCCCATGCCCATTCATTTATACCATCAGAAGTTATGGAAAGCTCACTATAAGCACCATCTATATCAAATCTGCAACGGTTTTATGTTACCCATTCACTATTCCATTTTTGATAAACCTGCTCCTAAGATTTCCTACCAAGCGGGGATTGACTTGACATCCGTAGGAAGATGGTTCGGAGAAGAAAAATTCACCTATGTAAGAGTTTTCGGCAGCCAAGCCAACCCTCATGTCCTCCCTTTGTACATACCTGATAAACTGTTAGCCAGGGAGGTAGCCTATCAGATTACATCCGAAGGAGTTACACAGACTCTGAAGAGTAAAAAGAAGCAGGTTTGGCCTCCTTTTCCTCTAAGATGCGGTGTCTACGCTCTGCATGACTTTAAACATGCAGAGAAAGAAGCTAATAAAATCAAGGCACTAAGTCTAGCAACTCTTCCTAATAGGTGATTTGATCCAAACAAAGTCGCCTACAATGCACTTGAACAGGGAAAATTAACTAAATTTGATCATAAAGAAGATATGTTCGATGACCTGTTCTCCTCAACCGAGTCAATATCCCAAGTTAAATCGCTGGCCAGAATGGAATATCAGGATGACGGGTTAGTTTAATTTAACAGACTTAGAGAACAGAGGTTGCAAACTCTACCTCTAGATCTGTTAGCAACGACCCCAATGACAGAATCAAGCAAGCCTGAGCAGCGACTCACTAAGGAACCTCCTGCTACATCAAAAGAGCGGGAGGAAGTGCATGCAAAAGAGAAAGAGGAAACCCAGAGAAAAGAGCAGGAGCAGAGCAGCACAGAGGTGAATGTAGATGCCAAGATTGACCCGAAATTGCTCCAGGAATGGCAGCAATTCGACTCAATCATAAGCAATCTTGAGAGCTCGAAGGAAGCCGAAACATAAAAAGCGGCTGACACACAGGAGACAACATCTAAAAAGGTTCCAAGTGGAACCAGCGGCCTACCCAGTTCTACAGGAATAGAGATAATTCCTAAGGATCCCTCCGATCAGATTGTTTTGCAAGTAGAAGAAATTCCTCCCTTAGATGTCTTTTACAGCCCAAAGCACAAGGCTGTAGTAAAACGACAGCAGAAAAGGAGAAGGACTGATCAACCTTCCCTATTACCTGCACAAACAGTGACGGGCAACGTGGTTTGGAAGGAGGAATTTGATTCCTCTAATGACCTAACAAAACTGTCCCAATATGCTGGAGCCTATTCGGCAGCCACCATAGACAAGGCATCAGAGGTGAGTACTCTATTAAAAGGAAAAGACCAGGAAATCATTTTTCTACAAGCACAACTATCGGAGGCACAGCAGAAGGCAGAGCAAGCAAAACGGAAATTGTTTACACAGAAACAAATAAATAATCAATTGAATAAACAATTGCAGGAAGAGAAACAGAGAATTGATTCCAGTGCAGTTCAAAAGCAGAAAGAGCTGCCGAAAGCATTGGCAAAACTAAAAGCAATGAATGAACAAATGCTGAAGTCGAAAGATGAGCAAATTTCTATCAGCCCAAATAGAGAAAACCAAGAATCTTCCTCATCCAGCTGAATTCAGAGTAGAGGCATTACAAATAAACAAGGCATTAGTGACATAGATAAGGTTGTTATGTCAACAAATCACCCAAGCAGAACCTTTATGTGACTTAACAGCATCAATAGGTGATAAATCAGCTGATGCTAGAACAGACTTGGAGCAGGCCTATGAGACCTTGACTAATTTTCTTGAGTGGCAAGACACTGATGAGGGACAGGCAGCTAATTTGCCAAAAATCCTAGAATCACATAAAGAGATATTATTTATGGAATGGCAGTCCCAGTTAATGAAAGCAGAGAGAGCAGTTTCAAGATGCAAATTAACCACAAGTAATTTGGTTGAATTGATTAATGATACTCTCTACTTATCTAACATGATTTCTCAATGTACCCCAGATAAATTGCTATCGGCTAAAACATTAGAGCAGTCATGTTATCAAGAGCTGGAGAAAAATGGGAGATTAATCGCAAGAATTAACAGTTTGACATGGGACACCTATTGGTTGTTCCTAGTCAAACCATATAGCCAGAGAGCCACCCTCAAGTGCCTCACAGATGCAATCGGGTGTATCATTCCCGATATACAAGATGCCACCTATGCTGCCCAACTCAATTCTCGTCTCAACCGACCACCAGAAGTGGAACCAATGCTTGCGATATGCCAGCTCAAGTTTAAAG
Organism: Pinus tabuliformis; assembly: GCA_031772625.1. Taxonomy (NCBI): domain Eukaryota; kingdom Viridiplantae; phylum Streptophyta; class Pinopsida; order Pinales; family Pinaceae; genus Pinus; species Pinus tabuliformis. The sequence goes on along the minus strand of CM062819.1, from coordinate 1,992,174,137 downwards.
GCAAACAACCTAAGTGATGAATCATGCTTCCGATTGCCAGATTGCCGTGAGGAAGATATTCCGAATCAAGTTGTACCAATTAAGTAGGATTTTAGTTTCATAATTAGTTAGTTTTAATCAAGTATTTATAGACCATTTCATGTATTGAAAGGGTCGTAAGTTTTTGTATATGACTTAAACTTGAAGTTGCACTACTGTACTTCAGGCATATTCTTTTATAAAGACTGGGCCAATTATTCCAATTTTGATAACGAAGCTTTTATGTGAATGTGCACTACTGCCTTTGTTTAAAAGTGTTTCTGCGTCGAAAGAAGGAATCCAAATAGCGATTGATATTGGGAGTGATTTGCAGCTCATATGGTACTATTATCTATGTCTGAGTTCATTCCTTTTATGTGAATTGTTGTTTGATCGCTCTTGCTATTATCAGATATATGCATGTGTTTTAACAACATTCTTTATACTTTCCACTACTGGATGTTTACAACATGCTTTCCTTTTAATCATACATGTATCGGTAATATAAAAAGATAGGTGTAACAATGTGTTAATCACTTTGTTCAACTATTTGAACAAAGTAATCATTAAGTAAAGGAATATCTATGTTTATTGCTTAGAGTCATCTATATGCCTATCAATGAACAGAGATTATCAAACGTTGCACTTCAAAGAATAGAAGCCTCCCGGGATAGAATAGTTATTTATATTTTCACTGATAGATTAGGTCATCCATTCATTATCATTTATTAGAAATCAATCACTCATCCATCCCCTTTTATTCATTATTGGGAAACTGGTCCCATTATATCCAGTCGGAGCCACCATTCCAAACGGAAAAGGAGCTGTATTAAGGTCCGGACCGGGTGGTTATCCCCCAATGTTGATACAACGATTTTCGGGGCATCAACAGGTCCTCAAAAACTAGAAGACAAAGTTAGGCTTCTCACCTCACTGGAGGAGTTGAGAGGGAGACATCCTATTATGCCTTAGATTCTGCGAGGGGATTTTAATGTGATCAGATCTCTTACAGAAAAAAGGCGGGACCAGGACACTAGGTAGAGACTCCATTGCCTTCCAGAACTTCCTAATCGACATGAGACAATAAATGGTACTTTCACATGGAACAATAAGAGGGGAGGGGCTTCTCAAGTTGCCTCTAAACTAGACAGATTTATAATCTCGGAGGACCTCTTTCTCACTAGCCCTGACTTGACTGCATCAATCCTTCCTTTCGAAGGCTCAGATCACTGGCCTATCCAACTTGAAGCTTCTTTTATAGATACTTCGAGGAACAAACCTTTCAGGTTTGAAAATGTCTGGCTCACTCACCTTGACTTTATTAGTAATATTGGTAAATGGTGGATGGAAGATTTGCTCGTTCAAGGCACTAAGATGTTTCTCCTACAACAAAGACTCAAACACATCAAACTCAGGCTTAAAGAATGGAACAAAAAGGAGTTTGGCAATATGTTCAAAGCTAAAAGAGAGGTTGAACATAAAATACAATGAATCAATTAGATCCTTATCACAGATGGCTTTACCGAGAAAAGAAAAAAGAAAGCTGACACTATGCAACAGGAATGGGATGACAGATGCCAACAAGAGGAGATCTTCTGGAGGCAAAAATCGAGAGTGCAATGGCTTAAAGAAGGGGACTGAAACAACAAGTTTTTTCACAAGTCAACCATGGATCATAGGGCACATAACAGAATCTCAAGACTTAGAGAAACTCAAGGGAAAGAGCTTAGCACCCACAAAGAAATGGAATGTGCTCTGATACAACATTTCCAAAGCATTGCAGAGGAACCGGTCATAGACAGATCACAATTTATCAACAAATTCACAAAGTATATTCCAAAGATTGTAACCAGGGAAGACAATTACAATCTTAACGGGCTAGTGACTAAAGAGGAAGTTAATGAAGTTATTAAAGAAATGCAAAATGGGAAATCTCCAGGACCGGATGGGTTCAATGTTGACTTTTTTAAAGCATGCTGGGAAATAGTCAAACAAGATATCTTGAAGTTGTGGAGGACTCGAGAAGATCCAAAACCATTTTGAGGGCGCTTAATACTTCTTTCATAGCTGTGATTCCAAAGGAGGAAAAAGCTATGACACCAGACAGATTTAGACCCATAGCTTTATGCAATGTGGTGTACAAAATTATTTCCAAAGTAATTGCAAACAAACTCAAGCCCTTACTTCCAACGCTTGTGTCTGAGGAGCAAACTGGTTATGTGGAAGGAAGGCAGATTCTAAACAACATAATTCAAGCTGACGAGGTGGTTAATTCTCTAAAGAGAAATAAGCAAGTGGGGATGATCATACAGCTTGTCCTAGCGAAAGCTTATGACAAGCTCAATTGGACGTACATAAGGGAAGTACTAATAGCATACGGCTTCGACCACAACTGGATAAGATGGATAATGGCCCTGGTTAATACAACTAATTTTTCAATCCTGCTTAATGGCTCTCCATCTAGAACCTTTAGGCCTTCGAGAGGCCTCCAACAAGGAGATCCTCTCTCCCCCTTCCTCTTTATTCTCATGATGGAAGGATTAGGCAGAGCCATTAAATCCGTCGGCATAGAAGGAAGAATATAGGGTCTCAAACTCACCTCGAATGGGGATGCATGGACTCATCAACAATTTGTGGATTACACCATGCTGCAAGATACACCCATGGTCAAGGAAGCTAAAGCGTTCAAACAAATCCTGAATGACTTTGCTATGGCCGCTGGTATAGAGGTAAGCCTCACCAAATCAAAAATTTTCTTTTTTAATACTGACAGTGCTATTCAAAGAAACCTTTCCAGAATTCTCAGCTTTCAAAGAGATCAACTACCATCCAAATATATGGGAATACCTCGCACTGATAAACCTTTGAGCAAGGAAGTGTGGGAGCCAGTGACTAATAGAATGCAGGATAAAATCAAGAATTGGACAAGCAGGTCTTTGAATTTAGCTGGACGACTAGTGCTTACAAAGGCTGTCCTACAAACCATTCCCACCTTCATGTTGTCAGCTCTTCCGACTCCTAAAGGAGTTTTGCAACTCATCACAAATATTCAAAGAGATTTTATTTGGGGCAAAAGGGAAGAGAAAAAGAAATGGGCTTTGGTAGCTTGGGAAAAGCTATGCAAACCTATGAACCATGGGGGTCTGGGACTTCATGACCCTGAAACCCTTAGCAAAGTCTTGGGGCTAAAACTTTGGTGGAGATGGCTAAAGGAGTCGGCAATCCCATGGGCCAAGCTCTGGAAGCAGAAGTATGCAAACAATTGGCAGGAAAGGGACCATATTCGGATGTCTGGGCACATCAAAGGCTCCCACATTTGGAACAGTGCTTGGGAGAATAGAGCCATAGTTTAGAAGCATAGTTTCTGGGAGATCAGAGATGGAAACCTAGCATGGTTTTGGGAGGATAACTAGCAGCAGAAACCTAACTTGTGTAGAGAAGAATTAGCCAATCTTAAAGATGACACTGACAATAAAGGTTTACTCAGGGTAAGTGATTCCTGGGATCGAACAAGATACAAGGATAAATGGAGAACATGGAAGAACCTGGGATACAGTGAAGAAACCCCTTTGAAAGCACAAGCAGAAGCTCTTATAGTCATCTTGGAACAAAGAAAGATATTAACATCTACATTGTCTAACCAACTAAGATGGGGAAGAAACAATGAAGGCAACTTCAACCTCAAAGAAGCCAAAAGAATTGCCACTGGGCTTGACTTTCCAAACCCTGATAAGATATGGAAGGCCCTATGGTAGAACTCGCACTGGATGAAAATCAAACTGTTCATGTGGTTGGTGCATCATAAAAAGATTCTTACTTGGGAGAATCTTCGGAAAAGAGGTTTGGTTGGTCCATCTAGATGCCAATTGTGTGGTCTACAAGAAGAAACGATGGATCACCTACTCAACATCTGCTCATTCACCTCTACCTTGTGGAATTGGGTAGCCTCAATCTTCAGGCAAACTAACAGGGACAAATCCAGCATTACTGGCACTTTAAAGAATTGGCGGAAATATTTCTCAGAAAATGAAATAGTCAACAAAGCATGGACTCTAATCCCAGGTATCTTGATCTAGGATGTCTGGAAAGAACACCATAACAGGATTTTCAATAACAGAATTGACATGACACCAAGCATCATAGATTAGATTATAAGACAGCTCAAAGAAACTATAAGTACTTGTCTTAAGAAAACCCCCGAAAACCCTCCTTTAAACAAGGATGCACATATACTTGTGCAATTGGGTCTCTAGTGGCTGATCCCCTAGGGCATAAGCAAGAACACAAGCTATACAACAGCGGGTAAGGATTTCTGGCAACCTCCTCCACATGGTTTTCTGAAATTCAATATAGATGGAGCCTCCAAAGGAAACTCTAGAGTGACTAGTTATGGTGGAGTCATAAGAGATGAGAAGGGATACATACAAATCATCTTTCACAGTCATTTGGGGAATGCACTAACAATATGGCGGAACTCATGGCCTTAGAGCACTGCCTAGAAATGTTGATTGAGTCAAATTTACACAATGCCATTGTAAAAGCAGATTCTGAACTGATAATTAACTCGGTCAAGAAGATATGCAATGGTACAACACCAGAAAAAGTGTCAAAATGCTGGCAATTATTGCAGGTCTATCAATGCATTCAATCCCACCTGAGAGCCCTGAGAACACTCCAATTTGTTTATTAATAAAACTCAACTTTTTACGAATTAAAAAATAAAACCACTCTTATTTAACAATTTTGTTAAAAAATAAAATAACTTACTAAATAATAAATTAGAGTGTTTTTAAAATATTCTGCAACAAAAGATCAAAGTTACTCATCTGAAACTTGATAGATATAAACTAAACCAACTACCATCTAAAGAACTTAAAAATAAAAAACTTATATTTTGAAAAATAAATCCACTTCAAATTAATCCTAAAAATAAAACCTCTTATTTAACAATTTTATTAAAAAACAAAATAACTTACTAAAAAATAAATTAAAATATTTTGTAACGAAAAGATCAAAATTACTTATTTAAAACTTCATAGATATAAACTAAACCAGCTACTATCTAAAGAACTTATTAAAAAAAAACTTATATAAGTCCACTTCGAATTAATCCTAAAATCATGGTAGATGGAGACAAATGGTGGGTAGTATTAAGTACCGCTAAATTGGGTTTTGTGGCCATGGCCGGGCCATTTGAACTAGGGACGTAGCTTAAGCCGTCGCCACTACTAACCACCAGGATAGCGAATATTGGCCAACTATTTATTGCATTTTTATTTATAAAAGCGAAATATATAGATATAACATCAATTTTCTCGAAAAAGATAATGTCATCTTAAACCAAATTAATAATTATTAATAATGGTTATTTGAAATATGTGGGTTTTATAATATTTTTGATTTTGTTCCCGAGATTTGCATTTCAAAAAAAATCATTTTTTTTATGGTTTGGTATATCCAAAATTAAAATAAATTTTAAAACTAATGTAATATAATTTTAAATACTAAATTATATTTTAGAAAATAAATTAGATTTTTTTAATTGATTAAAAAAAATAACGAATCAAAAATCAATTTTATTTGTAAAATTTATGCTAATTTATTGTTATCATTCCAAACACAACGTAGGTACTCATTCATCTACAAATATTTGCATTTATTAATTAACTACATATTTAATAAAAATGAAAGATAACATAACCTATTATGTGGATTAAAATTAACTATACATTTAGCAAAGATGAAAGATAACATAATCCATTTTGTGAATTAAATATATGTAAGATAATTTCTCAATGTTGTTATACTTTGTTAAATTTGAAGGGGGCGTTTCTTGGAAGTAATTGATTATTTGATGTTGTTAAGCACATGTAGGTTGTGTGGTGAGGACAATTTATTGCTTTTCTTTACACTTGGGTTGGAATCTCAATCTAACATAGTTACCAACTTCCAATTTGGATATACTCATTATAAAAAAATTCAATAATATACATTTTAAATATTTGGATATATATACTTTCTTTCCTCTAACAATGATGATTTTATTTCTAATTCATTTTAAGTTTTCAACAACTTCTAATGACTCTACATAATATAATAGTTTTAGAGATACATTTTACCAAAAAAAATACCCACACTTTCTTTTTCTTCCAAAAACTTAAATCTAACATGGCCTTTGGTTTCAAAACTTATTTGTCCAAAATTCTTATCTAATAGATAAATACAAAAATCATTGTTCTAAACGTACTTATTTAAAATTTGTCAAAATAAAAACAATAGTAAAATCAAAATATGAAAATTTTCCAATTACTTCTATTTCTATTTCTTTTCTTAGTTTTTTAAGTGCACGCAGTAATCTATATATGTTTAGACCTTGACATCTTATGCCCCCATCATAAGTAGAGTCATGTAGATTTAGAGAAATTTGGTAACTATGTAATTTAATGCTATGACATGTTTCTCTATAACTCAATTATTTGCATTAATTTCATATAACTAGTACTAAATTGATACAGTGAACCAACGGGATGTGAACCTAAATTGATATAGTGAACCAACCTGGATGTGAACTTTGATTTTGTTGTGGTAATTGATTTTGCTATACCACCATTTGACTAATTTGTATTGCCCATGTGCACTTGTATTTTCTTATGACCAAAGTTTGTTGTGCCCTCTTTGCTTATTTTTTCAAAAGACCATGGAAAGCAATATGAAAGCAAGTCCATCACTAACTCTGGCATTTGGAGTTTTTCCCATGTGCACTTATATTCTCTTATGCCCAAAGGTTTGTTTTGTCCTCCCTACTGATTTTTTCAAAAGACCATGGAAAGAAATATGAAAGCGAGTCCATCACCAACTCCAGCCTCTGGATTTTTTCCCATGTGCATTTATATTCTCTTATGACCAAAGGTTTGTTTTGCCCTCTCTGTTGATTTTTTCAAAAGACCATTGAAAAAGGCCATGGAAAGAAATATGAAAACTTGTTCATCATCAACTCCGGTCTTCGGAGTTTTAGTTTTTGGAATCCATTTGCAACTAATCTCACCAGTATTCTGTCTGCCCTAACTATTCTCCACTTACTTCAATTGATTTCCTCCGCCTTCCATTCATTTGCTCTGACCCTAACCTCTCTTTCCCCAAGTGGTTTTACAAAAAGGAGTTAAATTCAAAAGGCAAAGAAGAGCTGGAAGGAATAAATATTTCTAACTGAACAACTACCATCTTAGATATTAAGAAGGTGTTACAAAAGAAGAATTTGATTAACTAGTTAGAAATAAAATGTCAAAGCCTGGATACTGTTGTCCAAAGGTTTCATTCAAAGTTTAATATTTTAAATCGAAAAGGACTACTAGGATTGGTAGATATAAATGATAAGTTGATCAAATTAGAAGATTATTGCAATAAATTGTATACTATTACAGTGGACAGAGCCAAGTTTGTAGGAATCAAAGGACATATAACAGGGAAGGCCTTTCTAGAAACCTTGGAGTTTGATTTGACCATCAAGCACGAAATTAGACATATGTTCCTCAGCAAGCCAACTTTCGAGAGGTATATAGAAGTGGATGAAACATTTAGAAAGATGGTGAATTTGGAAATCCCAAGTGAACAAAGATGGGATCAACTATGTGAAACAATTGAGTATTTTTTATCCTAAAAATATGACATCTCATCAACTTTTTCAGGCCATATCATCAACAGATTCCCAAAAGATAGAGCCACCTCTTCAACAGTTTCTCAGTTCCTACAATATTGTCCTATTTTTGTAATTTTGTCCTATTTTGGTATGTTGTTACAACAAATCATAGATATTTTTCAATTTTTTTTGTAAATAACTCCTTTGAGTTATTATGGGTTGAACCCTTGAGCAAGCTATCAAGAAGATTTGCACTAAGCTGGAGCACTTTTTTGGAATAATAAAGGATTATGGATTTATCTCATATGGTTTGTTTCTCAGTGAGTTCTATTTCATGTTATTCATTCATTATGTTTTCTTCATATAAATTAAGTCTTTTACAATTATCTGATTCAAAATCTAACTGAGTTTCAGTCTCATTTTGAATCCCCTGTGAAGTTGTGTTTATAAATAAGAGGATAATTTACGGAATTGTTTGTTATTGTAAGTTCCTCTTTAATTATAAATTACATTAGATATCTTAAACAGTTTAATTATATTTTGTTGATTAAACAAACATTGTTTTCTTAGTTTCTTCTAATAGTTTGTTAAGTATTCAGTTTGAATATTCAATGAATTATACTTCTTTTAAGCTCTACCTTTCCACCCCATTAAAATCAAATTAACTATGTGTAGTTAAAAAACAACCTTGGGCTTCCATACAAATATCACTTGATAGCTTCGATACATGAAAGGATTTTTTTTTTTAACAATATGTTTATTATCATAATGTTTTATGGTCGGAGGCAATTCTTTCATGGTGCACTAAGGAACTAGGGTTCCTGACAAACCCTACCATGGTGCACAATCTGAGCACATAGTTTTACAAGCCCAAACAAAATTCAGTCGGGACTGACTCTGTGACTTTGAACGCAGAGGACAATGAACGGTCCACCAGGGAAGGCATCTACACCTTCCCCCAAAAATTTCAATAATGAAAACCCAGCTGAGAGCAGAACTGAGACTGCAGAGAAGCCCGAGGCACAGTCTGCGCAATAGACGAAGAAGAATGAACAAGAAGATCTGGAATATGAGAAGATGGACAAACAAGCAACATCTCGCACACCAAAGAAAGCTTCATCGCCCACATGCAAGCCCATTGCCACGGAAAGGCCCAAGATCAAGCTGCCTAGTCACAGGATCAATGCGCAAATACAATATATGAAAGATCATGCCCTGATTGGAAAATTCATAGGTTTTTGGCCAACTGAAAAGGCCCTGCAAGGCTGGATCACCTCGAAATGGAAGCCCAACGGCCATGTAACTCTACAATTGGACCCTAAGGGCTTCTTCACAGCCACATTCAACTGCCTTGAAGACCGGAACCACGTCCTGGATGGAGGATCTTACTTCTTCAGCTCAGCAAGTCTTTATCTATGAGACTGGGTCGAAAGATTTAACCCTGATAAGGAAGATTTCAGTTAGGCGCCAGTATGGATCCGCATGTACTCGCTTCCACTGGAATACTAGGACGAGGATTCACTAACAGCCATTGGCAATGGTTTAGGTGAGTTCATAAAGGCAGCAGAGGAAACCAAGCTTCGAAGATACACATCCTACGCACGGATCTGCATTTACATGAAGCTAGGCCACGCGCTACCGGACACGGTAAGTCTTCTTCACGACGAATTTGAATGGATTCAACCCTTTGACTATGAACATGTACCCTTCCATTGCAGGAGATGCCATGCCCATGGTCACCTCTTTCGTGATTGTCCCTTAAACATGACACCTAAGACCACAGAAACTGGAAACAAGTCTGATCCAGAAGGATTTACCAAGGTTGCCAGCAGGAAAAGGCATAACAAAAAACCTCCCTCTGCACCTAAAATCGCTGCTCCATCTTCTGCTTTGCCATCCTCCAGCAACAGCTTTGATATTTTGACAAATCTAGAACAACCCGAATCAGACACACCTACGCAAGCAAAGCCAAGCTCTGTTCCATCCACCCATCTGTCCCCCACTCTCATCCATGCTAACACCAGTCATCCTTCGAATGCTATCTCCTCTAAAAAGCCTGCCTCAGATTCGCAACCCAACACCAACCTTGTTCAGTACAAAGCCCTATGGTCTGATAAAAGTATGGACATCGATGATACTTCGGCAGAACCCTCTCAGCCACCAATCTACCAGGAAGGAGGCAGTCAGCAAAGCTTAATGGAAGAAGAACCAGAAAGCTTTGATCTCAGGGAAATAGACATTTTCAGTCTAGAGCAAGCATGCAAAAGGAAAGAGTTCGACACAATACCAGAAAGACAACTGGAAAATTTGGAAGTAGTGCTCACAAGAGTGCATCAGCATAATACTTTGGGCATACAACAAGGAGGCAAATGGGATGGGAAACATATCATTAAATATGGGAAGAAAAGAGGCAGAAAGACAGATCTACAACGTACCATATTAATTGGGGAAATGCTAGTGGAGTCGGGAAGATGCTCCAAGTTGACCAAATATTATCGATCCTTACCTACTAGTCAACCATGAAGCTCATCTCATGGAATGTAAGAGGACTTAATGGTCCCGGGAAGTACAGAATGTTGAAGAACATGATTCAGCAAGAACAACCATACATTGTATTCATGCAAGAAACAAAATGCAACACTAGTACTTTAGAATCCATATTATCCAAAGCCTGGGCAGGATGTCAAACAGTAACAGTCGACGCAACCAGTGCTTCGGGAGGATTAGCCATAGCATGGAATACTCAACATATATCCTTAACAAATTTCCATGCTTCACACTATTTCATTCAAGCAATGTTCCACCTGATAGACACCAACATACATGGACACTTTGGAGATTCTTAATGCTCCAAGAGCTTATCCACTTTGGATAACGGGAGGAGACTTCAATATGATCACACGGTTGGAGGAAAAATTGGGAGGCAGATGAAAGCTGGACAAAGAAAGCAATGACTTCAAAGATTACATTCAACACAATAGTCTAATAGACTTACCTTTTGATAACGACATCTTTACTTGGAACAACAAAAGAGCCGGCACTCAGCAAATAGCATCCAGGTTGGACAGATTTCTAATTTCAGACAATTTTGTTCATCTTGGTGGTGATATAAGCGCCTTTATCTTACCCTTAGCTGGCTCAGATCATTGGCCCATTTCTTTACAATGGAAAAATCCCGAAAACTCTAATAGAAGACCATTCAAGTTTGAGGCTTTCTGGCTTACTCACCCTGAGTTCAATACAGTGGTCAAATCAGCATGGGAAAGTTTCACCCCCAATGGAGGCTCACTTATGTACCAATTCCAGCAAAGACTGAAGCATATCAAAAAACAAATCAAAACCTAGAACTATACCACCTTTGGCAACATCTTTCAAGAGAAAAAAGCCCTTGAGCAGAGCATGACAGAGCTACAACAGAAGATCATCCTAGAAGGCAGAACAGAGGAATATGCCAAACAGGAACAAATACTTCTAACACAACTAGATGAAAGAGGCAAACAAGAGGAACTGCTCTGGAGATAGAAGTCAAGAATCAGATGGCTAAGAGAAGGGGAACGAAACACCAAGTTTTTTCATTGTACAACTATACAAAGAAGAATGAACAATACAATCTCACACATTCAAAACTCACAGGGAGACAAAATGGAAAAACATGAAGACATAGAGAAAGAGCTCATAAATCACTTCAAAATTGTTCATCAAGAGCAGCCCACAGACAGACAGAGCGCCATCAATGATATACTTCAGCATATTCCTAAACTCATCACAGAGGAGCATAATCAATTATTGCTAAGACCAGTCACTATCATGGAGGTCGATGAGGCTTCAAATCAACTAAAGGTTGGGAAAGCGCTGGGACCTGATGGCTTCACGTCCAACTTTTACCATCACTTTTGGGATCTAATCAAAGTAGATGTATGGAATGTGGTAGAAGAATCAAGAGCAATGCATTGGTTACTCCCTTCGCTCAATGCAACTTTCATCGCTCTTATTCCCAAAGTCGCGCAACCAAGCACTCCAGAGAAGTTCAGGCCTATTGCCCTATGTAATGTTATCTACAAAATTATCTCGAAAGTCATAGCCAATTGCCTCAAACCACTCCTCCCTCTTCTCATCTCACCAGAGCAATCTGGTTATGTAGAAGGCCGTCAAATTCTGGATGGCATTATTCTGACTCATGAAACCATTCATTCTCTCAAGAAGAACAAACAAGCAGGTATGCTGTTGAAAATTGACCTTTCCAAAGCCTTCGATAAACTCAGTTGGTCCTACATAAAACAGCTGCTAACGGCCTTTGGATTTAGCCCGACCTGGGTTAGATGGATGATGACCCTAATCTCCTCCCCACTTTACTCTATTCTTGTCAATGGGATCCCCTCTAAACCATATCACCCTTCTAGAGGAATACGTCAAGGTGACCCTCTGTCCCCTTTTCTTTTCATAATTATGGCTGAAGGTCTAGGCTGTATCATAAAGCATGCCATTCAGTCCCATGATCTTAGAGGACTCTCTGTCCATGGATCCTCTCCTATCACCCATCAAAATTTTGTTGATGACAATATGCTCTTTGGTCATCCTTCTGTACATGAGGCCAGAACCTTTAAAGAACTTTTAGACACATTCTCAGAAGCTTCTGGCACAACCATAAACACCTCCAAATCTCAGTTTTTTTCTTCCATATCCCTATTCCCACCCAAAGAATCATTGCTTGAATCATTGGATTCTCTCAAGCCAAGCTTCCGTCTCATTACTTAGGCGCCCCTCTCATAGATTCAACCTTAAAGCATGCTTCCTGGCATCAACTCATAGAGAAAATGGAAAGTCGACTCCTGCCTTGGACATATAGAACTCTCAACATGGCAAGCAGATTAGTCCTGATAAAGGCAGTTCTACAATCAATGCCCCTCTATCTGTTCTCAGTGCTTGCTGCGCCAAAATGGGTACTGAAAAGAATTCGGAATCTGCAACGCAATTTCCTATGGGGATCCACAGGACAAAACAGAAAATGGGCTTTAGTCAAATGGGATAAATTCTGTAGGCCTAAAAGACAGGGAGGCCTAGGCTTATGTGATCCTCAACACAGCAATACTTTGATGGGAGCACGGATTTGGTGGCAATGGGTTTCCTGTCCACAGAAGCTATGGGCGCAATTATGGACTGCAAAGTATGCAAATAATCGACCACAACAAGAACTAATCAGGATAACCACCACGCTTACAGGATCCCTAATTTGGAACGTGGCCAAGCAACACAGAGAGGTCATCTATCAGCATAGCTTCTGGGAGATAAGGGACGGGAGGACAGCCCGTTTCTGGACGGATTCTTGGCAACAGAGACCCAAAATTGCAGCATTCTTACCAAACACAAATTATCATGGTAACGACATTAACCAGGCAGACAATGTAGCACACTTCTGGACTCCTAGCACTATACAAGGATTCAGGCAATGGAAACTGGTGAGGCAAATAGCACAGCAAGAAACAGAAGCTCATAACATGGAGCTACACAAAGAGCTCACCAGCAGAAGAATCAGAGTCAATACAGGAAGCGATGTTCTAAGATGGGGATATACACTGAAAGGCACATACACCACCAAAGAAGCATACCAGATAATGTGCCAAACTCAGGAACCAATAGATCCTGCCTGGAATCGTATATGGACTACAGGGATCTGGCCCAAAGTCTCCACTTTTATCTGGCTGCTGTATCACCAAAGAATACTCACATGGGACAACTTAATCAAAAGAGGATTTCATGGTCCTTCTTACTGTCCCAACTGTCAAAATAATGAAGAAACCACTCAGCACCTCATGGACTCCTGCCACATGGCCAATCAACTCTAGGAAAAGCTCACTTTCAGATGCTAGAGACCATGAAGACTTCTTGAGGATATAAGAGGCACCATTTGCAACTAGACTCTAGAGCCCTATAACAACAAAATTCTCAACAAGTTGTGGACTATCTTGCCAGGTCTCCTTCTATGGACAATCTGGAAGGAAAGAAATAAGCGAATTTTCAAAAATCACAAAACTTCCTTAGAAATCATATGGACTAACCTATGTCAGAACATCAAGGAAACTCTTGCATTGCATCAATGGACAACTGAGGACTTTCCGACCCAGCCACAGGAATTAAGCATATGGGCTAACTGGAACTTACAGCTCCCACAAGCACATTTGAATACCAATAGACCCAGCATTGCAACCAGGCAGCTTTCACATTGGTCACACCCCCCAACAGGAGTGATTAAGTTAAATTTCGATGGTGCCTCCAAGGGAAACCTGGGCAAAGCAGGATACGGAGGCATATTTAGAAATCATGAAGGCCAACCCCTACTATTTTATTTTGGCTCCATTGGATGGGACACGAACAACTCTGCAGAACTGGAAGGCTTGTGGCAAGGTATGAAACTAGCTGACCAACATAATTTTTATCCCATCCTTATAGAGGGGGACACTCAAATCCTCATTAATATGGCCACTCAAATACAACAAGGAAGCACAGCTTCACGAGTTGCCAAAAGCTAGAGATTAATGACCAGGCTTGAAACTATAGAGAAATGGATAAAAGACAGGAGAGAAATAACTTTTATTCATGTCAAAAGGGACAGTAACAAAGTTGCTGATCTTCTAGCAAACATTGGGGCAGAACAGGACCAGATCCTACACTATGGCCTTCTCAACATCATAGATGACCAAAATCAACTGCAAATTTGCACTGACCTGGTGCACAAGGAAGCTCAACCCCCGGATGCGGGTGTTAATTAAGGCTTTTACAGTGATGACGGGCGGGGTGGCCACATGGCCCTCTGCAACCATCCCATGGTCAAAGTTAATGATACTCAAGGCACCTCGCAGGCAGCATTAAATGCTTTCTACAGTCGAGGAAAGGCCATTCCTTGCTTAACCATGGCGCCAGAAAACATTCCAGTCATTCTGCCCCTGTTTCACTGTGCTTGCCCTCCGCAGGCGGAAGAGCCGAATGAGCGAACCAGCACGGGGCGCCGATGTTGGATTGTGTGTTGCCTTGACCTGGGTAATGGCTTCCACCATTCCCATACAAACCTCTGCAACTCGGCTCTTGTCCTCCAGCATTCAGTAACCTCTGCGCAAAATTCCTCTGTCAATTCTCCTTCTGCTTCCCCTGACTCTTTCACTGCTCCTGTTTCCACCATGGTTCGCCACCGCATGTGTAGCAGACGCGGTGGCACACGAGGAGGCAGCTCTCGCTCCTCGGCTTTGCATCGACGTAATTCGGTTTCCCCTGCTTCCTCTGCTGAAAATCCCCAGTATCCGAATACCAGAAGTGGCAGAGGCAGAGCCGGCCTCCACTGCTCAAGTCATGAAGAGGCGGTTGTTCGCACTGCTCCCTTTTCGCTGCCTTTGCACCAGGTCCCTCACATGACGCAGTTTCGGTTCCGCAGCTCTCTGAATTGCCCGGTAATTGTTGCCACCGTCTCCATCTCCATTACAGAAGAGACTGAGCAGCACATCCCCATGACCATCTCCATGGAGGAGACGCACAGAGCTGGTCCAAGTCAAAACAGAGGCAACAACGACGAGCAGGAAGGTAATGGAGGTCGGAACAGACGACATGGGAAAGCCATTGCTGGCAGCTCGCATGATGATTTGGGCATTCAAAGCGACACGCAGGCCGTGGAAAGCCACATGGAGGACACGTCGGGCCCACAGGTTGAAGTCGGCAGCAGGGAGGGAGGACATCAGGATGCGGGATGTGGCAAGGCAGACAACCCGGAAGACTGGGCTTGTCCAATTGTGGAGGAACCTGCCACGGATGAATTTGTGGCGAGTGTTACATCTGCCAGGTGGCATTTTTTCTAGTTCTTGGTCTAGTTCTGTCTTGTCTTTTGTGTCCTCAGGGTTTTCTGAGGGATGGTGGTCCAGTCCGGACAAACTGTTGTTTTCTGGGTGGTTTTCTAATGTTGTTTTTGATAGAGTGGTCTCTTCAGGAAAACTGTGGGTTAAATCTGGTTGTCTTTTGGACTTTTTCTCTCATTCAGACTGGTTTCCCCTTTGTTGGGGCAGTCTCAGACAATGTTCATGGCTGCATGTTGATTAAGGCCGGGTCCCTGTATGTCCAGGACACTCTGTAACTACTTCTTGTATTATATCAATATATTAACCTTAGAAAAAAAAACAACCTTTTATTTTACTTGGAAATATATCTGATTTTAAAGCACCTGTTTATAAATTGTTCATTGTTCATCCAATCATTCAAAACAACAAAACATTATAGATCCTTTGACATAACTAATTGACCTAGAGTTATCTCAAAGGACAACAAGTTATATATATATTTGTGAAACTTACCCACCTTTTAACTCCCTTAAGTGTTCTTTTCTCGTAGTTGATATGAACATTTATCATTGTAATATTTTATAAATGGTGTTAAATTAAGCGATTTAGATATAATGTATATAGTTGGGAATTTATATTAGTTCATTGTTATTCAATGAACATATTTGATATTTTTAATGTAATATTATACCCATAAGAATATTTCAAATATCTCAAACAACGATAGATTATAGGTTATTATTTTTAGCTGAACTTAATTACATAGTTCAAATCTATAAGATACATTAGAATTTTAAAGAATTTTGGAATTAATATAAAATGTATAAAAAACAAATACATTTCTTTAAATGATATTTATTTAGGTAAATATCAAGGATTGAACATATTCTAATGTCCATATAACATTCAAACAAAATTAAAATATACAAAATCTAAACATAAACCCTTCATAAATATGTGTCATTTATAAAATCAAACTAGGTAATCATTAATTGAATTATTTAATTAAGTTCATAATAATGTTTAATCAATATATTGTATCTTGTCGTACAACAAATAATTTGCCTTGAATAAGAGTCAAACATTATATGGCATTGTATGATTTTAATCATAACTCAATTAATTAAACAATTTCACAAAAGTAAGTTAAATATTATATTACAACTATAAATTTAAATGAGTGATACATTTCAAATTTAATTTAAAAATAGAGAAACCATTAATAACACTAATCATCAGCCTACTCATAAAATATTTTATAAATCAAACAACATCAATGTCAGCATGATAAAAAACACAATATACATAGGCAATATACATATCAATATACATATCAATATACATGTCAAATATACATCTCATATAGCGGAGATGTATGGGCTCTTGTTAGGCCTTGAATTAGTTAAGGAAAGAGGCATTTCTAGGATCACAATTGTTGGGGACTCTCTCATAACAATTCAATTTTTGCACAATGGATCAAACCCTATGGCCAACAACTTAAACCTCCTCCTCAGAATTAAGAGTACCTTGGACACCTTCTGGAATAAAAACTTCTTTCATATCCTAAGGAATCAAAATTCTAAAGAAGATAAGCAAGTTAACCAATCCTATCATTTGACAAAGGGGAAAATTGAGATTAATAGACAAAGGGGATGGATATCTATACCTTGACTTTAGTTATGGGGAAGACATGCTCCTTACCTCCTAAAATTAGAAACAAAAATCGATCCAATTTAGGAAGCTTTGATTTAAATATCCATACATATGGCTTAAATTCTCCCATTATCCAAATGAATGTGTACATTTCAATCAGGACGTATGAGTGAGGCATCACCAGTGAGGTGGAAGGCGGAAAGCATGCAAGCCATGAGCCCCCTCTTCCCTCGCCTCAGGTGAATTTTATTGGAAATATTTGGTTTTATTTCCCTTACTACAAGAAAGGCCCATCCAAGGAATTTGACCTGGGTGATTTATTACTCATACTTGAGGATAAGACAACTGTTGTGTGGGAGGTGTTAGGCATAATCTCTTCATTCATGGATGTTGGTAGCATATTTGCTATGGAATTCATCTTTCTCTAGGGGTGAGGAAGAAATTGGGTCACTGTGAGAGTTCGTTATTTCCTTCTCCAAGCTCATGTAACCCATTTGACCCTAAAGAATTCAAGCATCGGTGTGAGGCTTCTCCAAGGCTTCGATCTTTCATGGCTCACTGTTCCGTCTTTTGTATTGCATCTTGAGGTCGGGATTCACAATTGGCCTCTCTCCTTACAAAATAAATTGTCTCCAATTGATTTAAAGGCTTATGCCTATTCTGCCACATGCATTTGGGAAAGTGACAGCCTGGGAGGAAAGCCTCATCAGCAGTCTACGGTTCAATTAGTTCCAAGACTTCATGTGCATTACAGGTATAAATTTGGAATTGTTTATGTAACTCTTTTTAATCAATATCTAGATCACTGGACTAAGGTCTTCTACTAGAAATTTCTTACACCCATGTTTTGCAATCCCTCTCATTGTATTGCAAGTTGTTCTTGGGAATTGGAGTTGGGTTTCATTGGTTTCAGGGATATGAATTATTTGCTTTTAGGTTACCGGGTTCAAATGGATAATCACAGTCGCAAAGAGTAAATTAAGGGCACCTCAAAGGGTTTGGATATGTTCCCCCTTTGCCTAGATCCCCCTGTAAGTGCACATTCTGATCATCACTCTCTCCATCAACACTTTCTACAACACTCTCAAATGAATCTTGAATTGTTCGAAAGAATGCAAAGGATTTAGGCTTAGATCAGCCAGAAGAATGATGAAATTGATTCTCTCCACAACCAATTGAATGACATTACCTCATCATGACATGCATTAAGTCAGCACAACTTGAAAAAAAATTAGGTGCAGATAAGTCTGAATCAATGTCAGTAGACTCCCCCCATGTTGAATGAAAATGTACTATAGAGTTGTAAATATTATGTATGTGTCTGGTAGTATGTATGTAGAAGATTTTGGTTGTCCTATTTTGTCTTCTTTTGATGAAGAATCATCTCTCAAAACTTATTGTAAATCTCCTAGGCTTTTAGCTACGTTTCAAGCACAGCTTTTATAAAATGTTACTCATCAGTGTAAAAAAAAATATACATCTCGTAAAAATAAATAAACATCCTATATATACATCTTAAGTCAAATGTAACAATCAATATACATATAAGGTACAACTACTAGCTAGTTCCACCATTAGAGTCAAATGCATCAATGCCTTCGTTATCACAAATGGGAGGTCTGTCAATATCCATATTAGATAACGTCGATGATGATAGATGATGTTTTGATATATAAACTATTATAGATTTTCCACTGGATATTTTATCACCAAGGAAAATTTTAAGGCTGGAAATTTATCTTAAAGTTTAAAAACCTTGGCGAATCTTACTAGTCCCTAATTTGCAAGGTCCTCCATTCCACCAAGATAAAGACGCTTATAGGTATGATCCTAAAGATTGATTTAGCAAAGGCATTCGATCGTACTAGCTAGCTTTACTTGAGAATGTTATTGAAGCATTTGGGCTTTTCCTTAGCTTTCATACAATGGATCATGTGTTGTATTATCAATATCTCATTTAGTGTACTTATCAATGGATCTTCCTCTTCATTCTTTCATGATGAGCGAGGCCTTAGACAAGGTTTCCCTCACTCTCCCCTACTTTTCTTGCTGGTCATGGAAGGTTTGAGTCGATATATATCTGAGGAAAAAAGACAAGGAAGACTTTAGTGGATCAAAATCATCAACAACTGCATTCTTACACACCTTCTATTTGTTGATGATGTCCTCATCTTCCTCAATGGATTGATTGGCGATACTATGGCTTTTTCTTCTCTCCTTGGATCCTTCTGCTTTGCAACAGGTATGGAATGGAATCAACTTAAATCGAGTTTGACTATTGTTGGTTGTTCCCACAATGAAACTCTCACTGCTCATCAGTTATTTCCTTACACTATACTCCCATTCGATGATGGCCTTAAATATCTAAGATTTAGACTCAAGCCCGTATAGTATAAGATCACTGACTCGGTATGGCTTGTGGAAAAAATCGAACAACAACTGAATATCTGGCACCACAGATGGCTCTTTAGGGTTGGCCGACTAACACTTATCAAATTTGTTTTGGAAGCTACACCGGTGTGCTGGATGTCTTTGGCCTGGATCCCAAGGAGCATATTGCATAGAATTCAACATTTGTTTTGTAGATTCTCATGGAAAAGGAAACAAGAAGGCCACACATATGGATGGGTAATATGGGACCTCATTGCTCTTCTAAAGAAATGGGGTAGATGGGGCATGCAAAATTTAGATGCCTTTGTAAAAGCATTAGCAACCAAAATCGGTTGGCATGTTCTCACTTCAAAGAATATTTGGACTGAGGTGGTCATTCAAAAGTACATTAATCCACTCCATATACTTGATTGGATCAGGAGACCATCATGGAACACATCACATATATCTACAGTTTGGAGAGCAATACTAAAATGATTATCATACATCCATGATGGATTGACATGGAGTATTGGTAATGGTAATCTGGTACGTATTGGCATAGATCCTTGGTCGAGATGTGGGAATTCTTTTCAACTTCCTCCTGAGCTACTTCACTTCCTCTTGAATGCAGGTATCAATTGAATTTCTCATATAGCTGATCTGGACAATTCTACTATCTTTTATCAAGCCTGGAAATCTGTTGATATATTGGGCATACCTAACATCTGGCACAGAGATTGGGAATCCTATATTAGTGCACTCTCAGAATCACATGTTCGGATTACTAAGGGAGAGGATGAGCTCATTTGGGCACACTCATAGCATCGATCCTACTCTCCTAAGGAAGGATATTCTCTCATCTATTCTACTCACATACCCCCTGCATCTAATTGATGGTGGAGTACTCGCTGGAAGCTAAAGGCACCTCCCAGAACTAAACTCTTCATGTGGTGTATACTCGGCAACAAAGCCCATACATGGGATAATCTTTAGAAGCGATCATGCTTCAGACCAACTTGGTGTATATTATGCAAGTAGGCATCAGAATCTATTGAGCATTTATTTCTATTATGTCCTATCACCATTGCATTATGGCATAATGTACTTGAAAGCCTTCACCTCCCTAATTGTTGGTATGGTGCTAATATAATGGAAGCTTGGCAGTTGTGGTGGTCTGTCACACACCTAACCAAGCTAAGGAACCTCTCTCTCCTGATATGTTGGTGTATTTTGTTGCAGAGAAACAAACTTATATTCCAGGGTTCCTCTCCACTTTGGACACATGCATCTGCACACCTTATAAGTATATATAACAACATATCGGATGATGATCACCCTCACACTACCCGCGATATCACAACTGAGATTATACACAGGAACATTCCTTAGGCATACTTTGATGGTTCAGCACAACAACAAGGTTGTGGTGGGGGGTGTTACTCCATATCACTGAAAATCATTCTTATAGAATCCAGATGGGCCTGGGAGATGGAACCAATAATTTTGTAGAACTCATTACACTCAGACATTTACTATACTTTTCACTTGAGAAGGGATGTCGTCGAATACATATTTTTGGCGATTCAAAACTAATCATAAATTGGTTTAACCAACAATTTGCGTGTCATGTGCACACACTCTGATACATTTTGAATGAGACTATGCTTCTGAAAACACAATTTGATTATATCTCTTGTCATCACATATACAGGGAGCGCAACCGGGTTTGATTATCCAAGGAGGCCTCGCACCAGCCATAGGGGCTCTGGATGATCTGGGAGTAGACTGATCAAGAACACTACAGATATTTTCATAGACCCTATGATGACCAACAACAACTCGGGGCAGACAGACCCTGATTATATGGTTTTTCCGAGATATGACTACGATCATATATTTTTATCAGTTATTCATGTATATATTTTTTGACATTTATTTTTGATAGACATACTATATGTATAACTTATTAGTCTCCCAAGCTGGGATAGTATTATTTTTTTATAGTATCATACTCACAGTGGAAATCCACCCTTACAACATATGCTTTCAAAGCATCTACAACATGTAATTTTCAAATCTTGATGAAAATTATGGTTTTTCCTTGGGGAAAAAATTTATAAGGAGAGAGACTATGTATATATTATATAAATCAAATGAAAACAAAATATTGTTAAAATATTTTATTAGTGTGTTGTTTAAGATGGTGTAATTCCTTTTATGTATAGTATGGAGCTGACACATGGCGTGCGCACACACACACACACATATTAAAAAATTGTCAATTGGGGTTATCTCACCTAGTTGGGTAGAATCACTGTTATCTTCCCCATCCAAGTTCAAATCCTTGTTAGTAACATGATGAACTATAGTACCTTGATAATTATTGTTGTAATAGTTGAGTGCCTAATTAATTACAAATACTTTAACCTTATTTTTATATGGCTCTTTCCTCCATATACTATTACAAATAAGAAAGATCAAATCTCTAGAAATGCAAACCCTCTTTTAAAGTGATTTGATCCTTCTAGGTTTTTTTTTTTTTTAATTAATAAAATTCAACTTTTACAAATTAAAATAAATAAATAAATAAATAAATTGTTATTTATAAATAAACCATCAAAACATTTTATTAACTAAATGTAAAGTAATAAATTAGAGTGTTTTTAAAAATATTTGGTAACGAAAATATCAAAGTTACTCATTTGAAACTTCATAAATATAGACTAAACCAAATGCCATGTGTGAAGAAGTTAAAAAAAAAACTTTATATTTTGAAAAATGAATCCACTTAGAATTAATCCTAAAATCATGGCAGATGGAGAAAAATGTTGGGTTTTGAGAGCATGGCCGGACCATTCGAGACGTAGTTTAAGCTGTCGCCCCACCTAACCACAAGGATAGCGAATATCGGCCAAGTGTTTCTTGCATTTTTATTTATAAAAGTGAAATGTAAGAATACAACAGCAATCTTGAAAAAAAGATAATGTCTTGCTAGACCAAATTATTAATAATGGTTTTTTTTTAAGTAAGATGGTTTTTATAATACTTCGAATTTTTTTTTTTAAATTTTAATATAGGTGATTTTATTCACTCATCACTTAAGATTAAATCAACTTTATTATAAAAATTAAATAAAAAATTGTTTCCTAATTTATTGTTATTGTTTTTGGGAAGTAACTGATTATGTGATGTTGTTAAGTAAGTGTAGGTTGTGTGGTGGAAACAATTTGTTGCTTTTCTTTACACCTAGGTTGGAATCTCAATCTAACATAGTTACCAAGTTCCAATTCACATATACAACACTATAAAAAAAAATCAATAATATATATCTTAAATATTTGGATATATACATTCTTTCCTTTAACAAGGAGCCACTGCCATGGCGGTAGTCCTGCCGTGGTCTGCAGGGAACTTAGAGGAGGTGGCAACCTTGCAGAAACCATATTTAACTTTGCCTTTGGATGACCAAATGTGATTAATGAAGAGTTTGGTGGGTGCGGCAATCACATTCCATCCAACATAAAACTCAGTTTTGTGCTTTGTGATACGAATATTATATTTCTACTGTAATATAATTTACTGTCTAAATATTTGTTAAGAATAAAACTTCTAATTTAAAAACAAAAAAATCAAACTTCCGTAAACTATTACATTAATTTATTAAGATATTTAAATTAAAACATTATTTTATATAATGAATATGCTTATAAAATGTTTAAATTAAAATTTAGCAAACTGTCTATCCAGAAGTTATGAAATTGACCAATTAATTGTTTCCCTAAAAAATAGGAGGTTGTATTTGGGAGTGGGAAACAAAATCTCATTAATGATCTAGCAACTACTTGCCACTTTTTGGTGAGGTGGAGGTAGTTACTAACCACAAAAGATTGGTAGATTGGAAATTGATAAAAATGTTGTGTTTGATTTATTTTGGCTCATTGTGAGAGAAAATGCTAAAGAGAAGCAATATCCTTGAGGGGATAATGGTTGGATGCAATATCAATGTTGAGAGGAGCCAAGTACTCAACTACTAGTTTTCCCAAACTACTGATTTTGAAGTCAGTGTCCTTACCTATTGTTCTTTTTTCTTTGGAAAAAGTAAATAATTATGTTTTTCATTAGAAAATTCTATGTAGAAGAAAGAAAATAATTTAGTTACATTTTACTTACTCATTTTCCATAGTAAAAGAAAAGGAAAAGAGTTAGTTATAATTTTATTAGAGAATTTTGAACTGTAAAGAGAAAAGGGCTAATTGTTTTGTTTTATTTTATAAATTTTATATAGTAGAAAACTTATGGTTATATTTTTATTCATAAATATTGTGTGGAGGACTATTAAAGGAAGAAAACTAGAAATTATGCTAAAGAAAACAATCGCATACATAGTAGACATTTAATGTGTTAATTGAGAAATTAAACATGAAGGTATTTGTTGAAACTAGATAGGTATTGGTTATGTATACAAGTCTATCTATATGTGTTGAAATCCGCACCTAGTAATACAGGATTGGAAAACCTTGTTCGACTTTGAAGAGTAAATATGTATACAAAACAATAATAAAATATGTATATAATAAATTTTGATTAACGTAATAACTCTTAATCTTCACTTTGCGAATATAATAAACTAGCCTAGATACACAATGATCGAAAATACAAAAGTATCAATATTTACCATTGTTTTCACAAGAAAACACAATGGTATTGTTTTCCAAAATTATACAAAGTTTCATTTATGATCTAAAAATATCATTACATGGAGACAAGATTTGGAAGAGCTCTAACCAACCTCAAGAAACATGTAATTAGAAAAATAATTATATAACTTAAATGTTTTCTTCATAATTGAAAACAATACTCAATACATGAGAGGCTCATATCATTTTATAAATAATTATGTTTCAGAGGAACTACATGTCCCAAAAGACGTGAAAGAAAACAATTAACAAACATTTCGGAGGTTAACAGTCGGGAGATTCCTCTTCGAACAAGAGAAATCACACCCATGTAGAATGAGAAACCAAAATTTTGGTACCTTAGACGTGGCGGAAGAGTTGAATAAGTTGAAATCAAGCCATGCCAAATTTGGAAAAGTTAAAGGAAAAAGCTATGTTCAAAAGAGAAATCGGTACCTGAAATAAGCATATACGAAATTAATAATTAGTAAACAAGAACTAGATAAATAACACAGAAAATTTAGCATTAAAGGAACAAATGTGAAGAGGGTTATAAAAATAACTTGAAAATAAGTTACAAAATTTTGATGGCTTCTTCCACCTATACAAGAGTAAAATTAACTTATTTACTATACATAGAAAAATGGTTGCTATCTAAAATAAAGACAACAATGTTATAGGTAAAAATAATTAAAGATTGAACTCAGAAATTATAAAGTGAATAACAATGTAAACCCGGTGATTACATTATTTTAATACCAATCTAAACTTTGTACAATGTGGGAAGGAAATAATTGTTGAGTAATTAAGAACTTCAATTCATAATTATTTTTGGGTAAATTTACCACAGGCATATGACTTTATCGCGCTTCATGCAAATGACAAGATGAAAGAAATGAAGAACTTTAGCACGATTTATTTGATTTCGAATCATGGAAATGCAAAAAAAAAAAGAAGGAAAAAGTGTGGCACATAAATTCATGACAGAAAAATGCTAAAAATTCAGACCAATAAAGAATAGAATGAAAATCTTAGGGCATCAACAAAAATGATACACACACCAAAAATTACAATACACGCACCCAAAAAAATACGAACGGCCCTAACCAAAAAAATTAAAAATAATTACCTGAGCAGTAGCATAGGGAAGAGCGGGAGACATCCCTGCTGCCTTTTCTCTATAGAAAACTATCCTTTCCGCATCAACTACTGGTTGGTTGGACAGAGACGGCATTAGAGAAGCCCAGAAAGATAATAGCTGCGAACATGGATCCCAAAGCATTGAATATATCTTGTTGCTTCTGCCTGCAAACAACATCCAACCACACATAAGAATTGGATCGTTTTGTCCACATCGAACAACACATTAGAATTGGAGAAAGTAATGTTTACATGTTCCGGTCAATTCTGCAAAAAATAGAGCCAATTATTAGGGCGCAGCAAAAGGTGAAAATGAGTCGAACGGTGTTGTACTGAGGATTTCACCAATACGACTAGTGCTGCTTCCAGAAACAAGCCATGGTTTGAACGACAAAGGATTGACCAAATTGCCATTCGAAACACAAATCCTTTGAGTCAAGGGCAGGTTGGCTGAGTCCCTGAATGAGAATTTTATTATGCCTGTGCAAAAAATAACGATACATTTCGTTTTCAGTCACATGAATAAATCCACATACATAAAACACAAAAATGCGGGCATTATTGCTAATGGATCTCTAAATTATAAGTCAAAAAGATAATAAATTGGGATAAATAAATAAGAAAACTTTTTTTTTTCCCGAAGAAAAAAAATAGAAATATGTTTTATTAGATGTGAAGATTGTTTTATATCAGCTTATATCTATGGCAGGCTTTGCCTTAGCTGGATTGTAAACTTCGTACATATAACCAAAAAAAATTGATCACTGATATATCAACAGAATATTAACAAAAAACAGTAACAGTAATCTTGTAGTCTAGGTCACAAACCTTACCATAACTTGTGCCCTTCCATAGCTAATTTCCCCCGGTGACTGAGATTACACGATAATCGACTGCCTGTTCTGGACGATAGAATCCAACTGCTGGTCGAAAGAAAGAATCAACCCAATGTTGGGATGGATAATAAACTGGCTTGCTGACTTGTAGATAGCACTAGAGTTGCATGCATGCAGATAGACATGTGGCAGATACAAAACTTTGCTACAAAACTTTGCTCCAACTGCACTTTGGATAAAATGAAGGCAAGTTTGTGTCAGTGAATTATATGTAGTTTGGATATAAAAATCTTTAGTGAATTGTATTTAGTTTGGACTAGGAATTTACAAAATCCGCTTTAAGTAGGCATCAAAACATGAGAAATAATCAAATTGATAATCACATACTTATTAAGCTTTTTTATAGTATGAAAATAGGGAATATTTGAAAAATAAATAAAAATGGATAGTAAATGAAAGGGTAATAGGTTCCAATAAGTTTATAAAAATTTCAAAGTTAAATCTTGATAATTATAAATTAAAACATAGTTATTAAAAATAAAAGTAAATAAAGAAAAAGATTAAAAAGAAAAAAAGAGTAAAGTATAAATGGAAAAAAACATAAAATGGAAAAACATATATTTTATATATTTTACAAAATATAATCAAGAGTGATATTTTTTTGAATATTTAAATGAAGGGATTATCATCGAAAATTTTGTTTACATATTAAAAAAGAAAAAATATTATTTTAAATTATGAATATGAATTCAAAAAAATATGTTTGTCAAGATGAATGAAAATGGATTATTTTTGGTTTAATGGTACAGAAAAAATGATATTTGATTTTGAAATCACTACGAAATGAAAAAGTAGTAGAAGAAACATCTATATTTTAGTTTTTGCATTATTTCATTATGTTACCAGAAAGGAAAATAAGAAAAATAATATTTCTTATCTACAAAAGTAACTTTGAATGTCAATCATATATATGTAAAACAAAAGTAACTTTGAATGTCAATCATATATATGTAAGTGTGATATATTCTAAATTGTTGTTAAAAAGATATTAGGAAAAATGAAAAAATATTTAGTTTTTGCATTATTTCATTATATTACCAGAAAGGAAAATAAGAAAAATAATATTTCTTATCTACAAAATTAACTTTGAATGTCTATCATTTATATGTATGTCTGATATATTCTAAATTGTTGGTAAAAAGGATATTAGGAAAAAGGAAAAAATATTAAATTTTCTATGGTTTATAACATTTCATATTTTTGATGTGGTTACTTCAAAGTTATGCCCAAAAAAACATAATACAAGAGATTACACAATGATGCTACCCTTTCAGGGCTCTAATCGGAATATGGAAAAATAGTAATATTTTGACTAAAGAAATTATTAGAGATAATTGTTAAAAACTTACTAAAATATGACGTAAAAAAATGAAATATATCAATTCAAAGTAGCTGCTAGAAAATAAAACTTTTATTTATAATATAAAAATCTTTTGCACGAGAAAACCTTGGATAGCAGAAAAGTTGAATATTTTTTGCACCTGAAAACTTTGGATATCAGAAAAGTTTGCCGCAAGGACAGAAGAGGTACCAAAAACTTAGGATATCTTACTTTTACCCGTCTTGAAACCTGCGAAGCCGGCAATAAGACCCTCAACTTTGTTGGCCAATCAGCAATTACATAATAAATTTTATATTATTTTTTAATATGAAAACTTTGGTTAAAATTGTGATGTATAGCAATATTTTTTGGTCAAACAAGAGATTAATAGGCAGTCAACGCAAGATCGATTGCTAAGAGTCCCAGGTAGGGACTAATAATGATGATTTTCTTTCTAACTCATTTTAAAATTTCAACAATTTCTAATAACTCTACATAATATAATAGTTTTAGAGATACATTTTACAAAAAAAAAAAATCCGTACTTTCTTTTCCCTCCAAAAACTTAAATCTAACACGGCCTTTGGTTTCAAAACTTATTTGTCCAAAATTCTTATCTAATAGATAAATACAAAAATCATTGTTTTAAACTTAATTATTTAAAATTTGTCAAAATAAAAACAAAAATAAAATCCAAATATGAAAATTTTCCAAATTTTCCAATTACTTCTATTTCTAGTTCTTTTCTTAGTTTTTTAAGTGCACACAATAATCCATATATGTTCAAACCTTGACATCTTATTCCGCTCATCATAAGTAGAGCCATGTAGATTCAGGGAAATTTGGTAACTATCTAATTTAATGGTATGCCATGTAGATTCAGGGAAATTTGGTAACTATGTAATTTAATGGTATGCCATGTTTCACTATAACTCAATTATTTGCATTAATTTCTTATAACTAGTACTAAATTGATACAATGAACCACTGAGATGTGAACCTAAATTGGTATAGTGAACCAACTTGCAAGTGAACTTTGATTTTGTTGTGCTAATTGATTTTGTTATATCATCATTTGACTAATCTGTATTGCCCATGTGCACTTATATTTTCTTATGACTAAATGTTTGTTTTGCCCTCTTTGCTGATTTTTTCAAAAGACCATGGAAAGCAATATGAAACGAGTCCATCACTAACTCTGGTCTCTGGAGCTTTGCCCATGTGCACTTATATTCTTTTATGACCAAAGGTTTGTTTCGCCCTCTCTGTTGATTTTTTCAAAAGACCATGGAAAGCGATATGAAAGCGAGTCCATTACCAACTCCACCTCTAGAGTTTTTCCCATGTGCACTTATATTCTCTTATAACCAAAGGTTTGTTTTGTCCTCTTTGATGATTTTTTCAAAAGACCATTGAAAAAGACCATAGAAAGCAATATGAAAGGGCATCCATCACCAACTCCAACCTCTAGAGTTTTGGTTTTTGGAATTAATTTGCAAGTAATCTCACTGGTGTTCTGTCCGCCCTAACTATTCTCCGCTTACCTCAACTGATTTTGCTTCACCTTCCATTCATTTGCTCTGACCCTAACCTCTGTTTAAACAGTTTTGAGTTGAATGGTTTTCTAACACCAACACTCTTTCATGGTGGAATTTCAGGTGCAGTGGATGCGTTTTTTCCCGTTTGTGTAGAGTTTTAGGTAGAGTGGATGCTTTTTTTTCCATGTGTGTCTGTGTTTATATTGGCTGTAGAAATAAGAATAGAAGAAGAAAGGCGGTATGCTTTAATGAACAGAAGGAGAGGCTGAATTTCCTTAGTCTATCACTGGGTTTCCTTCTCACCGGTGAGATACAAGGAAATGATTTTTAAGTTCGAAAGCTACTCTATAGAATGCTAATTTCACCTGGTCGATAAAAGTTTCTACTAAATTTGCAAATTTCGCGTGTATTTTTAGTTGGTTCGTTCAAAGTTTGTACTAAGTTTGCAAATTTCGCGTGTATTTTTAGTTGGTTCGTTCACATTTTCGTTGAATTTGTGATCATATGTGCATTTTGAATTGCTTTGGTGAAATTTTGTCTTAACTTGGAAAAGCTTGACTATTTCTATCCCCTTTTTAGGTTTTATGTGGCCACACACAGATTTTGTCGACAAATTTTCATTTTCGGCTTGTTATTTAGTCGTATTGGTGTCAGCCTACCAGAACTTGGGAAAAAGATTATTATTGTTACCTCATTTTAATTTATTTTTTTTATCACTTTCACAGGTCAAGTGTATGCAATTTTTAAAGAAATTTGGGTGTCACAGCAACCAGATTGTTTTGTTGCCTTGAAAATTATAAAAATCCTGGTAAGATTTTCAAAAATTTGTAGGGATTTTTGTAAATGTAGGTTACAATTGTCAAACTTTAAAATTTTAAGTATCTCAGAAATTTTTGATGGTGTTAAATCTATCTCCACCCTAAAAAAAGAACAATTTTAAATTTCTTTTTTACCAAACTTCCAACCACTTTTAACCCAATTCCTCCGCCTAATAAACCCTTCCTTCCGTATTAATTTACTATGAAATCTCAATTTGATTGTGAGCATGCAGTTCTTGCAAGTTTTGTCCATGTTTGAAGATCAACTTAAGTGCTCACAAGCAAAGTTTTCTTTCCCATTGAGATATTATTTCAATTCATCAATTTTGTGGTAGATTCCATTGTCTGAGCATTTGGCCAGTTTTCAGAATTTTCTGACATGCATTAATCCAAGATTCTCCCCAATATGGAATTTTGATTCACTAATTCCAATTTTTTTGAATGACATTTCGATGTTAGGGTTCTTTGGCTCTGGCAAGGTTAAGCTAAGACTGGTACTCGCGAGGGCCAGTAAGAAGACAAGCCTCCCATCTGGTCGCAATTCATGACCGAGTTCGCTATACCGTGGAGAGGTTGTCCATACGACCATGCGACAGAGGCTTTTGCACTCTGATGGGCCGCCTCCATTTTTCCACGAAATGAAGGCTCAAATTTGGTAGTTTTGCCAATCTTGAAGAAAGTTTACTACTGATGCGCAGGCGTTAAGCCTACGCTTGAAGAAAGTTTACTACTCGCGAGGAGCATGCCTAAATATGGCATAACTAAATGGAAAAGCCCTCCTCGCAGAGCAACATTATGACCTTATCCATGTCATAGAAAATGAAGGTGTTTTCGCTAGATATTAATTGATTGATGCCTGCCATTTGCACTTGGCTTCTGCCTTAACCAATTTTATTTTATTTTATTTTTATTTTTATTATTATTTTTTTAATTCTGGGTTGGAAAATTAAAATTAATTAGAATTTTATGTTTTTAGATTATATTAAAAAAGAATATTATAAAAAAATTAATGGATTTTTATTTTAGTAACTTTTTTTTTGGAAAAACATAAAATTAATTGGAATTTTGTCTTTAAATAGACTATATATATATATATATATATATCATGAAAAAAATTATGGGTTGTCAAAACTTATAGTATAAAGACTTAATCTTTATATCACATGAAAATATCTTATTAATTAATTAATTTTATTTTATTTTTATTTTTATGAAATTTGACAAAGTCAAAATGTGTACAAGAAATACATTACAACATCTCTTCTATACAAGGCTCTCAAAACAATTACAATTTAATAACTAAACAAATTCTAATACATGTTAAATCATGAAATAAATTAATCTAATATATTAGTAATACAATTGAATAAATAATATAAAACATGACTATATAATAGTGAATATGTATAGAATTTTGAAAATAAAATAAGAATTGTAAGGTTATAGAAATAATTACAAATTTACAAAGTAAAAAATAAAATGCTTAATCACATTATTATGCAGTCGAGAAGGACAATATATAGAGATACAAATTGATAGTTTTATTACCATCACAAGATCTCTCTTGAAACATGTTAGGAGAATGGCTTGAGCAACAAAAATTGCCCCACAAACATAAAATTCTTCTGAGTGCAAAATTTTGGCATATGCTTCACGCTTTAGGTTTCCTGAATATTGTCTGGTTGTGCAAGTAGAAATAGAAAAGGAATTTTAATTTCTTCAATGGATTTTAATCCTCCTAATTTTTGTATCGATTTGCTCACCGATTATCAAAACCTACAATTATAAATGGGCTACGAGTGCACTTGGATACAATGGCATAAACGAACTAGACATTATTGTTTCTACGGATCACACGATCTCTTTCAAGACGACATTCTGGTTTTGGATGGTTGAGCAATCATCTGAGCCTACCTGCCACAATGCAATGACAAGAATACAATAACCATTGGCTAGGGTTAGACAACATTTTGATCATCGGGGATTCCCTCACCATGATCAAGTGGGTGCAGGGTCATTGCTCTCTTGATGTTCTTGCTCTTCACCATGATCAAGTGGGTGCAGGGTAGTTGTTCTCTTCATGTTCTTGCTCTCTATAATTGGATGTTGTTGATCAAGAACATCATCTCTTTTATCCCAGAAGTTTCTTTCCAGCATGTATTTAGGGAGAAATTTCGGTGGCTGATGCTCTCTCTAAGCTCGATCTCTCTCTCTATCCGGGCTATTTGTTTTTTGAAAAGTTCTCAAATGGCCAGAGTAATGGTGTGCGGTTTTCTAAGCTATAATCCTCTATTATGCTGCTAGTTTTTGGCTCCTCTGTCAACTTGTTTGCTGAGGTTTCTGCATGTTAAAAAGGGATGTTTGAATTAATAAAAAACGCCCATTGGTTAGCTCTACGACAGAGAGTCTGAACCACGAGAGTCTGGCTCTATAGAACGCTCTACATTGTCCATATACATCACACATTAAATAGCACACACGATTTTAGGGAAGTTAGAACCATACCCTAAGAAATAGAAACTAATTCCTATCCTGAGGTACCATGAACCAATTCACTATTCTAGGATATTCTCCATTATCTCTAACACTCCCCCTTAATGGAGAAGGGGTTCACAAATATGCCTAACATCTCCCTAAACATTTCAAACTTAATTTTGCCAAGAGGCTTAGTGAAAATGTTTGCAACATTATCACATGTATTACAATATACAAGATGGATTTCTTTTGATTTCACTTTCTCCCTAACAAAGTGGAATTGTGTATCAATGTGTTTAGTGTTCTTGTGAAACACCGGATTATTAGCAAGTTTAATTGAACTCTAATTGTCGCGTCTGATTGTTGTTGCATCTTTCTATTCTTCCCCAACATCCTGGAGAAGTCTCCACAACCAAACTGCATCACATGTTGCTGCACACATAGCTTGACACTCTGCATCCATTGAAGACAAGGAAACTGTGTTTTGTTTCTTACTACTCCATGAAACTGTGTTTTGTTTCTTACATACTTACCCTGGGACAGAAAAGTTTGTCTTGAATCTCTCCAGATCTCAAGACCCAAACAATATTTTAATTCACCAAGGTCTTTCATTTCGAACACCTGTGACATTTGTTGCTTGATTTCTTTGATTAGAGCAATAACATCACCTATAATAATTAAATCATCTAAATACAAAGAAATCAACACTGTGCACCCCTATTCATCTTTCATGGTATACAGATTAGGGTCGTTTTTACTTCTATTGTAGCCAAGTTGCAGAAAAAATGAATCAATCTTTTCATACCAAGACCTGGGTGCTTGCTTTAGTCCATATAGAGCTTTCTTTAATCTACAGACTAAATGTTCTTTCCCTTTTTGGACAAACCCCTCAGGTTGCTCTAAATAAACCTCCTCTTTCAATTCTCCATTTAAAAATGCAGACTTTACATCTAGTTGGTGAATCATCCAATGTTTCTTAGTAGCTAAAGCAATCAACATTCTGATGGTATTTAGTTTAGCTACAGAGGCAAAGGTTTCTTCATAGTTAATGTGTTCTTTTTGTGAATACCCCTTTGCTACCAATCTAGCTTTTAGTTTATCTATGGTTCCATCTGCATTAAACTTTGGTTTATACAACCATTTGCAACCTATGGTTTGTTTCCCTTTAGGAAGTTCAACCAGCTCCCAAGTGTTATTCCTCATTATAGATTCATATTCCTGTTCCATAGCTGTTTTCCATTCACTACATTCATTTGCTTCCTTATAACTAGAAGGTTCAACTACATTCATCATACTAGTTATGAAAGCATTTTCCCTATATCTTGCTGGCAACTAAGCTTTCCTACCTGATCTCCTGAGTGGTGGGGTAGCTTCAAACCTTGTATGATCATCATTTTTTGGACTTGGCTTGATAGCTACATCATCTTCTTTTCCTTCCTATTGTTGTTGTTGCTGCTGCATCTGCTGTTGCTGCATCTGCTGCTGCTCATTTCCGTCACCTGATTCATCACTTCCTTCTTCCACCAAGAACGGAATATCCCATTCCTCACTGCGCTTGTCAGATTCTTCATGATCTCGCTTATGGAATATGACATCTCTACTAATGAAAATCTTGTGAGTAGAGGGATTAAATAATCTATAAGCTTTGTATTTTGAACAATACCCTATAAAGGTACATCTGATGGCTTTTGAATCTAGTTTTCTTCTGTCTTCCTTTGGATTATGGGCAAATGCTTTAGACCCAAACACTCTTGAATGTTTTACTGCAGGCGTAAATCCATTTAATGCTTCATAAGGAGTTTTACACTCAAGAATCTTTGTAGGACTCCTATTTTTCAAATAAACTGCAGTATTCAATGCTTCAGCCCAAAAACCATTCGAAAGATCCTTACCTTTCAACATGCTCCTAGCACATTCCACCAATGTTCTGTTCTTTCTTTCCGTTACTCCATTCTGTTGAGGAGTATGGGGTACTGTGAATTGTTGTAATATCCCATGGTATTTACAATACTTGATAAGTTCATCCTTCCTGTATTCTCCCCCTTGATCGGAGCGGAGAATTTTTATATGCTTCCCTGTTTGTTTTTCAATCATGTTTCTGAACTGCTTAAGTTATTCAAATGTGTGACTTTTCTCACTTAGAAAATACACCCAAGAAAACTTTGTGCATTCATCAACAAACAGTAAAAAATACAGTGCACCTCCTAATGACTTTGTTTGCATGGGTCCACAAAGATCTGAGTGCACTAATTCAAGTATGTCTCTCTGTTTCTTTTCTACTCGAACAGGGAATTCCTCTCTATGCATCTTTCCTAATGTACAAGCATCACAATCATTATGCACTTGTTTTAACATAGGAAGATCTCTTACCATTTCCTTTTTCTGAAGTAACAACAAATCATTGTAGTTGATATGACCAAATATCTGATGCCACAACTCTTCTGTAGTCAAACTCGCTGTTGTCAAAGCTCAAACTGGTGTTGGTCTTACATCCAATTTGTATAGACCTCCTGTTTGAATTCCTGTAGCAATAGTCTTCATTCCATCTAATAGATCTTTAATATAACAATTAGATTTAAAAAATT
Source organism: Pinus tabuliformis (assembly GCA_031772625.1). Lineage (NCBI taxonomy): Eukaryota > Viridiplantae > Streptophyta > Pinopsida > Pinales > Pinaceae > Pinus > Pinus tabuliformis. Next base: position 1,992,139,191 of record CM062819.1, on the reverse strand, counting down.
CAACTTTAAGATCTTGATCTGTAATCATGGATACAAAAATCAAGTTCTTTGTTACATCGGGCACATACATGACATTATGAATTTGTCTTACAGTACCATTAGGTAAAATGACAGAAATTTTTCCACACCCTTTGATCTGATGACTTCTATCATCACCTAGGTAGATTTGTGCTCCGTCGTTGATTTCTTTAAAATCTTCGAACCATTGTCTGTTTCTCGTCATATGTGTGGATGCTCCCGAATCTACATACCAGATGTCTGCATCAACATTCTCATCAAAGTATGCCATGAATAATCTGAAGTTCTGCTCATGATTATCATTTGCGAGATGACCTGCATGTCGTTTCTGCTTCTATTGTTGTTCATGATATTTCTTCTTCCTGCACTCCCTAGCGATATGACCAAGTTTTCCGCAATAAAAACATTTAATTTCAAAGTTGTTTCTATTCGGATGCATACCTTGAGTCTGATTTGGTCTTTTCTATGAGTTTCCTCCGTTTTGCTGTTGTGGATTTCCTTTTCCTTTGAAGAAGTTATTTTTCGCCATCAATGCAAGATCTGCACTCTGGGGCTTCAGAGTCAATCTTCTTTCTTCTTCTTGCATTAATATTCCTGTCAGTTCTTCAAACTTTGGGATTTTCTCTCTCACATTTATCCCAGTGATAAACATTTGGTAGTCATCGGTCACACCATTCATGGTAATTGTTACTAGATCTGTATCTGCAACTGTATCACCAATGTCTGCCAATTTGTTCTTCAGATCTTTGATCCTTGCTATGAAGGAAGCAACTGTTTCATTTTCCTCCATCTTCAGGGATAAGATCTTGCTCTTCAGGAACAAAAGACGATTTGTATTCCTGATCTCATACAAATCCTTCAAAATTCCCCAAATTTCGCTTGCTGATTTACATTCTCTGATATGTGGTATGATGTAGTCTTTCACTAACATCTTCAGCAGCATCCTTGCTTTACCTTCTCGCTTCTCCCAGTCTAGGATCGATGCTGATCCAGTTGTTGGCTTCTGATCATCCCCATTTGCAATTGTCCAAGCACTCAGCACTTCTAGCAAATTCTGCATCTTGAATTTCCAATTCACATAATTGGAGCCATCGAGCTTGTTATGCTCATTCAAGTATGCTTCAATCATTTGATTATTCATCTTGGCGATTAAAAAAATTTGACAGGTAAAAAATATATATGTTAGATCTACCCCAGATCTATGTCAAAGACAGAAATCGTTGATCTTCGCGAGTCCGATTTCTGGTATTTTCAACAGCCTCTAGCACTGGTTGATCCCTTGCAGTCTGCACACCCTCTCCATGCGGCCTTTGGGCAAGTCTCCACCACATTGCACGCTCTCCACGGCAGTCCTGTGAGGAACCACGTATAGGGTCGTCGCAACCTTCTCTCGGCAGACCTCGGCCTCCATGCAGCCTTCTCTCGGCAGCCACCACCAAGACGCAACCCCCTTTTTTTTGTTTGCACGGTCAACGCGATTAGCCAACACGGATTCGCGACGGTTGGCACGATTATCCAACACGAATTCGTGACGGTCATCCAAAAATAAAATGCAAGAAGTCTCACAATGGGATCAGCGTGATTTTTCCCCCAAACCATGCAACGATTTCGCCTCAGGCGCACTGGGCAAATACTTCACTCAACGAATAGGTTTCTCGACCCTGACGCTCTGATACCATGTTAAAAAGCGATGTTTGAATTAACAAAAAACACCCACTGGTCAGCTCTACGACGGACTCTGAACCAAGAGAGTCTGACTCTATAGAACGCTCTACATTGTCCATGTACATCACGCATTAAATAGTACACATAGTTTTAGGGAAGTGAGAACCATACCCTAAGAAATAGAAACTAATTCATATCCTGAGGTACCGTGAACCAATTCACTATTCTAGGATATTCTCCATTATCTCTAACACTGCACTCTATAGGATTGCTCTGTTCTTATTTTTATTCCTCTACTCTTGCAGGGGAAGGGACTTTGGTTTTGGATCTCATTTGTAATTAAAAGTGCTAACAAATATGATCACATAGATCAAATAGCATACGCTGATATAGACCTATGATATTGTAAAACTTTGTCTTGTTTCTATTTTCATTTCTCTTCTTTTGCAAGGGAATAGACTTTGGTGTTGGATCTCCTTTGTAATTAAAAGCACTGACCTATATGATTACATACATCAAGTAGTATAAGTTGATATATACCTATGATATTATAAAACTTTTTCACTTTGAATGAAAGTTTTGTGTTTTCTGGAAAAGAAATGCAATAACCATTCAAGTGTTTTTTTTGGTTTTCTAATCTCCAAATTTTGAAGAGATGTGGTCATGTCTTAGTTTTATTTTATATATATATATATATATATATATATATATATATATATATATATATATATATATATATATATATATATATATATATATATATATATATATACCGTTGTAGAAAAACTTATCAAACTCAGTTAGTCAAACCAACAATGAGGACAACCATCTCTGGCTGCTATCCGCGATTGTTGGCTGACTCATCACTGTTATCAAGGAAAACCACGCCACCTTTTACATAACCCTGCAGGTGGTCCCCACATGGGGGCAGGCTCTCACTCCTGCCAGATGCCTCTGGGTCATGGGCCGTTAACCTGTTTCCTTACGTCCAAAGAAGACAGGCTCTTAGCCAAGCAGAAGCAGTTTTACATACTCCAGACCGAAAAAAAAAATTATTTTATATTATCTACATTGTTAAATGGAAATTAATATATATATTTTTTAATTCCAAAACTTTATTTTCCTAATTATCTTTGGCTTGTTGGTCTGGAAACCAAACTCAATGCAAAATTGAAAAATTTTGTTTAAAAATTTCATACCTTAAAATTGGAGAGATGACATGTATATAAAAACTTTAGCTTATCATGCATAAAAAGAGTATCTAATGCGGAGGCAGCAAGTCCCTGCCACGAAAAACTTGTTATTGCCGGGAGTGACTGTTGATAGAACCCAGATGGAGCATACCTGCTCGGACCCACCCCAAACGAGGTTTTCAATTATGTTTTTTAATTGTGGCGAGGGTGGATCACACAGTTTGCCAGCTGTGACCTCATCTGCATGTATTACACTTCCCCAAGAGCGCTGACAGGTCTGTTTATGAAACACGGGCCTCTTATTTCTCTTCGCCTCGGTTCCGCCGAGTTTCTCAAAACCCACGATCAGCTTTTCGCAAACAAATGGCAGCCTGCCGCTGCTAAAAGCATTTGACATATAATTTTGCGAACTTCGCATTTTCTCCGTTTGGCCCTGTCAGTGCCTGGAAATGCTCTCCCGATACAACTGCAAGCACAACAGGGAATGCATCCTGTTTCTGGACCAAGGACATTGTCTGGTTCAGGTTTCCTTCAGTTGGGAAAGCAAACGCCACAATCGGCAGCAAAACAAGGTCAGTTGCACAGTCAAGGATTTTCACAGCAATCATTGTCAAAGCAGCAAACTTCTCAAGTGGTTCCTCAGCAACAAATACCTTCTGTGTCAGGAACAAACCATCAAGTTCTAATATCTTCTCCATCCTCTCTCCAGCAGCAGCAGTTGCTAACATCTGAACAACAAACATCATCTGGCTCCACGTTGTTAGCTTCATCATCACAGCTACAACAGAGGTCAGTTCAACCTCAACAGACTGCTCAACGAAGAAGCCTTTTTTACAGGTTTCAAGAAATTGTTCCTTTAAATGCAGGGAATGTGCTGGGGGCAGAGAATAAAGGTCTTGCTGCCAAATGGCTTAGCCTTATTCGGAAAACACTCAATAAGTCACAGCGTGACGGCATCACCAATTGTAGAAGCTCTTTATCACCAGGTTGTGCAAAGTCCACGGACATGGTAGACACAATTATAAGTTTGGATTCTGATTTTGAGGGTTCAAGGTCACAGAAGAACGACCCTTTCTACCATAGGAGATCATTTCAGGTCCTAGGCTGTGGTTCCAAAATGGATGACGATTCTGCCAATAGGCAGCCAAAATTGCAGAGGAATTTCAGTGTTTCTGATCAAATGTTGATGGGCAGATCTATAGTAAGGATAGATTCTGATAATACTATCAAATCTTTGCACTCAGATGATGAATATGTTGCATGCGGAGCAGATTCGCCTTCAGCTTCTACTATGTTTTTCTCTCCGCTGCCAGATAGCCCTGCAGTGGGTGATAGATCTAGTTATGGCCAGATGAATTACTGTTTAGCTGCCAGCAAGCAAATGGTTGGTATATTCCTCTCCGTTTGGGTGAGAAGCGATTTGAAGCATTATATACGCAATCTCAAAGTGTCCTGTGTCGGAAGGGGCCTGATGGGTTACCTTGCCAACAAGGTGAGGCACATTTCTGTCAAAAAGTGATTCTCATGTTTTATGATGTTGCATTTTCTGTTCCAAACATGGACAATGACGTTTTCTGTTTTGCACCCCTAAGAATGTTTGATTTTTACCCTAGTCATTGCTGAATGCACATGACGTCTTTGAGTTAACAAGGGTTTAGAGCAATTTCTCCAATTAAACATATTGATTCAATCATACTTTTGCAGGGCTCAATATCAGTTAGCATGATTCTCCATCAGACAAGCTTTTGCTTTATTTGTAGCCATTTGACTTCTGGCCAGAAATATGGCGATGAGCTCCGGAGGAATTCTGATGTCATGGAAATCATAAAAAAGACTCGCTTTCCACGGGTTTGTAGATCTGCTGGAGAGGATTCACCTGAAACTATTTTGGAGCACGAGTAAGTTTGAATTGAATACTTTACAAGGATCATCTTTTTGTTCCCACATCATTGAGTTGAACTTTAATATTTTAAACTGTTTCTGAAGGATTTATGTTCTACTTTGCTTATTGCTTGAGTCCATTCTGATATTGTGGATAAAATTTGCAGTCGAGTTATTTGGCTTGGAGATTTGAATTATCGCATTGCACTTTTCTATTCCTATACAAAACAACTTGTGGAAAGAAATGATTGGGAGGCACTGCTGGAAAGTGATCAGGTACTGATATGAAGTTGAAGTTATTACTTTGTATTAGGACTCATTAAGTGATATGGAAAATGACGGGAATGCATTACTCAGTTACTGGCATTGCACTTTGCTATTTCAATTGGAAATCCCTGCAAATGATTTCAAGGGAAGGACTAAAACCAACATATATTTTAGCAGCTTAGGATTGAGCATGAAGCTGGGCGTGTCTTTAGAGGTTGGCACGAAGGGAGGATATATTTCGCACCCACCTACAAATATTCCACTAATTCAGACCAGTGGTGGTCTGTAAAGTGCTTTAAAAAAATAAAAATGAAAAGACGTCCATGGACCATGTGGGCCCTCCCATGAGCGCCACATGCCTCGCCTCCTCCATAACGTAGCATGCAGGGCTTAAACCATGCCCAAGGGAAAAATAAATATCACTTGGCACCCATGGCGACCATTCGGAGGACCCACGTGCACCCAGCTACTATGGACCCACCTGCATGTATTACACGCGTTGATGTAACAATCAGAATCAGGAAGCCGGGCAAGTTGAGGAAGGGGCGGGCATTCGAATCATTACGCTCGCAGGGCAGAACAACAAGCCACCATGAATTTGTCGAACAACGGAGCCACCATGAATAAGCCATTTCTGTGCACATTGATACGCTCTGTTAAAGCTGTGCGTGCGCTAAGGATTTTGATAGTGTGCAGTTGGGTTCTGGTTTGGTAGCTTCATCGGTAGGTCTGAACGTTGGAGCCACTGCAAGGTAATGTATCATTATGTGCCTAATATGGCTAGATTTAATTGCTTTCATACATTCTGGATGCACACTTATTTTTGCTTTGTTTTGTGGCAGGGATGTGCAGAGATTTGCTTCAGGAAGGTCCCTCTCTGTCTCCATTGATGAGCAACAACAATGGTTGCAACATTATAATCGACTGGTGGCAGGAAGAAGCCTGCAGCCATTTGCGGTCACTGTTTCTGCTGGTTTTCCAATTATTGTCTTATCCAATTCAAATGATTGTGCAGTGCCAACCGCAAGAAATGGCACTGGAATGATATGTGGACTTGGTAGAGGAATGACATTGCCAAGGCCAGGATTTCCAGGATTAGGATCAGTAGGAATTCCTGGGATGGTTTCTTCAGGAATTAGTAACATGCTTTCTTCTAATGGTCTTGGGTTGCCTGTTAGTGGTCCAGCTCCTTCTGGAACCATGCATGTTCCAGGAAGTATGATTCGGAGGCCAAGAGATGTGCAGATGTTGCAGGTAAGCTCCTATATTTCACTAGTCTTTCCTTGACAAAAAAATCTTTATAATGTAGCAAGTTTTCTGTCTCAGCAATGCCCAGAATAATGTAGAAGCTATCAATTCAAGTATTGTCTCAGCAATGCCCACAATTTGGGCTGAACAGAACCGAAATTTGGCCGTCCTCTGGCCCTGTCTACACAATTTATTGTACGTCATCAATATTCACAAAACTTATCTTGGACTCCTATTTGTACAATTTTGTCCCCAGAGTTGCCATATAACCTAAAACTTCTCTGTTTAAACCGAATTGGAACGGTCTCTTCCTGTCAACTTCAACTCATTATCCAGGAAGTTGACCTAGAGTTTCCTTTCTGGTACCTTGGAGCTTGCATGCCTCAATGGAAAGTTCTTCGCATTCGACGATGGGCTTACATCATTGGTCTTCGATCAGGTGATTCCATGAGTGTTTGACTTCAGCTCATTTTTCACACTTTGTGGATTGTACTAGCGGGTGATTCCATGAGTGTTTGATTTCAGTTCATTTTTCACACTTTGTGGATTGTACTAGCGAGTGATTCCATGAGTGTTTGACTTCAGCTCATTTTTCACACTTTGTGGATTGTACTAGTAGTACCTTGGGAACCATTGACATTACTGGTGGTCTCCCTCGCACTTGTTAACGGTTTACATCATTGACCAGTAACCAAGTGATTTTCTAGTATGCTCGACTTAAGCACATCTATTCACATATTAGAAATTGTACTATGATCGGATTGGGGATTCAAGACCCTCGGCTCAGATTACATAAGTCCAAGTTGTGTGGATTGATTTGTATATGACTCTTTTTGATTGGATGGCTGCGACCATACCTAAGTCTTTTTCTGATTTGTTTCGGATGGCTATGACCACCTAAGTCCTTTTGTGGTATTTTTGATTGGATGGCTACATCCATGCCTCAGAACTTTGTGATTATCTGGATGGTTGTGTCCATACCTTCTACATATATGTATTCTTGTATCACCAAAATCAGTTGTACTTGCATTTGCAAGTTCTCCATGAAGATGTTCTATTTCGGTTATGGATTCGTAAAGCATTTCACCCCTCCCACTCTCTCAGATGTCATGCTTTAGGGGGCATTTGTTATATAGTAATTTGTCACCGACCTTGCATTCCCTACTCTTGTACAAATAATGGTCCCTGTTACCAGTATCTGTGTGATGGTGCCAAACATGAGTCAATTCCTTCCTTATGATCTCATGAAGAAAATGTTAGTTCATTGTCCCTGAAGAAAAGCTCATGTTGCCTAAGTTTATGGGTCATCACGGGATATTAGTTATCTTGCCCGCGACGATGGTCAAAGATTACACTGACCCCTGCGAAGTCGGTACACTGTCTCTGTGTTCGACTCGTGCCGATCCACTTTTGGCAAGTTTGTTCAACAACTCGTCGAAGCTTTGACATGAAACTTCTTTAGAAGTGGTTCCTGGGTTGGTTGTTGGGTCAAATGTGTTCGCTTCTCTCTTTTTGGGTATTTGTTCCACCTTTTGGGCTAACTTCCTAACAGATAAGCTTCTCCTCCCATCATTTTTGGAACCTCTCACTCCTATATATATCTCCTGCACGAATGAGATCTGGTCACTGAAGAATAGCTGGAAAGAAGATGAAAGAGAGTTAGTTTTAACTTGATAGTTTCAGAAATCCAAGAGAGGAGTAGAGGTAGAGAGTGTGATTAGAGTGTGGAGATAGCCTCACATGTGTTTGGTTTGAGAAGATGTGTGAGTAGAGTTGGCCTAAGAACCTTTTGGTATCAACCTTTTGATCCAAAGAGAGAGTCATTTGTTCCCCCGGGAGACGGTTCACAAGCGAATGCTTACGGAGACATACCAACGGAACCCTTCAAGGAAACTTACGACGTCAAGGCGCGGTTGTAAGTTGCACTTTGTTTTATATTAATACAAATCAACAGCATGTTTCCTATATTGCATGTTTAATGTCGATAGCTTGAGGTTCCTTGACTCTTCAAGTAGAATGTATGGTTGTTTCTATTTGCGTTTGTGGTGTTTCTCTGCGTGTTAGTTTCAGGTACAAATGATCAAAAGAACGAGAGGTGAAGCGATGCGACGAGGACTTCATCAAACGTCAATCTGAAGGTAAGTCTTCATTACACCATCTTTATAAGGAAATAAACTTTGATATTGTCTTGCTGTGAATAGACCCACTCTAGGGCTAAAGGGGTTGCCTCTGTGCATAGAGGGAACTTGCCTATGTCCCAAGGATATTTCTTTTCTTGTGTCGACCTCGTTAACAAATGAAACGAGGAGTCCCAAGGATAGTTTGTTCTTGTGTCAACCTTGTTAAAAAATTGAAACAAAGGGTGATGAGCATAGTTTCTGTCTTGTGTCAAGCTCCTTAAAAAATGAAACAAGGGTCTTGAGGATAGTTATTTTACTGTGTCGACCTCATTAAAAAATGAAACAACTCCCTTTTCCCAATCGAGTCTTTGATTGAGATATTGTAAAATCCCAGTCGCGACTTTCCAAGATCTCGAAAGTGAACCTTCATTCCATCCACCTAGTTGAATGACATGAAGCTTGATGGAGACATGTACGTCGATTTGAATCATTATGCTGAGGGCATGCAAAACTTATTCAAGCATAGTTTTTCATTTCAAGCTTGTGTAAAACATGAAACCAAATCCAAGCAGAGTTCTACATGGTTCAAGCTTGTGTAAAAATGAACCCGCACTTGATTTACGTCTTGTGATTGTCGTTTTAATCAACTGATTTTTGCTAGATGAGCCTTGGTTGTTTCATTCCATCATCGCCATCTCTTTGGCCAATCATATGCTTTCACTTGGTTCTTTTTCCTTTCCTGAGGGATTGCAGCGATGAGTGGTTTTATTAGCCATCCTCTTGACCATTACATGTTTTGAGCAGTTCCACCATTTTCGAAACTAGTTGCTACCTTTTATACCACTTGTTCCTCTAGTATGAGTCACCTTTAAGCTCTTTTCTGACTCGTAAAAGCTGACAAGATTGCCGAGTATTTTTCCCTTTTGACTCGTAAAGGAAATAAAATGGGGGGTCCACTTTTAAGTTCTTTTCTGACTCGAAACATGAAAAGATTACTGAGCCCCTGTCGTTTTGAGCTCGTTAATGGTTGCCAAATGTTGTGTATCCAATAAGTTTTTTACTTTTCAGATTGGAGACACTATTTACGAAAAGTACTCCTTGACTGAAATGGTCAAGCGGTTCTCTCAAATATTGTTTTCTACCTTTTCAGGTTCGAGAGAGACAAACATACGAAAAGTGACCATCTGGAGTTTTCTTTTCCATGTCTTTTTCAAACTCTCTAAATATGAAAAAGACTCTGAGTTTTACTGCTGTCGGACTTTTTAAACCCTGACGACATTGGACTCGTCACCATGATAAGACCTGAGCTTCTCCTCCCTAGGGCTCGTTAAAACTTCACTAGGTTGGATTTTTCTGAAGGACAAACTTATATTGCAAGCATATGCTATCCCCTTCAAGTTTGTGTTTCAAAAATAATTGGGGTACTCACCAGCAAAGGTGGGGGAAAATTTGGAAATATTCTGTTGGTTATACCGGTAGCTTGTCGTTCTTAGACATTGACACTTTTGCTTCGTGTCGGGTTGGGATATCCTTCTTCTTTCATTCAGCATTCCGGGTTTTGGGTTCTTCATTTTTCTTCATTCCATTTGATCTTTATTGCCTCACTATGCCCTTTGATCCCTTGGTACCAAAATGCTACCAAATTCCGGAGTCGTGTCGTCGATATGTTCAAGAGCTTAATCCTTCTGCAGTTTGTGTCATTTCATACCGTCCTCTGATTTGTTGTACTATCCACCTCATCTTATTCCTTTATCTTGCGTCGATGATGTGGGAAACATTATGGCCCTCCTTCGACCGGTCGCTTCCTGTCGACTTCAGCTCATTATCCAGGAAGTTGACCTAGAGATTCCTTTCTGGTACCTTGGAGCTTGCATGCCTCAATGGCAAGTTCTTCGCATTCGACGACAGGCTTACATCATTGGTCTTCGATCGGGTGATTCCATGAGTGTTCGACTTCAGCTCATTCTTCACACTTTGTGGATTGTACTAGTAGTACCTTGGGAACCATTGACATTACTAGTGGTCTCTCTTGCACTTGTTAATGGTTTACATCATTGACCAGTAACCAAGTGATTTTCTAGTATGCTCGACTTCAGCACATCTATTCACATATTAGAAATTGTACCATGATCGGATTGGGGATTCAAGACCCTAGGCTCAGATTACATAAGTCCAAGTTGTGTGGATTGATTCGTATATGACTCTTTTTGATTGGATGGCTGCGACCATACCTAAGTCTTTTTCTGATTTGTTTCGGATGGCTACGACCACTTAAGTCCTTTTGTGGTATTTTTGATTGGATGGCTACATCCATGCCTCAAAACTTTGTGATGATTGGATCGCTGTGTCCATACCTTCTACATATATGTATTCTTGTATCACCAAAATTAGTTGTACTTGCATTTGCAAGTTCTCCATGAAGATGTTCTATTTCGGTTATGGATTCGTAAAGCATTTCACCCCTCCCACTCTCTTAGCTGTCATGCTTTAAGGGGAATTTGTTATATAGTAATTTGTCATCGACCCTGCATTCCCTACTCTTGTACAAATAACAGTCCGTGTTACCAGTATCTGTGTCATGGTGCCAAACATGAGTCAATTCCTTCCTTATGATCTCAGGAAGAAAGTGTCAGTTCATTGTCCCTGAAGAAAACCTCTTTTTGCCTAAGTTTCTGGGTCGTCGCGGGATATCAGTTATATTGCCCGCGACGATGGTCAAAGATTACACTGACCCCTACGAAGTCGGTGCACTGTCTCTGTGTTCGACTCGCGCCGATCCACTTTTGGCAAGTTTGTTCAACAACTCGTCGAAGCTTCGACATGAAACTTCTTCAGAAGCAGTTCCTGGGCTGGTTGTTGGGTCAAATGTGTTCGCTTCTCTCTTTTTGGGTAGTTGTTCCACCTTTTGGGCTAACTCCCTAAGAGATAAGCTCCTCCTCCCATCATTTTTGGAACCTCTCACTCCTATATATATCTCCTCCATGAATGAGATCTGGTGGCTGAAGAGTAGCTGAAAAGAAGCTGAAAGAGAGCTAGTTGTAACTTGATAGTTTCAGAAATCCAAGAGAGGAGTAGAGGTAGAGAGTGTGATTAGAGTGTGGAGATAGCCTCACATGTGTTTGGTTTGAGAAGATGTGTTAGTAGAGTTGGCCTAAGAACCTTTTGGTATCAACCTTTTGATCCAAAGAGAGCCATTTGTTCCCCTGGGAGACGGTTCACAAGCGAATGCTTACAGAGACATACCGACGGAACCCTTCAAGGAAACTTAGGACGTCAAGGCACAGTTGTAAGTTTCACTTTTTTTATATTAATACAAATCAACAACATGTTTCCTATATTGCATGTTTAATGTTGATAGCTTGAGGTTCCTTGAATCTTCAAATAGAATGTATGGTTGTTACTGTTTGCGTTTGTGGTGTTCCTCTGCGTGCTAGTTTTAGGTACAAATGATCAAAAGAATGAGAGGTGAAGCGATGCGACAAGGACTTCATCAAACATCGATTTGAAGGTAAGTCTTCATTACACCATCTTTCTAAGGAAATACACTTTGATATTGTCTTGCTATGACGAGACCCACTCTAGGGCTAGAGGGGTTGCCTCTGTCCGCAGAGGGAACTTGCTTGTGTCACAGTGCTCATTCCCATTCTGAGACCACACCCCTATGTTAATAATGGAGTGTGGTTGTAGGAACTTGTGTGGGTTACTAAACCTATCACTATCAACCTTCATTAGAGACAATGATATATATCAAGCCCTTCTAATTCATTCAAAACTATGGACATTAACAATTAACAATGTTTTACATCTCAATCCCTTTTTTCCTGATTTCCCTTTAATAAGCATATGAAAAAGGTTATATGATGGAAAAAATGAGGGTTTGTGGTGGGTACGAAGAGGTCAAGTGATAGCAGAGATGGCATCAATTCAGGGCCCCAACACTTCTTTCAACTTGTTTCTAAAGGTTTGTTTCTACCACCTTGCAAATTTTTTTGTTGTAACATTTGTAGACCTTGCTTCCAGATCCATAGAAAAGAAAGAAATCTCCATCTGTTCTAGAATCAAATTTTCTTAAATTGTCTTCCTTTATCTTTATATAGCACTTGCTCCCAAATACTTTGAAGAATTTGAATATAGCTAATCTACATTCCGATAATTCATAAGGTGCCTTAGGTGCCTTGATACCGTTCAATTTAATTTGTGCCCTATTCAAAATGGAGGTCATTGTGCTAATTGCTTCTCCCAAAAGGTGTCTAGTAGTTTGAATTTGTTCAACATTGTTCTAACCATTTCCTCTACATTTATATTCTTTCTTTCTAAAACCCCATCTTTCCATGGAGTCCATACTACCAAAAAAATGTCTCATGATTCCATGATTCCCACAAAATTCATCCAGTTCATTTGTGGTAAATTCACCCCCCTCTATTTGATCTTAGGCACTTCATTTTTAAATCAGTTTCTATTTCAACTAGGCATTTGAAATCTTTAAACTTCTCAAATGGTTCATATTTTTCTCTAAGAAATGTAGCCCATGTCATTCTTTTGTTATCATCAATAAGCTACATAAAATCACATTTTAAATTTTGTGTTCTTGCTGGCCCGCAGAGGTTTGTGTGTACAAGTTCCAACGGTCTTGATGTTGAGTACTCCTTTTCCTTGAAACTAACTCTTGTTTGCCTCCTTTGCGGACATGTCTTGCAAATATTTCCCCTAGGTTTTGAGATCCTTTTCATATCTCTTACTACTTATGTCTTGCTGAGTTTTATTGGATTGCCAAAGTTTATATGACCCATCCTTCTATGCCATAACAAGCTTTTGTCTACTTGCCCGATACAACATTTTCCTATTTTGACTTCATCAAGGATGTATATATTGCTTAGGGTTCTTTTGGCATTTTCCACTAATCTTCTTGAGCATGCTTTCCTTATCTCACATACTTTGGAGTGAAATGTGAGGTAACCTTGATCACATATTTGACTAACACAGAATATTGTGTTTTAATCTCTCAACATACAAGACATTTTGTTTTTTAATCCTTTTATCATCAAGATTAATCCTTGCAGAAGCATTATCTCCAAAGGTAAAATTTCCTCATTTTTCTTCCTTTAGGGTATTAAATTTGTTCTGATCCCTTTCATGTTTTTTGGTCATCCACTTTCAATGTACCATTGGCTTCCTTTGTTTTGAGCATACAATGCAAGTACACATTATTCCTTGTTTTGTTCTTCTTTCTACCTTTTCCACACCTTTGTATATTCTCCTCTGTGTCTGGTAAGAACATATTATTCCTTGTTCATACAGTTTTGCAACCCTAGCTTCACTCTTCCTTCTCCCTTTGTAACCACACTTCCCTCTGTGCTTGTTAGAGTCTCATTTGACCTTTGCATCATCTATAGATATACTAATCCTTGGATTTGCTTAGCCACTAGTATATTGATTGATTACCAAGGAGATATTATTGCTCTATAAACAACCTCCAAAATGGGTAAATAATATGGTTCATGGCAGATCCAAAATGGGCGACCCTCTCAATCCCCTCATGTTTAAAATGATGACCAAATTGGCCCTTAAAAGAGGAATTTTTATTTTGAAAATGATTTTAAAAAGGAAGTTCAGGTCGACCTCATCATGGGGTTAATTTCTAAATCGAAAACAAATTTATTAGGGTAGGTAGGTCCTCTTTTTATCCTCCCCTTTCACAAGTATAAATATGGCAATCATGACCCCTTAAGAGCATTCATTCTTGACAAGAAAAATTGTGAATATTATTTTGAAATATGACGTTGTGGACTACATTGAAGATGAAGAGTAGAGGCCAAGGAGAATTTTGTTTTTGGGGTATATATTTTTTCATGGCTAGTTGTTTATTTGTTCCTAGGTCTAGTTTCTAAGGAAAACAAGGGTATGATCGTAGGCCATATCTGAAGCAAATTCGGCTTGATATGAGGCATATATGGAGTTGTTTCGACCTGATTTGAGGCTTGGTCTGAGGCCACATCTGAAGTAAGGAATATGAGTTTTGGTTACCCTTTCAAGGGTTATTTCAGAGGTAAAAAATCTACCTAGATTGAGCATTGTGTGGAGGTCGATTTAGGTTTAAAAGTTGAGTTGCAGGCAAGATGAGTATTGAGTTTAAGACCGAGTTTAGGGTTGTATAGGCCACAATTAAGCACAAATTAGGTTGTAGTTAGAGTCATGTTTAGGGCACAGAGAAGAGACAACTAATGGCTTGTTTTAGGATGTAGTCAAAGGGATGAGGTAAAGGGCCTGATAGAAGGGAAATTTGAAGGGAAGTTTGAGACCTCGTTAAGTCGCAACCAAACAATAGATTTAAAGGGTAGATCAAGGTCTAGTTAGATTTATTTCTAAGGGCAGGTTTGAAGACCAATCTCAGCACATATCTGAAGCAACAATGGCAGAGGAGGCATACTCAATGACAACGAGATTAAGACTCATCTTATTCAGTAGTGTGATTAAACCCCTTCAATTTTAAATGAAGATTTGAGGTATGAGCTAGAACCTTTTTCCCTTTTCTTTAATCGTTGGGGTTGTACAGTGCAGTGATTAGATGAATGCTTGGCAAGTTATTGTATAAAGGGTTAACAATTCAATAGTTAGACCTACAACAATATCTAACTAGATCAAAGTTGTTAGAATATAAGGTGCATATTGTGTTGCAAGCGATTAAGTATCAACAAAGAAGTGAATTTGATAGTGATTAAATACTATTGTAAGTGGGTCATTATCCATGGTGCGGGAGCCCACAAATTTTTCTTTTATCTTTTGTCTTAAGGGTGGCAGGGTGGTGTAAAGTGGAGATTGAAGTCTCCTTTAGGTTGGTACCTAAGAATAAATACTTCAGGGTGGTTGGGTCATGTTAGGGAAACAAATTAATGTTAGAAGGGTGTTTGTGCATATTTTTAGTTGGTGTTGGTAAAGCCAGGGTGTTGGCACATCTTTTCAAGGAGTTGGTGCTTCTTGATAAAACTGAATGCTTTTCTACTCATCATATATATTAAAAAGCATTCCTTGGTTTTCTCCCCCATTGGGTTTCCACGTAAAAATTCTTGTGTATTATTCACATGATGTGATGTGATGTTAATTATGTGATTTTTTTTATACTATGACATTTAATGCTCTGTAAGTGTAAAATTGTTATATCTAAGACTATTGTGATCCATAATTTAGAAAACAGTCTTCCGGATTAATCACATTGTAAGGATTGGGTCGACGTTTCGAACCAACTAATGGGGTTTGAAACGTTGACCCAATCCTCACAATGTGATTAATCCGGAAGACTATTTTCTAAAGTGTAAAATTAATTAAAAGAAGTGAAATATTGATTCACCCCCCTCTCAGTATTTCCAACACCATCATGCCCTACCTAGCCATCCACACTTGAATGCTACAATTTTTTTTTTGAAGTCCCTTTAAGTATGTCCTTGCACAACCTTCATAAGCCAAAAACCATAAAATTCACATTATTTATAATACTCTCACTTCTCTTCTCCAAACTGGACCTTTGATCTATCACAACAATTCATTTAAACACCACCCTCGGGCTTATCCTACATACAAACTCTCCATATAAACTTTCCAACATTATTGTATTCGTCCTTCACAAGGATCATGGCTTTTGTAGTCTTAGTTAGAAAGGTGCCATATATGGGGTTGCTCTATTTTATACTGACATGGTTTTGCACATATGTTTCACACAATTTGACTTGGGAAACAATATTGTTTTCTTGCATATTCTCTTTCATTACTTTAACCCACATTTGATGTTTCTTTGATTGTCCATAGTCATTCATTGATAGCTTCAATTTTTTTTTTTTGAGTGTTTGAGTGGTTTTAATCTAGACGATTTTCTTTATTGTACACCATTGAAATTGCATTGTAATTCCTTACTTTCCTAACTAAATATTCAATCATTTTAGACCCTTTTATACTTGTCAATACATATAATGTCATATGGTCTGTGTTTGAAGGAAATACATTCATTGGCTCCATGCTTATCCAAATCCTTTTGACATATAGAGTTGGGTTCCCTAAGGTTTTCCCCTACATCCCAATTTCTTTTGGAAATGCTCATCTAGTTCCATGGATTTTCACCCACCTAGAATTTTCAGGTTTTAAGTTCCTTGAGGTCTACCCTTCACCCTAAGAAATATTCCATTCAATTGGGTCTTTAGCTAATGGATTTACCCAACAAACTTTTTATATCAAAATCCCTTATTTCCATGTCCATCTCGATTACCTTACTTATATCCATGTTGGTTCCTCTGAGATTTGCTTTCCCAGATAGTTCTCATTTTCAACATCAATCTCATTCCTTGGCAGGTTAGCATTAGGTTACTTTTGAGTTTCACACCTTCAATTCAACCACATTTTTATCAATAGTAACAACAAATTCATTTGAGTTCCTTTAGAAATCCTCACTATCATCCTGACACTAATTTTTAGTAGCAAAAATACATTCAACATTAAATCTCTCCTAACAATATCTTCAACATGAAATCACACAACAACAAATTCTATAAACAACTTTAGCATCAATCATTTCTTTCATCTAGCACAATATATAGTGTTAGTGTCAGTATCCTCATCCCTCCGTCAGAGATCAAATCCTCTTGTTGCATTGCATATTAGGTGTCCTGCCCAGTCAGCTGCATTCCATTAGGCGCATGGATCATCTGATGGTAGTGGCTTCTCCTACAGTTTCCCTCATGTCATTTACCTGCTGGCCCATGTTTCTTCATCAAAAATCATATACAGTCACCTTTTTGTCTTAAAGATTACAAAAGTCTTTTCTAGGGTTTCATTGTCATTAGGTCTAGGGTTTCATCGAAAAGGGTTTCAAAATGTCCAATAATAGCTAGCAAGCACATGAGGAGGTTCTAGTATCAATAAAGTTCATAATCAAGTGCTCAGAGATGTATTTTTCCTCAAAACTCCGTTTTAAGGAAAAACAGAGTATTTCAGGTTTTATTGTATAAATTCATGTAATTTTATTTCCTTCATATGTAAATCACTTCACCTGCAACCCTGGTCACTTTCCCTAGCCTCAGTAGCTCCAATCCTCTGCAAAGCAAACAAAACACAAGTCATTCAGTTCATCACAAGCTCAAATAAAGTGAAAAAGCTCAAAAAGAGAGTTAAAAAGTCAAATCATATTCCAAACATTGTAAAAGTGGGTTTTTATGAACCAAAAATTAAAAGCTCCTTGTATATAATTGTTTCCCTAAAATCAAAAGCTCATTTGCACTCAAGCAACAAAGTGTGAGTAAGAACAAAGTCGTGTTTGAGCAAAAGAAGAAAAATTGGGAGAAATTGCCCGAATTTAGAGGCATGGCGCATTGGGCAAGTGGCGCGGTGCATAGGGCCGCGATTCTAAGTGGAAATTTGAACTGGCGCGACGCATACACAGGGCGTGGCACGTTGGGTTTGAGGCGCGGCGCATAGAGCTGCCAAGCCCGAAATCTTCAACAACTCCCTTAAATCGCCCAAAACGCTTAAATCTCTCATTGTGCAAGTAAGTCATCATCTCTTCATTGCTAGTGGAAGAGTTTTCTTTAAGGTTTATGATGATTTTGTAAAGAAAAATCAAACCCTACCTCTTTTCATCTCTCAAGGAAAACAGTGCCTAGGGTTTGCATTGACTGTTTTGGCCGCCAAGTCCATTTTTCCATTTCCTCACCCTTTCACTCCTTCACTCATTTTTCCCCTTATTCCCCTATTCCCTAAACTCACATATTCCTAAAAAAATCATCTATCCCTATCCCAATTCCCATTTCCCAAACTCTTAAAATATAAATTCCCAAACCCTAGTGCTATACCCAAAACTCCCAAATCACTCCCTAATCCCCTGTTTCCCTAACTAAACCTTGTCCTAACAGTCCCAAAATCCTCATTGTTCCCTCCCTCCATAGTCCCTCACATATTTTTCCCTTGGTGGCAGAAAATCAAGCATCATCATAAATTTCATATTCCTCTTCAAGACAGCTCACCCACTAGCAGAAATGGAGTTTGATCCCTCATATCATCATGAAGAAGAGACACACAGTGACTCTCCCACAGAGGTACATGCACCCAGGAGGCCTCATAGAGGTGGCAAACATATTCGAGAAGAACCTACTACCCTTGCTGAATTACAGGCCTGCCCTCTCGCCATCACTTGTTTCCAACACCAGTCCTGCTATGAATTTTGTGAGATGGCTGCTAGAATTCAGTTTCATCATGAGTTGGCTCGTTTCTTTGTGCTTCATTTACATGATGGTCATGCCACTCTAGCTGGTGTCACATTCACTTTAACACTAGAATCTATTTCACCAGCAACCGGTATTCCAAACATTGGAGAGCAATGGAACAAGAGGCAGCAAATTGACAGGCAGCATTATGAACCATACATCAAGCCCGGTTATTTGAGACAGCTTAGGAGAGTTTTTCCTTTTCGGTACCTCAAAGCTTCATACACTCCTTTAATGAAACTGATAATGAAGTATTTCAGCTGTGAGGGCCGGTTTTCCCATTTATATGCCGCCTATCATATCAGACTGCTGATGCATTTTACCAGGGTGAGGATGATGAACCTCCCCTACTTCATGTGTCGAAACATTGAGAAGATGACCACCCTAGTACAACACAAGACTCTTCAGCAGCAGTTCAACAGTATATATCATTTTGCGCTCATTAAGATTGTGGTCATCCATCAGCTCGGTTTGTAGGGCATCACTTGGGAGGACTTCATTTCTCGTGAGTTTTTCACAGCTCCTCAGGGACCTTCAGAGGCTTTGCATGAGACAGGTGGACCTTCTTATCAGCATGAGGGTCATGAGACACAGACCGCTAGTATGCCGGTGTTTATCACTTATCAGAAGGGCACTAGACGGTTGTTCGCAGCAGCAAAGCGAGTATTATCTCCACCCGGGGTGGAAGGGGTCTCGCTTCCGTCATCAGCACAACAGGTTCAGGACAAAGGCAAGAGGCCATTACAGGATGAGGGGCCTTCAGGTGAGCGGGACTTCATTCTCATTGAGGGTGATGATACTGATGTGGGCCCGCAAAGCAAAAATCTCAAAGAAGTCATCCAAGAGCAGCAGGTGGACATCAATGCCTTGACCCTCAACTTGGAGAGGGCTAAGTGGATCTTAAAGTACCTGGAGAAAAGAAATAAGCAGCTTGAAGATCAACAAGTGATTATGGAGTTGCAAAACATTCGGGAGAATCGCCAAGCTGCCCAAAGGAGGAGGGTGGAGCTTACTTCACTTGAGCAAGAGATCAATGCCGATCGGGAATCATGGCTTGAAAGAGTTATTATCCACTTAGAGAGGTTGTTGGAGAAGGCCAACAAGGAGAAGACATTGTGAGATATATGGCATATCATTGCATGGAAAGAAACAAAGTCTACAAGGCGAGAATCAGGAACTTAAAGGCAAAATTGAAAAGGGCATCAAAGAGGAAAAAGGAGCATGATAGACTTCAGATATTGGCTGAGGCTTCCTTGGCCCAACACAATGCTTGATGGAGAAGACTCAGCCCAAATTCCAAAAAAATTGGGGCACTTTTTGCATTTTTGGAATTTTTTGCTCAAAAAACAGGAATTTCTGCTCTATGCGTCGCGCCACCTGGCGCTCGCTTTTGATGGGAGCCTCCAAATGACAAAAACTCAGCATTTTTGGATTTGGCATGGAAAAATATGCTTGCCTACCAATGGACAAGAAATTTGGACAGGTTTTGAGCCCTCAAAAAGGTCAAAAACACTCAAAAAATGACCTTACTGCCCTATTTTGACACACAGGAAGCAGTGTTGGTAGAACTTAATTTTGGAGGGGCAAATGGAGGCCAAATTAACAAATTCCACTTGGTTTGGAAAGTAGACAGGCAGACCTTTCCAACAAGCACACTTGGAACGAATTTGGACACCGGGAAGGCCTCCAAAATTGGCTTCAAACAGGCGCTACGCATAGAGAATCAGACGCGCGCATAGTGGAAATTTGGCCCAGTTTGACCAAGAATGCTCTGTTTTTCTCCTAGCTTTTGCCAGTTTGACTTTTTCACCTTCATAATGTCGAATTTGTGATGTAATTTAATGTACATTGATGGATCATGGCGTAAATATGTCAAATTTTCACTTATGGAGGCAGATTCATCTGTTAAAAAGTTGTTTGAAACTGAATGAATCAGTTCCCTTGTTTCTAGAGGCATGTTGTTCCACTGCCTAATTTCTAGTTCTCAGTTTAGAATTAGTTGGAACAGCTCATAAACATGTGAGCTCGACCCCTAGAGGCTAGGATGAGCTATGGTTTGTCTATATCTTATGTTTTTTCAGTCATTAGCATGGTTGGACTTTTGAGAAAGCAAAGAGCTTCATTGTACACTCATATCAGCATTTTGGCTAAAGAATTGAGACCAGGGTTTGCAGCACTCTTTGGGATTCATGTTGCATTTTGTTTTGGTACAATGATTTCTTCTGTATTTGTGAATTTACTTATTTGTTATGTATGTCATTATCTATCTTATTTCTTCTTAACTAAATCAAACAAGAGTGAAGGTAGAATCCACTGAAATTGCAGTGCTCTAGCTAAGGTTTGCTTTAGTTTTTTGATGTTTTCACCTGTTTGGAGAGGATCCATGGCTTCTGTTGCCCTCTTCAACTCCTCACCTGTCTGATCCCTCCATCTCATTCGATTTGAAGTGCCAAGATCAGTTGCCTACCTTGCTCCATTGAGATCTCTGCAAGACTGAGCCTCATTCCCTGCACCCAAGATCTGCCTTTTCATTAGAGCCAACAGACATATCATTTTATTCAATCAAATGCTTTGCACATATACTTAGCCTAAGATCAGTAATTATATCAGGCGTCTCAAACCCTTAGTGATCATATTTGGCTGAGATTGACCATAAGAGAGTCCTCTCCCGACCTGGTAGGGCTAGCTACTAGGTTAAGCATGGTTTGATGTTGGTCCTGGATCCTACCTTTCTTAGCCTGAGGTAAATCTAGGCTCTAACATATAGTATGCATTTATATCATTTAGCCTTCATACTCATTTTTCTTCAACACTAGGATGACATTGTTCATTTGGTTGTTTTCACCATTACTTTTCTTTCTTCACATATGTAACATCCTTATTTCAGTGTTTCCCTTCAACCATGGAATCTACATTCTATAATGGCCCAAACTTCAAGAAATAATCCTAGATAAACTAGATACAAGAATTCATAGTTATTGGCTAGTATATGTAGATAAAATTTCATTGTTAATTGATTAATTCACATGAGAAGAAGGCGGTAATCTCCGGAAGAAAAGTTCTAACTTGGTAATCAAGTTCGATCCTTGGGCACCTTGATGCATGGTCCATGAGGATGTTGATGGAATGATAAAGTCATCATGGTGAGGTTTGTCAAAGTTTAATTGTTGTTGGCTATTTGGTTAACATATTATTTTTCTACCTAGAAGGATGTTGCAGGAATACATGATGATAGTTGAGGAAAATTCAAATATATGGATGGAAATGTATGAGGAATATTGAGGAAAGTTTAATATTTGGTACCTGGAAACTATGAAGCTTGAAGTTATGAAAGGAGATCAATTTCATAAATGATCAGCTTGAAGTTTGGAAAGGATCAATGCGATGCCTTCATGTTAAAGATGAAAGTGATGAGCAAGAGATATGAATTGCATCTTGTCACAAGAATGAAGAGTGGAGATGGCTCCATGATACATCAAAAGAAAGAAAATATGTAGAAGAAAGAGGGATCCATGTAGTTATGAAGATCAATTTCTCGTACTCTCATGAAGACAAGCCATAAGGCTTGTGGTGTTGGTTTCCATTAAGGAAGTTTGGAATCTTCTCTAGTTTTGAGAGGGAGAAAAAGGAGTCTCCTTGAATAGGAGCAAGGTTATATTCTCAAGATTAAGGGAGAATAGGGATGTCCTCTCTAGTTGAGAGGGATAGATAATGGACATCACATGTGCATTCTATTCTTTAGGAGATGAAGAGAAAATGGTTGAGGATTGGATAACCATATGTGGTTTCCTTGAGGATAAAGCATCCAAGAAAGGAAAGGTACCAAAATTATTTGAGTATGGTTTCCTTGAGGATAAAGCATCCAAGAAAGGAAAGGTACCAAAATTATTTGAGTATGGGACATGCATTCAAGAGAAGAGTGGTTGAAGAGGACTGATATTCTTTGAGGACTTAGGTAGGGAGATCCAACATAAGAATAGTCCTAAAATGACATATCTTGTGAACGTCTGGATGGGGTATGTGCCTTGTAGAGGTAGTGTGGTATCACATTTAAAACCTCCCAACATAATGTTCTTGAGTGAAGAAGAGATTGTCTAGTTAGGCCTCAAGGACGATGATGTTCATAATGGTGATGCTTACAGTATGAATTATCAATCTGAATCTTCTTATGAGAACTCTTTAATTTGAGAACGATGTTGTACTGGTTGTATAATTATGAATATCTCCCTAGTTAAGAGGGAGTGTTGAAAATGTAACTATTTTTGGTCTTCATAATTGTTGTGCTCATTTCAAATGTATCATACATAACAAACAAAATAAGAAAATAAGAAAATGTTATTATTAAAGCATGGGTTTCATGCTCTTTATTAATGGCATTCTAAGTAAAAGTATGGTCTTCATGCTTCCATGGTTTCTTAGGTCTTAGGATTTATTGTCATAAGTCAAAGGAGTCAAACATAATATTTATAAGACCTTTCAGGAAAAATATAATTGTAAAAATAATTATTTTTTAGTATAGAAAGTTTTGGAAACTCCAAAAGTACAAGTCGACCTAAAGGAGGGAATTCGACCTCATTTAACACTCACTCACTCAAGAAGTTCAATCTCTCAAGGAATTTGATTTGCCGTTGGGAAACATGAAGAAGAAGAGAAAAGGTCTAGGAGAATAAACAAGGATGAAATATCTTGTTTTTGGGCTCTATCTCTCTCATACGTGAGGAGTTCTAGGGTTTTTGGTGCTGCAAAAGGAGGCCAAAGTTGCAGGTCCGAGTTACAGTAGGACGGAGTGAAAAATTTTGTAGGTGGAAGGAAGAATGCCCTACCTTGACCTCGTTGACCATGGGAGAAGCTAGCTTGCTTCAAGAAGGTCTCATGAGAAAGTTGGATTAGCGTTTCTGTAGTAGCTACAAGGTTGAAATTTCAAGGTTGAAGTTGTAGGATGAGTTCCAGGTCCAAGTTGCAGTTTGAAGTTGGTTGGTGCAGAACCAGGGAAAGACTTGTCAAAGGGCTGAATTGGTACTTGGAGAAGGACTTGGTGTAAGGTTTGGGTCTATGTGTCTCATTGAAGCAAATTCTATAAGAAGAGAAGAGTTGATCGGGTTTTCCCCTTGGAGGGGTTTTTCCTTGGCTGAGAGCCTAATTTCTGTGTCCTCTGTTGTTGTTTCATTCTTAATATTTGTTTGATGAAAAGATCTATCTAAAGAACATAAAGAAGATATTAATTTCACGAGCAAATATTTTTTTTTTCTAAGTAAGACTAATTCTATTATGGATACAAAAAAATAGTGTTACAAGGAGGCTCCGGCGTTTGCAGAAATTGTCTCAGAGAATTTCTTGTGTGTTATCAAACAATGACTGAAAAAATTAGACTGCCCATGCGGGGAAACCAGTCCAAAGAAGGAGAAAGCTGCCCACACAGGGGAAACCAGCTTATAATAACCATGTTTGAGAGCTTTCCAGCAAAACAAAAACCAAAAAAAGAAAAAAAAAACTCCACGTGGCAGCTACCATATAAAAAACCACAAAAAGACCAAAGAGGACCTGATGACTAGGAACCTGGAGAGAAACGAAGCCTGCTAGGTGTCAGCAGGTGGTGGTGTCTCCTCCACGATGAGACACCTGTAGGCATAAGGGTCGTCGTCGTCGGTTTGCTACTGGCCACTGATCGTAGCATCCTGCTTCTTGTTGCCGTCTGGACTGTTCGTTCCTGCTACCACCTTCCCTTGACCATCAAGGGAGTTACTTGTCTTGTGAAAAGCTTCTGGACTGGAGCGAGCGACTTCCATTTTGTTCCGGGCGGTTTCGCCAGCATCCTTTCTGTTCCAAGCTGTTCTGAGTTGTTCTGCCTACGAGTTGTCCCTCCTGCTTTCACCCGTCCTGTTTCGAGTGATGTTGTCCAGGGCAAT
Organism: Pinus tabuliformis; assembly: GCA_031772625.1. Taxonomy (NCBI): domain Eukaryota; kingdom Viridiplantae; phylum Streptophyta; class Pinopsida; order Pinales; family Pinaceae; genus Pinus; species Pinus tabuliformis. The sequence continues at coordinate 1,992,114,649 of CM062819.1, read as the reverse complement.
GGTGCGTTGTGGTTCCTCCCTAAAGGCAACAAAGATGGTGGCGATTATACAGGGGCGGTCCAAGGTGCATCTGAAATGGAATTGGGTGGAGTGCGAGGGGTTCAGCATTGGCTCAGTGTCGGTTTGAGGGTTCTGGGTTTCCTCCAAGTGCCTTTGGCCTGCTCTCTGGTCTTGCCCTCTTCCACTTCAAGTGTTGGGACGACGACCTCTGCTTTGAGTTGTGGTTGAAGGCAAGGAGGAATTTGCTTGAGCCGAGTCAGATGGGGATTGCGAGGGAGGTGGATTTCTCCCCCTCGACTACTTCCCCTACGGCTTCTCATTCTGTGCCTGAGGCGAGGCATATTGACAGGGTGAATTACAGTGCGCTGGGTGCTTGGAGAGGCTGGAGATAAGGTAGAGTGGCTTGAGAAGACAGGGAAGTGAGGAAAACGAGTGCTAGTGGTAGAATTGAGGCTTGGAACAGCAATTCCAAAACAGCAGAGCGGGTTATGGGAGAAATGGGCACCGTCAATTAACTTGGTGCAGCAGAGAAGCTGACATCGTCGCCCCATATCCATTCTGGAGCTTGGCTGAGTTGTTGCAAGAAGGAAATTGCAGGCGAGAGGAGGCAGAGTAGGTGAAGGCCACGAATTAATCTCCATCTTAAGGTCCAAAGCCAGAAGTAGGTGGCCTTGGCTCTCTCCCTCCATTAATGGTTTTTTGCTTTCTGGCTTCATTAAAATGCCATTAATAATGGCGGTGGGTGTCTCATTGGCAGTGTGGGAGGCCATGTGGCCATTCCACTTGCCCGCCCGGATGATTAGCACCGTGACGACGCCATTAATCACCCGCATCTGGGGATTCTGCATCTCTCTGCACCAGATTGATGCATTCTTGTAGATGAGAGCTGTCATTTATAATGTCAATTGGTCCAACAATTAGAACTCGATCACTATTCACCCCTAGATTTGCTAGGAGATCTGCCACTTTATTGCTTTCCCGTTTGGTGTGTTGGAAAGTGATAGCTCTATTGCTTATAAGCCACTTTTCAATGAATTCTAAACGCTTCGCTAATCTCCAGCTACTTGCTACCTTGTGGGTGTGGGTACCCTGGAGAATGCGGTTGACTATGGTTATAAGGATTTGTGAGTCTCCTTCAATTATTATAGGAAAAAAACCATGTTTTTGGGCCAAGCATAGGCCCTGCCATAGTCCTTCCAATTCTGCTGAGTTGTTTGTATCCCATCGTATCGATCCATAGAAGATCAAGAGAGGAACGTCATCATGATCCCTGAAGATTCCTCCATAACCTGCTTTACCTGGGTTACCTTTAGAGGCTCCATCAAAGTTTAGTTGTACTATTCCATGGAGGGAGGTCACTAATGACTGTAAGCGATGTTACTTTGAGTGCTGTTGCTAGGGTGCTTAATGATCTGGGAGATACATAGGTTCCAGTTCTCCCATATGTTCTTCTCTTGAGGCAGGGTGGGAAAGTCCTCTTCCTTCCAGTTCTGAAGTGTCAAGGTTTCCTATAGATTGGTGCAAAAGCTATTCCATAGGGCATCCAGAGGAGTGTACTGATTCTTAAATATTCTTCTGTTTCTTTCTTTCCATAAAGTCCAAACAAGTAGGCCTGGGATAATTTTCCAAAGTGAATTTAGCAGCCTGCTTTTGTAAGGGTCTACTATCCAATTTCGAATGGTATTTGTGATGTCTTCTGGTATTCTACCCTTCTTTTGGCATCTGAATTCAATTTTTTCCCATAGTTTGGTGGCGAGATGGCATGTGGTCATAAGGTGCTGGATTGTCTCTTCCTGTTGGCTACAATTGGGGCATCGGGAAGGCCCATTGAAGCTTTTCTTCCTTAGATTGTCCCAAGTGAGAATCCTTTTGTGACACAGCAGCCATAGAAACATCGATATCTTAGGCCAGATACCCAGAGACTAGATTTTCTCCCATATTGGGTCTTTTCCATCCTGCTGGCTCATCAAGATATTGTACGCTTCTTTTGTGGTAAAGGTCCTACGTGGTGTATATCCCCAATGTAGGATGTCCTTGTCTGAGAAACGGATTTCCCTATTCATGAGTTCTGTATCCAACGCATTGTGAATTTGCTCTGTTCCTTGTCTGAATATCTGAGCTGCAGTGAGCCATTGCCTATATCCTTGATTAAGGTCTGAGGTCCAATGCCGATTAACTGTTTCCTTCTGTTGTATTTTCTAGTCCTTTGTCTGTGGAAGTTGAAATTCATTACTAAGCCTTGGTCTTTGATTCCAAGGTCCATCCAGAATTGGGAATTACTGCCATCTCTGATTTTCCAGAAACTATGTTGTTGTGCCTGGTGCTATGTTGTTTTGCTGCATTCCAAATAAGAGATCCCTTTTCAGTGGGAAGAAGTCTGATTAATTCATCTGGGGGTTTGTTGTTTGCATATTTGGCAGTCCATAGTGTTGCCCAAGGTGTTTGTGGCGTTGATAGCCATTTCCACCATATCCTTGCTCCCATGATAGAATTGCTATGTTGAGGGTCCCAAAGGCCCATTCCTCCATATTTTTTAGGGAGGAAAACTGTCGTCCATTTAACCAATGCCCATTTTCTATTTTGGCCTAAGGATCCCCAGAAAAAGTTGCGTTGCAGGTTTGTGATGCTTTTAAGCACCCAATTTGGGGTTGATAACACAGAGAAAAGGTAAAGAGGCATTGATTGTAACACGGATTTTACCAGCACTAGACGGCTAGCAATATTGAGGGCTCTATAAGTCCAAGAAGAGAGGCGCCCTTCTAGCTTTTCGAGGAGCAATTGCCATGAGGCATGTTTAATGGCTGAGTCAGTCAAAGGTGCTCCTAAATAATGGGACAGGAGAGAGGCTTTGGAGAACCCAAGGATACGAGATATAGAGGATTGAGTGAGAGGGGAGGTATGAAAGAAGAAAATTTGGGATTTAGCTGTGTTGATGCTGGCTCCAGAGGCTTCCGAGTATTCATCAAGCAGGGATTTAATTTTGAAGGCTTCTTGAACAGATGAGTGCCCAAATAGCATATTGTCATCTACAAACTATTGATGGGTAAATGATGGGGAGCCATGGATAGAGATTCCTCTGATCTGCTGAGTTTGAAGAGCATTCTTTATTAGACGTCCTAGCCCTTCAGCCATTAACACAAAGAGAAAAGGAGAGAGAGGATCTCCTTGTCGTATGCCTCTTGAGGGTTGGAAAGGGCGAGAGGGAATGCCATTCACTAGGATGGAGAAGAAAGAGGAAGAAATCATATTCATTACCCATCTGACCCATGTAGGAGAGAAACCAAAGGCTATGAGCATTCTTTCCATGTAATTCCAGCTTAATTTGTCGAAAGCTTTTGAAAGATCAATTTTGAGAAGCATACCTGCTTTTTTGTTGTGCTTTAAAGAATGGATTATCTCGTGAGTGAGAATGATGCCGTCAATAATTTTCCGTCCTTCTACATATCCCGATTGTTCTGGCGATATTAACAGGGGTAATAACGGTTTCAGGCGAGAGGCTATAACTTTGGATATTACCTTGTAGATAACATTGCAGAGAGCTATTGGCCTGAATTTATCCGGAGTCATAGAATGCTCTTCTTTGGGTATGAGTGCTATGAAGGTAGCATTTAAAGATGGAAGCATCCAATGTAGAGTTCTAGATTCTTCTATCACTTGCCAAACATCCATTTTTATGAGTTCCCAGAATTTGTGAAAGAAATTAGAGGTGAATCCATCTGGTCCGGGAGCTTTCCCCTCTTTGAGTTGATTCATGGTTGTTTCAACTTCCAAAAGAGTAGCAAGTCAGAGTAGAAATTGATTATGATCCTCCGTAATAATTTTTGGGATATGCTGGAGGATCCTTTCTATTGCTGGTTGTCTGTTAATTTGTATTCTTGATGCACGCTTTTGAAACGCTGAAGTAGTTCTCTTTCAATGTCCTCGTGTTGTTCCATCCTTTCTCCCTGTTGAGTCTGGAGTTGAGAAATATGATTGTGCATTCTTCTTTGAATGGTGGTGCGGTGAAAAAATTTTGTATTCTGCTCTCCCTCTTTTAACCACCTTACTCTGGATTTCTGCCTCCAGAGGATCTCTTCTTGCTTTCTTCTTTCATCCAGTTGCTTCTGTAGGCTCTGTTCTTTTTCAGTTAAAGTTTCCATTCTACCACCTGTTATTATAGTTTGCTGGACTTCCATCATTTCTTGAGCCAAAGCTTTTTGGGCTTGGAAGATATTTCCATAGGTCGTTTGATTCCAATGTTTGATATGTGCTTTGAGCTGTTTGAGCCGTTGTTGAAATTGGTACATTTTTTATCCCTCTGGGGGTTTGAAGCTTTTCCAAACGGAGGTGACCATATGACTGAAGTTTGGGTGGGTAAGCCAGAATGCTTCAAAATAGAAAGGTCTTCTGGCTTGGTTGCCAGGTCTTTGCCATTGTAGCGATATGGGCCAATGATCTGATCCTGAAAGCAGCAAAATTGAGGCAGTGAAGTCTCCTCCTATATGAATTGCATTGTCAGATATCAAAAATCAATCCAACCTTGAAGCAATTTGCTGCGAACCTGATCTTTTATTGTTCTAGGTATAAATTTTGTTGTTGAATGGTAGATCTATGAGCCAATTATTTTGTATGAAGTCCTTGAAATGGCTGCTTTCCACTTCTAGTCTAGTTTGGCCCCCACTCTTTTCTTCCATCTTAGTGATCATATTAAAATCACCTCCTGCAATCCACAGAGGATGGGTTCTGGTTGAATTGATCCTTTCAATTGTGCTCAACAGAGCTAGTTTGTTCGCCCCATCCTGAGGGAAATATACATTGGTGAGGTGTCCATGTATATTGGTTCCAATAATGTGAAAAGTTTCTTGAATGAGATTATGGTTCGCATGGAAGTCAGTGAGGGAAACTGCTTGGGTGTTCCATGCTATTGCTAGTCCTCCGGAAGCTCCTGAAGCATCTACCACCATTGACTGACTTCCTGGCCAGGCTTTTGCTAGAATGGTACCTATGGTATTACTGTTACATTTTGTTTCTTGCATGAAGAATATGTGAGGTTTCTCCTGCTGTATCATGTTTTTGATCATTCTGTATTTCACAGGGCTATTTAACCCTCTTAAATTCCAAGATGTGAGCTTCATGATTCAAGATTGGGTAACGGCCTGTAGTACTTTGTTAATTTGGAGTATCTTCCTGACTCCACCAACATTTCCCCAATGATGATGGTTCTTTGTAGGTCTGTCTTTCTTCCTCTTTTCTTGGTATCTTTGGGAAGATTTTTCCCATCCCATTGACTGCCTAGCTGTATCCCTAGTGTTTGCTACTGGTGTGCTCGAGAGAGGATCACCTCCAAGCTTTCTAGCTGTCTATCCAGGATTTTATCAAACTCTTTCCGTTTGCAAGCTTGCTCAAGACCAAATATGTCCAGATCCCCAATGTCAATACTTTCGGGCTCTTCTTCCATATGTTTGGGTTCACCACTTTCTGCTAGCAAGTTGATTGGATGGATTGGTTCTTGGAAAGAGATGGCCATTTCCATTCCATTGAGTTTCGATTCGGATTCCTTGGTGGGTTTGGGTAATGGGTTAGTCTGAGAGGGCTTTGGATCTTTCCGAGAGACTGAGGGCTGAATGATCGCTGATGACCGGAGAATATTTTCGCTATGGGTAGGGGTTTCAACGTCTTTTGAGGCGGACTGAGCTAGGATATCAAAGCTATTGCTGGTGGAGGGTAGGGTTGAGTTAGTTGTGGGAATTTTGGATCCAGAAGCGGGTTTTTTGTGATGTTTTTTCCTAGTATTGACTTTGGTGAATCCATCCTCATCGGTTTTTTCAGGGGAGGTTTGGGTATGGGGAGTGACATTTAGGGGACAATCACGGAAAATATGACCATGTGCATGGCACTTTCTACATCGAAAGGGAACATGTTAATAATCTATTGGCTGAGTCCATTCAAAATCATCGTAATAGATACTTACCGAATCCGGGAGTGCCTTGTCGAGATTCATGTAAACACAGATGGGGGCATAGGAAATGTATCTTTGTAGCTTCATTTCTTCGGCTATCTTGATGAAGTCCCCCAGACCATTTCCAATGTCTTTTAGAGATTCTTCATCCCAATATTCTAAGGGAAGGGAATACAGGTGGATCCAGACAGGCGCCCAACTGAAATCTTCTTTGTCAGGATTCAATCTTTCTATCCAGTCCAATGTTTTACAACTCCGACTTCGACTCCGACTCGGCCGAGGATCGACTCCGACTCCGACTCCGACTCGGTAATGACTCGGCCGGCTCGATTTCAATGACTCGGTCGTTGTAAAAAATACATTAAATATTTTTTTTTTTTATAAAAAAACATAATTTTAAATATTTTAAACATAATTTTAAAGATTTTCATTCATGTTTCCAAACACACAGCATTATAATATAGATGGAAGACAACATATGATCAAAGTAGGCTCATGAACCAATCCATTATATCAAAATGGTACCCAATGGCAATACATAGTCAACTGTCATACATGATCAAAGACTCAAAACAAAATACAAATAACCAAGGAGGCTAGAAATGGCCTCTACAACAAAAGTACACTGTGATGGTGACCAGACTCCAATACTAGTACTATTGGCTAGTAGCTACTGCCAGAGGAGCCAAGATCATCTCGACCAATCTCTGGATCATCATCATCAGAGTCAGACAAGGGGCCCCATGCCTCCTCCTCATCATCATCGTCTCCAACTGCAACTGTAGAAGTGGTGCTAGTACCACTAGCAGGCTGTGCAGCAGATGCAAGCTGAGATAGAGTAGATATGCGGCTGCGCTTCTGTCGTGGCTGAGCAGAGGAAGCACCTACAACTGGAGTCCTACTCCTTGCTGGCTGTGAGACTGAGGCTGGTGGATCGGGATCTGCATTCAACTGAACAGGCTGAAGTTGATGTTCTAGTTCAAGTTCATCAAGATCCTCATCAGGATCAAACTCTGGTGGACGACTCTCCACTACCCAATCTGATGTTGGATCAATGTCTTCCAACACAATGGGATCTGAATCAGGTCTTTTGTTCAGCAATTGGTTCCGTCTGAGCCGAAGGTTGTACTGGAAAAAAACTAGATCATTCAACCGTTTTTGCTCCAAACGGTTTCTCTTATTTGTGTGAATCCTCTCAAAGACAGACCAATTGCGCTCACACCCAGATGCACTGCAAGTTTGACTCAAAATACGAATTGCAAACTTTTGCAATTGAGGGCACTAGCCACCAAAGGCCTCCCACCATTGTGCTGCAAAAAACATAGGAGTGTAATGAATTATGAGTTAGATGAAGGCTGAAGCTCAACAAAATTACAAATTATATCTAACTTTCAAATTATAAATGATTTAACAAACTTTAGTCTTTAATAAAAAAAGTAAAACTGTAAAACCATTAAGAAATTGAAAATTGAAATTTTTGTTTACCTGGCTCATCTGCTTCTCTTGCAATCTTTGCTAGGTTCTTCCCAAAGGTACCTGTTGCATTGTTGAAGGATGTGACCTGTTGATGTATCTGCAGCTGATCAGACTCCGATGGGATCATGCGTTCAATGTAATCAACCAGTCCATCTCTGACCTCCCCCCTCAAAGCTCCTGACTCCTTAGCTTTATAATGATACCGTGGGTTCAAAAAATACCCAGCTGCATGTATAGGGCGATGGAGTTGATTGTTCCATCTTTCATCAATGATTGCCCAAATGGGCCCATACTTTGCCACTCTATCCTTGTATGTTGTCTTTATTTGCTCCTTTGCTTGATCCATAGCCTCATAAATGAAGCCCATAGCCAACCTTTCCCCATCCACCAACCGCAACACCTTAACTAGTGGCTCAGCAAGCTTCACAATCTCTGCTGCCTTTCTCCAAAAAGTTTCATCATGGACTTTCCTTTTCAATTCTCTGCCTTCTGGTTTGTTAGACCAATTGCTTTGATTCCATTCATCACTAGAAAACATCTTTTGCAAGTTTCTATGTTGGGAAACCATAGATTGCAATGTCAAAAAATGTGTAGCAAATCTAGTGATGGCAGGCCTAATAATATCCTTGCCTCCAGTGTGTTTCCTCATGAGACTCAAAACCAGTGTATGATTGTAGATAAATTTTGTTATGCTTTTGGCATTATCTACAGTGTTTCTGACCCAATCTAATTTTCCAATATCCTCAAGCATGAGGTCTATGCAATGTGCAGCGCATGGGGTCCAAAAGATGGTCTTGTGTTTTTCCTCTAACAGTTTACCAGCAAGAACATAGTTAGAGGCATTGTCTGTGATGATTTGAACAACATTAGCCACCCCCACATCCTCAATAACCTCATCCAATGCTGAAACAACGAGTGGCCATCTTTTACCTTATCAGATGCATCAACTGATTTTAAAAACATGGTTCCCTATGGGCAGAAGACAAGAAAGTTTATGATGGTACGGTTTCTTTGATCAGTCCATCCATCTGACATGATGGTACACCCTGTTCTTGCCCATGAGTCCCTGAACTCTTGCAAATACTCATTAATGGATTGAATTTCTTTCTGCAAATGAAACCCCCTTAGCTCTTGCATAGTAGGGCCTTTGAAGCCTTTTCCAGCAGCATGTATGGCATCAAACATAGGCTCATAATATGGTGAACGAGCAGCATTAAAGGGGATATCAGCATCATACCACCATATAGCTATGTAGTCACAAGCAGTCTCCCTCAATTCTTTCTTCCAATGGTCATCTAAAGTGGGCTGAATTTTACCTTTACTAACTTCAGGACCATGTGCATCTGATGGAGAGGAGGGAGTGAAATAACTTTTGATAGTCACATCACCCTTCATTCTACCCTTTCCCTTATCTTGAACAGAACCAAAGGAGGGAGGAACATAACAGAAAGGGTTGGATGCCTCAGTTTGAGGGATAGAGGAAGAACCCTCAAAATCATAGTGGGGGTTGGTAGCCATCATTCTTTGTATCTCCCTCTTCCTCCCAATTTCATCCTATATCTCTTTTTGCCTAGCCTTATCTTCTTTAAATTTTTCAAAGCTGGCCAACAAATTCTTTCTAATCTCCTCAATTTCATCAGAGGGACATGCGGTAATTTGGCCTTTAATCCCTGCCAAGTGTTGTTTCAGCCTATGAATCCCCCCAGGACCTTCCTTAATTTTCCTATGGCAAAACTTGCAATGCATCTGACTATCAACCATTTCAACATATGCCCAAGCAGGATCTTTTGCTCTAGGTGCCATTTTTTGACTAGGAAAACAATCTGAAAATGAAAAAAAAAAAAAATTGATTCAATGTTCATTTATTTGACAAAAAACACTCTCTAAGCTTTCTTGATATGCACCTAAAATTTACTAAGCAAAAACAGATTTATAGAGGTGGAAAAAAATACCTCCAGGCACAAACTGCCTCCTCAAGCTTGCTCCAAGAATCAACTCCTCAATGCTGCTCCAAATGGCTGCCCAAGAAGCTCCTCACTCCAGCTACAATGCTCCTCCAAGACTCCTCACTGCTGCTCCAAAACAAGCTCAAGAACTGCTCACTAATTCTCAAAGAAGACTCTCACTCAAATGCATAAGACTACTGTGAGTGAATGAGAGCATTTGGCTATCTTAAATAGGGTTTGGGAGGGGGAAATGGACCCCAAAAGCATTTAACAATTTACCATTACCCTTTGAAATCCATTAACTGAATTTAACTTTACCAAAAATCACAAAAAAGTGAATATTTTTCATGTTTTACGCTACCCAGCCGTAGGTTGATTGACTCGGCCGAGTCAATACGGACCCGGCCGGGTTGACCGAGTCAACTATGACTCGGCCGAGTCATTGGATGACTCGGCCGAGTCATAGTTGACTCGGTCAACCGAGCTGGGTTGCTGGCCGGGTCAATGTTTTTGGCTATGGCTCGGTTCGAAATGGCCGTTTCGGAGTTGACTCGGCCGGGTTGTATAACAATGATCCAGTCTCTGAGATACAAGCCGGCGGAGTTGAAGAAATAAGGACCACCATCCAGGACTCTATTGCGGTCTTCTATGCAGTTGAAGACAGTCGTGAAGAAGCCTTTGGGTCCGAGTTGCAGGGTCACATGGCCCTTGGGTTTCCATTTGGCTGCAACCCATCCTTGCAGGGCTTTCTCTGTTGGCCAGAAGCCAATAAATTTCCCTATGAGTGCATGGTCCTTCATAAATTGGATTTGGGCATTGATCCTATGCCCAGGTAGTTCTATCTTGGGTCTCTCTGCTGCAATGGGCTTGCAGGTGGCCAAGGTAGCTTTGGGGATCTCGCTGTTCAATGCTGGATTCTCTTGCTGCTGTGTAGGAGGCAGTGCCCCTATGTCCTGTGATGTTTTTTGGGTCTCTTGTTCAGTTGAGTCAGTCTGCTGAACTTTGTTGGTGGGCTTTGTCATGTCAAAATCCTATTCAACCTCATGTTGAATCTATTTCTTGCTGCTGCCGCTTGGGGAAGGCTCTGCAGCCTTCCCCGGAAGGGGACCCATATCAGTGGACCCAAAAGCTAGGTTTTACAGTTGCCAGAGGAGGTTAGAGTCTGCAGATCTGTTGTTGTTCAGAGATGGTTAGGTGCTATGGAGCTCATTCGAAACCCTAAGTCGCGCTACCATGGATCCCTAATCGTTCACGAGCGAATTTTGAGGTTAAGGAAAATAAGAATTAATAAGCTGCCACATTGCACATTGTTTAAAGCCTTTTGATCTAATTGGAGCCCCATGGCTTAATATGTCATTTACCAAATAAAACATGTATTCTAACAATCACATATCCTAAACATCTCGAAAGGATGACTTAAAATCATAACCCTAGGTGTTGAGGTCCACAACTTACTCATGTACACAACCCTAGCCATTGAAAAACAATCCCAAAACTCCACCAAAGAGCAACACTCCAACCCTTCTTTGGGACTTCATCATCACAACTCCAATATCAAACACTCTAGGCTTCTCAGGATGGTCCTATATCCCATCAAGAATCATATAAGATAAAAGAAACATGAGCATAAGTAGTTGATTGAGTTTATTTCTAGTGCATAGGATGTTACTTTGTAGATATTTTCTTCCACATGGATATGGGCTCCTATGATATCATTAAATAAGTCGACCCTCTCAGCTCATTGGTGTATTTCCTGTCAATTCCACTTCACAACTTACAACCAATGTGTTAGTTATAATTATAACATTATCATCTCATAGAATAATCCACATGCTAATTTTTTCTTGTCAACACGAGAAGACAACAACATTGTTACAACAATATTCTGAATAGTAAGGAAACGCATGCTTATGTATGTCATCATTAAACAACTCATCATAAAAATTGCATGCCATTACCACATGCCATCGCATCATGAAACACCATCATAATATTATAACATCAACATATCTTCATGAAATACCATCATAATATTATAAACATCAACAATATCTTTGTTAAAGATATGATATCACATCAACATAATAAATGGAACCACATGTTAACATAACGCCATAACATAAGATTATTATAATAAAAATCATCTTAGTACAAATCACATGTAGAGCAATAAAACATTATGAGCATTCCTATCATGATTAATTGGTAAAATCAAATTCATTAGATTACATAAATAAATAGTGAACGCTAGCAAGAAATATCTTCAAAACATCCTTCTATTACATGGATCTACTTTGTTAAGTTCGTCATATAAATACCATAAGTGTTCAGTGCTCATCGAGATACTAGTTGTTCTTCGATCATCATTTCCTCTTCTTTCAATAAGAAGGTAGACAATTCACATGGTAAGATAGCCATTCTATCAATACGCTAAAGTTGTTATATATTTTTCTTATTTAAGTACATTGTTAAACTTTCAAGTAAGGCTCGTCATTTAGAGCCTTAATCTCTAGTCATGTATTCTTTCTCACCAACAAAATTTTGGTAAAATTCAACATTAAGCTATTATTGGCCTTACTAGCATGTCTAAAATTATAAATATCAGAATTTAACTCCCTCACCTTGTATATCTTATGATCGTTATCCAAGGATTTTTTGTCGCTGGCATACTCAATCCAGGACCCTTATACCCAATAGCATCTAAAGGCTAGGTCATCATTATTTAAATTTTATACCATGCGTGTTCCATTTGCACAAAGTAACGTTTAAGACCTCATGATTTATCCCTCACCTGGTAATTATCATTGCTCCCCTTAGAAATAATGGTTCTTCTAATCCAAATACATAACTTATCGTTGGCATGCAAGGCTCTTACTCTTCATGCTAGGCGTTTGCTCATCAGTGTCTAAGACAACCTATCTCATAGTCTATTTCCATTTCCAAAAGTAGATAGTTGTTATTCTTGAAGTTTTGTCCCTTTTCCTAGTTTATTGATTATCATGATTAGTCATCATTCATGCTAATTAATCCACTAATAACTATCATTAAGCAGGCTCGTTTCTTGAGAGATACAACCCTTCATAAATGTAAATTCATTCACTTTCTTGAATTCAGAAAATATATTATCAGATTGGCTTTGACTTGTCACCTCTAGTGAGTATGGTTTTTTCTTCTCTTAAATGTGTTGAATAGAGTTAGAGAGCAGGGGTTTTGCCTAGTCCATGACGTCTAGACTAACGGAGGGGCCACAAATCTCCACGTTAGTAGATTTAATTATTTTGATTTACAATTCCATCCCAACCTATTATGTTAAAGTATTCTCTGCCTTGTGAGTGCTTTGTGGGGCCCAAGTCAAATTATAAAGGGGAGATAAGGTTGTTGATCGATCCAGTCTGAAAAGGCATCATATGTGTTTGTTCTCTTTAGTAATTGAGGGCAATGAGTTCTAACTCTAGGGTTTCACCTTCAACGCAGACCAACAAAGGGAGAGAGGTGTCGTACAACCCTCAGAATTTCTAGATTAGTATTTCTAGCAGGAGGTTGATAGTACATGCACAACACGTTGTATGAGCTAGTACATATTCCATACTGCGTAGGAGGAGCAGGTCGAGCAAGCTAGGTCAAGTCCAGCTGGGCATAGAATGGTGTTGGAGGATTGTTGAGTGTTAAGGGAAGTTTTCCCTCACCTATGTAATTTTTCTATAAAGAGCAATTGCTGAAGAAAGTAATAGAGAACACAACTTTGCAGGTTTCCCCAATTGGTGTTTCCTGGATAATTTCTGGTGTCAAATGTTTTAATGTGCTTGTGTCTTCAAAGTTTATTTTCCACTGCAAATATTTTTTTAGAATACTCAACATATTTAGTGAATGCATTTTAAGTTCAGTTTTAGTCCTTTCATTTCAGAAAATTTATTAAATTAGTAGTTGGGTGTTAGAAGCTAACATGGTATCAGAGCTCAGCCTTTGATTGAAGAATAAAAGGTCACGTTTACTTCCTTAAGAGTAGGTTAAAGATAAAGAGGGCACAATTTATTAGTCAGCACCTATGCTAGTTTAATTTATTTGTTTATTAGAAATCGACCTACACTAGAGTTTTCTTGGAGCTTCTTAGCACAAGGGTTTTCTGAGTAGCTTGGACAACAACATGGTATATTTGGGGATGATATTTGAGGACTGCCTTGATGGGGCCTCAATTTTTTGTTCTTGGAGTGAGAGGATTGGTGTAGTGATGGAGGAATAAGGACTTTGGGAGTTTGTGGATAGTCCACCAGACCAACCAATAGACCCTCAACAATTGACTCGACATAACAAGAAAGATGTAAGGCCAGAAGAATTATCCTTGAAGGAGTCAAGGATCACATCATACCTCACTTATTCGAAAGGAAGACAACTCAGGCTATGCGGGCAACCATCATAAGGTTGTACCAAGGTTTCAGTGAGGCTAGGAAGATGGTACTCAGAGACAAACTCAGAAACATGAGGATGGAAAAGTCTAAGTTTGTGGTCTCATATCTCACCAAGTTCACTCAAGTGAGGGACAAGCTACTTGGAGTTGGGGAGACAGTGTTAGAGAGTGACCTTGTTAGTTTTGCACTGTTGGGTTTTCACAAGTCATGGGAAAACTTTACTAAAGTAGTGAGTGGTAGAGAGAAGCTTCCAGATTAGGAGCGACTATGGAGTGACTGCGTCTAGGAGGAGATTCATAAGCCAACTAGATTAGAGTCTCATGTTAAGACCAAGGAAGAGGAGAACTTTTCCCTAATTGGAAAAGGGGGCAAGGCCAAGGGCAAGAAAGGTGCAAGAGGGGCCAAGTCCATTTTTGGAGGCAAGAAGAAGAAGAAAGATCTTAGTAGAATAAAGTGCTTCTCTTGCCATCAGTTTGGACACTACTCCACCAAGAGTCCAAATGTGAAGAAGGGGTCTAAGAAGGACCAAGTGACATAATCAATAGACGTGGAGGAGTTCTCTTCTCACTTTGAGAGGGAGTTCTCGCTCATAGCTTGTATGGAAAGCTCAGTGGATAACAATGTATGTTATATTGACAATGGATCATCCTGTCATATGATTGGGAACAAAGAGTATTTCAGCCAGTTGACCAGGAAGAACATGCAATTCCACATAAAGCTAGGAGATGATGATTCTACCTCAAAGATGTCCTCTACATCCTAGGTTTGAATAAAATTCTTGTTTTAGTCAACCTTGCAAAATAAGGATTATGAGGTTTTCTTTAATAGAGGAAAGGCCTTTATCAGGTATTCCAACTCCAAAGAAACCAAGCAGACTGGAGTTAGAGTGAAGAACCTCTACAGGCTTCAGTTTGAGACAACTGCAACCTTGAGTAGCAGAGGAGGCAGTGGGTTGAGCTATGAACTTGGGTAGCTTTGGCATAGGAATATGGGTCACTTACACCATGGAGTGCTAAATATTCTCAGAGATATTTCCAAAGGGATGCCACAATGCAATGTAATCCAATATGGTGTGTGCAAGGGTTGCACATTTAGCAAGTATGCCAAGATATCCTTCCCCAACAAAGACAACATGCCCAAGAGCATCTCGGAGATGGTTCATTCAGATGTTTGTGGACCATTTTCCTCTCCAATCCTTATGGGATACAGATATTATGTCAACTTCATCGGTGACCACTCGAGAAAGACTTGTATCTTTTTCATGAAGAAGAAAGATGAAGTCTTCTAGAAGTTTGTGGAGTTAAAATCCTTGGTGGAGAATGAGACCAGTAAAAAGATCAAGGTACTGAGGTTAGACGATGGTGGGGAGTACATCTCCAATGCCTTCAAGGACTTGTGTGCCAAGGAGGGCATCGGGAGAGAGCTCACAACACCTTATAACCCACAACAGAATGGGGTGGCTGAGCGCAAAAACAGAAGCATTGTTGGAGCAGCTAAGGCCATGTTGCATGACCAAGGGCTGCTAATGTTTCTTTGGGCAGAGGCATGGAACACTATAGATTTTTTGCAGAACAAGAGCCCACACAGGGTGTTAGGCATAGTCACATAGAGGAGGCTTTCACAGGCAAGAAGCTTGATGTGTCTCACTTCCAGATTTTTGGTAGTCTTGTTTGTTGCCATGTGCCTTTTGATAATGGGAAGAAGCTAGAGCCCATAACAGAGAAGGGTAATTTTGTAGGCTGCAACGAGATGTCTAAGGTGTTTAGGGTGTACGTCGTAACACTTGGGAAGACTGTGATCAAGCGTGAGGAGGAAAGTGATCTTAGGAAGTCCTTGGAGTGTGAGCAGGCAATAACACAAGATGACGAGAAACACGCTCCCAAGTAGGGACCTCAGCCATCTCCTCAGACTTCATCACAACAGTAGTTGGGGAGGTTGAGAAGCACACAAAGGAGGAGAGCATAGAGAAAGTGGAGCCCCCTCAGCCATTGACTCCAAAAACAGGGAGGGGATGAGCCAAGTGGGAAGATCAGTTGATCAAGAAGGCTGAAGAGGGAGTTGGAGCCCCCAACTACATATTTAGATAGAGTAAACAACCAGAGAGATATACAAGGTACATGGCTCTGATGAATGAGTTGATAGACTCAAAGCCTCCTTGTTACGAGGAGGAAACCTCTCAGTGGGTATGGTGAGATGCCATGGTGGAGAAATATTCCTCCATCATGATGGATGGCATCTCGAGATAGTTGTAATACCAATTGGCAAATCAATGGTTGGTTCACGTTGGTTATATCAGATCAAGCACATAGTTGATGGGAGTGTGAAGAAGTGCAAGGCTAGATTTGTGGCCAAAGGGTTCTCTTAGGTTGAAGGGATAAACTACAATGAGAAATTTTCACTAGTGGACCAGTACTAATCCATTATGACCATATTGGCGATTGTAGTGTAGATGGGATGGAAGATCCACCAAATGGATGTAAAGACTGCCTTGCTCAATTGAGTTGTTGAGGAAGAGATATATGTTTGAGCAACCTGAGGGGTTTGAGACTTTCAAAAGAGACACACATGTTTGCAAATTGAAAATATCTCTTTATGGGATCAATCAAGAATCAAGGGCATGATATGCCCGATTGGACAACTACCTTCTAGGATTGTGTGTCACTAAGAGTGAGACAAATCCCAATATATGCTACATTGCGGTTGGAGTTCTTTCGCTCATTCTAGTATTGTACGTGGATGACGTGATATTGGCAGGAGAAAATAGCTTGATCCAGGATAGCAAGAAGGATCTTGCAAGGGAGTTTGAGATGAAGGACTTAGGGCTGATGCACTATTTCCTTGGGCTCAAGGTATGGCAAGTTGATGGGGAGATTTTTGTGGATCAGAGAAAGTACACACAAGAGATTCTTAGGAGGTTCCACATGCAAGATTGTAGGGCCATGATCATGCCTATAGTCACAAACTGGAGAAAGTTGGACACTACCAGAGAAGACTGAGTCGATGCGACACTTTGCAGACAACTCATAAGGTTTTTGATCTATTTGGTGAACACATGACCTCGCATTTGCTTCACAGTTAACCAGTCAAGCCAATTTATGGTTGAGTTGACTAGAGTGCATTGGGTTACTGCCAAGCACGTGTTGAATTATCTCAAGGGTACGACAGTTTATTGGTTGTTGTATAGGTAGGTTGATGGTGTGATATTTCAAGGTTTACAATATGTAGATTGGGCAGGGGGTTCAACAGAGAGGAAGAGCACTTCAGGTTGCACCTTTAGTGTTGGGTCAATAGTTGATTCCTTGTACAATAGGAAGTAGAAATCGGTGGCACTGAGATTAGCCAAGGAAGAGTACATGGCTGCTAGCCTGGCAACTTACGAGGCCATCTGCTGGAGGAAACTACTTATTGGGTTGTTCAATTGGAAGTTGGAGCCCATGGTCATACACTATGACAAATTAGATTAGCATTAATATTTCTTAGAATTTGGTGTTTTATGTCCACTCCAAGCACATTGAGATTTGGTACCACAGATTGTGCTTAGAGGGGTAAAGTCAAACTCCAGTATGTGCCTACAGAGGAGAAAATAACATGTATTATGACCAAGGCATTAGCAAGGGGTAGATTTGTCTACTTCAGAGATAAATTGGGTGTAGTGCAGAATAACTTCCTCCTTAAGAGGGAGTGTTGAATGGAGTTATAGAGCAAGGGTTCCTCCTAGTCCATGATGCCTAGACTACCAAAGGGAACCAAAAATCTCTACTTTAATTGATTTAATTATTTCCTATGTATTGACTTAGGAAACAATTATTTTCCTAAAGTCAACACAACCTATTATTTTAAATTATTCTCGAAGTTGTGATTGCTTTGTGGGGCCCAAATCAGATTATAAAGGGGAGATACGGAAGTTGGTGGAGCCAGTTGGAAAATGCATCATATGTGTGTGTTCTTCTTGAGATTTTTCTTCCAGAATTGTTCTCCTAAGCAATTGAGGGCAACAAGTTCCAGCTCTAGGGCTCACCTTCAACACTGACCAACAAAGGGAGAGAGAGGTCATATGATGCTCAAAATTTCCAACAGGACACTTAGAATGCCTGTGCGGAGGAGCCGTGCAGTAGGCTTTACGAGCCAGTACAGATTTTGTACTACGTATGAGGGGCAAGCTGAGAGGGCTATGGCAAGTCCAGTTGGGCGCAAAAGGGTTTTGGAAGGCTGCAAAGTGTTAAGAGAAGTTTTCCCTCACCTATGTAGTTTTTCTTTATAGAGCAATCGCTGAAGAAATTAATAGAGTACACACACTTTGCAGGTTTACCCCAAGTGGGGTTTCCTAGGTAATTTTTGGTGTCAATTATTTTTATGTGCTTGTGTCTTCAAAGTTTATTTTCCACTGCAAATGTTTAATTATAATACTCAACATATTTAGTGAATGCATTGGAAAGTTTAGTTTCAATCCTTTCATTTTAGAAAATTTATTAATTTAGTAGCCGGGTATTAAAAGCTAACAAAATGCACAATATTCTTGAAATTGAAAGTGGTGTCACTATTTCCCAATTTAAGTATAAGACCCCATAAACAAATTCAATAAGACCCTATAAACAAATTCAAGAAGGTGGGTTGTCAAATGAAATTCACTTATTGTTTCTTATTTAAGGCATGGAAGGAATAGAATTGAGCCTAATCATAAATCTTGATGTCCATCATACAACTCACATATAGAGTTAATCACAATGTACATCATTATAATGTGGCTCTCCCGTTAGAGGAGAAAATATTCTAAATATTGTCTTGCAAAGAGTTTATGTTCCTCTAATTGATTAATTTTATTATGCATTCTCTATGTTTAAATTTTCCTCAAAATTGCCAACCAAACATGCCTCCCTAATCTATTCTACTTTGTGACTGAATCCTCATATTCTTTCCTCTCACATCGTTGTGTTCTAAAATTAGATACTTCCTATAAATTTATGAATCATTACAATTGAAGCATTACTTTCGAAATTTGCTTGCTTCGTTTGAGTGTTGTATGTTGGAAATACCGAGAGGGTGAAACAATGTTTCACAATAATTCACTCCATTGGTTAGTTTATTACTTTAAAGCATTCAGAGCATCAGATCAAAATAGAAAGCAACAGCGTCAGATCAAAATAGAAAGCAACATCACATCAAAGATCAATACACAGAATTGTCGTGCAAATAAGCTTCGTTACATGTATGATTACATACACAATTTACCAGCTATGGTGGAAGGAACTATAAAACTCCCAAGTTTGAAGATATGCAGACTAAGTCTGCGGGATTCTTCAGCCTCCTTACAATCAACAAGTCAACCAACCACTGTTGCTTCACAACTGCTACCCACTGCTGCAACCAAATTGCCACTGTTGTTATCTTTGTTGTTGTACACACCCCTTCCCCTCACTATCTACAACTACTGCTTCTGTCCATGCTGACTCTTCTATTACACTCTGCCTTTTATCCACTTTGTCTCTACTATACTTCACTGCTCTTACCATCTGTTGTTGTCCTTGCTGCTTGTAACTACTGTCCCACATGTTGCCATACGCACTACCATAAATGAAGTCATCCTACCGCACATCTATATTACTGTCACCATGAAATATTTGTCATCACAAGATCACTATGTATTATTTCAGTCTTTGCTGCTTCTAACTACTGTGTTTCCTTTGACACATGTTATCACAACCACCTATCACACTTTCCTCAACAATCTGTACATAGATTCTGCTGGAATTACTTTTGTGCATCAAGTCCTAGCAACTATCATATCAAGCAATACGGATGCAATATCAAATTCAATTGATGTAGAATATGATATTTAGAGATGTTTGTAGACAAGTCAATTTTCTCAACAATATATGCTTCCCAATTGTAACAAATCTATTATTGTCCAAATATCAATATCAATCTTCATAAAGATACATCAAGACCACTGTCATGATGATTCCTCAATAACTTGCATAATAGTGTCACTGTCAGATACTTCTGTCATCCTAGCTCATTAATCAAGTTTTGGAATATCATCAATCCATCTAGCATACAAATGAAACCAATTCTTGTTCTAATGTTTCAATTCAGAACATACCCCTACCAGTTATACCTTTCAACCTTAATGGAATTATGAACTTCGCGTAAGAGTGACTTCAGGGGAGTATTATGCATGCTCATTTGATTCCTCAACATATCAATTCATCTTGAGGTACAGCCAGGTCCGCACTCTGATAAGAATGATCCAAGCAAGATGCTTAATATTGGTCAACAAAACACCTGACATTTTCAGAGCTCTAGTTTCACAGATCTATGCCTAAGAAGACTTCTGTTGCAGACGAAAAGGATGGCCGAAAAGACCTTTCAAACCATACGTTAATACATAAAGATCACTGTAAAAGTACGAGTCATTGTTAAATTGATGTATGCTGCGGAATATTTACTTCAGAACTCAAAGGTATTTAGTGGAGATTGAATGTCAACCCCAAAAGATGAATGTCAAACGTTGAGACTCTGTCCTTGCTGTAAGCAACAACTGTTCATGTCTTCTCTTTGTTAGAGGTTGTCAGGGGCACTTCACTTTGCTTGACTCAGTAACAGTATCGAATAAATTTCTTTTATTAGGACCGCAAATATATTGATATGTATGCATTTCAACGAACAAGACTGGGATGTTTGCTCACTTGTCAGTGACATTTGCAGGAGTAAGGCTTACTTTTATTGCTTTGAACTAGGACATTAACACACTCAAGCATCCGCAGTGAATACCACTAAAATAGGCCAAGGGTTTCAACGCTTCTCACTAGACCTTGATGAATTATAGAGATAAATAATTGGTCACATTATTTCTGAAAATTATATGTTAACTTGTTCAAGATGTGCTGCAGAGTTTAGGTAAACAAGGCTGCAGATATAAGACGTGAACCATGCTTCAATATATGTATATACTCAGAATTCTTCACAGGTGAGTTTAGTTGCCAATCATCATGGTTATAAATTATATCAAAGGTTTTTTAGAGCAATAAGTCTTGTAGACTTTGCATCAACAAAAATCTCCAGACTTTAAGTTGCTTCTTTTGTCACAATGAAAATGGGTCGAAGGAATTTGTATTAGTTGCAGAAGTATGGTCACAGAGACCCACATTTTTGCAACCAAACACCACAAAGAGAAGCTAGAATTAAACAACGAGATCAATCCTTTTACAAGGCTGTGGAGCACCTCAGAACCAAATGTATTTCGTAGAGAGATAGCCACAGAGATGAAATTGCCAGAGCCATAATCCAACGACCTTATGAAATGAAGTTCTTTGATGGAAAAATGAATGTTGTGAAGACAACTGTAGAGATATCTCATAGGGCCACAAGAATAAGTTGCTTGAGGTAATTGAAATCACCAAGCGGATCTCCAGACCATAAGCTCGACTATATTCAAATCTGCATTCACTCTGCTAGGATTGATTGATTTCAGAGATATATGCCAACAGAACCCATAAACCATATGCCAAGAAGGAACAGACACGAGACTTTCAATCTTGCACAATTCTCATTTGATAGCCATGGAGAAGAGGGCCACTTGCAATCAAAAGAAAATATTGAAACCCTTTTTCAAAAACAAAGAAACACTGTGACCCGAAGAAGCCCTCGTCAATTTTTGTTTATGCTGCAAACAGGATTCGCACTTCAATTCTCCTTCACGAATAACTTGGCCGCATGCTGTTTAATCGATGGAGCCCATAAGATACCTTTCATGTGATGGAACGAATCTCTTTTTATAGATCTTGCATAAATGTTTAGAAAGGTGGTTGATCTAATACAGCTTGAGTGAGCCTAATGGTTAATGGTTAAGAGCATGTGTTTCTTCCTAAGAAGTCAGAGGGTCAAAACCAGAGTAGAGTATAGACTTAGCAGTCAAATCGCTGAGCAGAGGTGGGTCCCTTGTCCCACAAACAAGAGGTCTCATACACCAATTTGGTGGGCTTGGCCCTAACATTAAAATTGGATAATAATAGTAATACTTAGGAATAAAAATTAAATTTAAATTCCCTCTCTTATGAACCATTCAATTAAATTAAATTTTGGACCATATAATATTTCCTTCAAAATCTTCAAATAATTAATAGTTAACTTTACCCCTGGACATGTGCCATAGTCTAGCAAATGAGAAACTGCCACATCATCAACTAATAATGCAATGCCACATCAATATAACTGCCACATCAATTAATCAACTATCATGCCAATACTATGATGCCACCTCACCAACCCTTTGGGTTTTGGACCCTAAAATGGGTCTTCAAATTTGACTGGGCATTTCTCACAAACCATGAAGGCCCATAGGATGCTCCACATACCACTGGAATAAACATGATGAGGAGAATCCAATGGTGAGGGTCTCCTAGAAAAAATTCACTAATTTATTTCTCCAAACACTCCAACAAGTGCGGGGTGTGTTCATCATCCAGGAACTCAAACCCTAAGTCTAGAGTTTCAACTCCACATCATCTTGTTCTTGATAGCCTGCACATTGAGGACATCAATGACAACATCTTTCTCCTACTACTCCACTTTGACATCAATGACAACATTCTCAATGTTGTAGCTATTGATAACTAAGTTCAACATTTATTTTTCCTTTTGGAATAATAAGACATCAATGCATTTCTTTTAAAACAATGATATATATATATATATATATATATATATTTATTCAAGTTGTCTGAGTTCATCAAAGATTACATTAGGCTTTACTTGCGGCTTGAAAAACTGTAACCCAGGGGCAGCTTCGCCGTCAAAATCACCCGGGGATCGCACATGGCCTGGGCCACACTAGGCCTTAACATGGCTGGACTTTGTCCCACAAAGTTTCGAATTGATGACCTTCACATCACGAAGTGACCTAACAGTACACCCCATCATCGTCTATTCTACGCCCTGTGGGCTTGGAATGACGATATATTAATGCAAAGTATTATCCTTATTTTCTCGAATGTGATTTCCATTGTGTTATGGGTTCCTTAAGCCCATTTTGTCTTCTTCGTTCCCATTCTACAAGAGTTGATGGGTTTATTGCCCCTTTAATTTAATGTTACCAGGCTTTTGATTATCCCACCTTTAGATCACATGTTTTTGAATATGATCATACAAGATGACATATTTTGGTTGAATAATATCTTTGATTTGCCTTAGCATGTTATCCATATGCTCATACACCTCCCCAATCACCGACGCATCTATATCTACAAAATAAATCATGTTATGAATGGGCTTGGTGAACTACAAACATACTTCACACTTGTCCAAAAATGACCATCAAGAATGATGTCCACCTCTTGAAAATCTTCCCTGTCAGATGCGGTTGCAACCCTATTCTTTAATACCTGCCATGATTCACTTGATACCTGTTGATTTTTCTGGTAGCAAACAAGATGAGAAATTTTCAAACCGATAACTACTTCCAATGATATAATTTTGCTTTTAGAGCATTCCAATCATTAAGCAGTTACACATGAAAATTTCAACCATTAACTTCAGTAGAGAAATAGAGATGACAGTGAGAGCAATTAAACAAGAGACACCAAATTTTCTTGGGACAAAACCCCACAAGGGGGAAAACCCGGTAATCTTTCCTTGTGAGAGATAGACTTCAGTTCATTAAAGTGTTCATTATAATATTCTAGTCAAAATGCCAACCTTTGACCTCAATAAGTGCCAACTCAAAACTAGTAAAAGGAGAGAGAAAATGTCAATGAAATGCTCAGAGACTGTCTCAACAAGGGGCTGAATTTCAACCTAAATCTGTTGGTCAAAGGGATGAACTTTAGTCCTGTAATTTCCACAAAAAGATCAATCAAATGTTAGAGTTTGACCTGCGGTCAAAGACCTAGATAAAAGAGAGGTATTTGGTCAATGAACAATCAAAGAACCATAGAGAATTGAACCTCCAAACTTTAGTTAACAACTCAGTCAAACAAGAGAGAAATGAATGAAGTCAACGTTGGTCAACAACAGTCAAATAAGCTTGTCAACACAGATATAAGTCCTCGTCTTCTTGTTCGCACATGTGAACAAATCTTCTTGTGATTGGTCGAATGAGTGAGCTGATGTGATACCAAATGAGGTCCAACGAATGCTAATTTATATCTGTGTTAAGAGGTGGGTTTTGACCTTGGCGCCAAACCCCTTCAAATGGTGGAGCCGATTTGTCTAGTTGAGGCCAACTTGGACAATTGGAAAATATATGACTTCTCCTTTGAATTTGACAATGGAAATATCGACCACAACTACCATTTTTCAACACTCACTCTTAGCTAAGGATGTGCTTTTCATTCTCTAGCGAGATCAAACTCCTCGACCAATCCACTGGCTTTTTGGTAATGACCTAAGGGAGAGATAAGTCTCATAATAAAGAAATATACATAGCATCAAGCTCATTCCACAAGCTAAAACCAATGACATCAAGGTCATAACCCAACTGACCATGGGATCATTTAATATTGTTCATGAGGCCAAACTCTCCAACCATATGAAATGGTTTCTCAGTCATGCAAAATGACCCATGGGATAACACAAATTCAATCTCTCGACCAATTCTAATTGGTCTCAGTAAAGCACAATGACTCAAGGAAGAGAACTCAAAAATTGGTATCCCCGAGCAAACTCATTGGTCGCTCAATCAAACTCAGTGACTTAAGGGATCACTCCATGCCTAAGAACCGAATTCCCCAACCATTATTGTTTCTTAGTCAATCTCGATGACCCAAGCGAGCAACCAGGACAATCTCCCCAACCATAAGCCATGGTCTCTCAGTTAATCCCAAGGAAGATTTTCAATCTCATAATGTTATACAATCAATGCTCCCTCTCTCCAAGAGAGGTATTTTTAGCCACTCCAAGCATTTATTTAAAATGAGAAAACTTCCTCTGGGACAATGGGTTCCTCAAAACATTAGCAACCTCATCATCAGTAGGGAAGTATTCAAGCCTTACATCTCCTCTACGAACAACATTCCAGATGTAATGATATTTGATCTCAATGTGCTACGACCTGTCATGAAAAAATGGATTCTCAGAAAGCTTCACACAACTTTGATTATCACAATATACCACGATCAATCCAACATGACCAAACAAACTAACAAATTGCTTTCAAAACCAAATTGCTTCACAACAGGCTAAACATACAACTATATACTCAGCCTCAATCATGCTAAGAGCAACATAAGTATGCTTCTCACTTTTCCATTATATCATAATAGATCCCAGGCTTGAACAGAATTAGAAGTACTCTTTTTATCTGTAGTGCATCTAGCCAAATCAGAATATATAAAACCACATAGTTTCAATTCTCCATTAGAAACATATTTGAAACCATAATCAATGGTGCCACAAAGATATTCCAATATATGTTTCATTGCAACCCAATGCATACATCAAGGCTCAACCAAAAGTTTGCTCAATGTGTTCATAACATAACAGATATCAAGTCTAGTGTTAACCAAATAGTTCAATGAGCCAATCAATTTACATAGAGGGATTAATCAGATCATAATCAGAATCTCGGAACTTCTTCAATTTCATCACCAATTGAGTATCCATGGACTTACAATCCATTATGCCAAATTTTTGAAGGATCTTAATGATGTACTTTCCTTACCCAACAAAGATTTCACTAGGCTTTTGCCATATTTCCAATCCCAAATAGTAATACATAAGACCAAGATTCTTCATTTCAAATTCAAAAATTAGCTCCCTCTTACATTGGACAATAAGATTCCCAACACTTGTCAGAGATATTATCATCGACATACAATAGCAAAATCAAGGGCTCACCTTCAACAACTTTGAAGTACAAATTTGGATCAACATTTCTCTTTGTGAAACCAAGACTCAATAAATAACCATCAATACGAGAGTACCATGCATGAGGAGCCTTCTTAAGCCCATACAAGACTTTCTTCAATATGCAAACATGTGTCTCTCTATTATGAATCTCAAAGCCTTGAGGTTGTTCAATATATACTTCCTCTTCAATGAATCCACTAAGAAAAGAAGTTTTAGCATCCATTTGAAGTAGTTTCCAACCTATAATAGAAGCAAGAGCAATGATAGAAATAATAGAAGAGTAATTGGAAATGGGAGCAAATGTGTCTTCATCATCTTCTCCCTCTTTTTGGGAGAATCCACGTGCCACAAATCTTGCCTTGAATTTCTCAATGCTTCCATCAGTTGCATGCTTGATTTTGTAGATCCATTTGGAAGGGACAATAGATTTTCCTTAAGGTCTTAGCATGATTTTCCATACATCATTATTCAATATGGACTGGTACTCTTCAAACATAACATCTTTCCAATCTAGATGTTCAACTGCCTCTCATAGGTGAATGACTCAGACGCAGTGATCTTACACATCAATGTTGCATAACTTGAATACTTCTTAGGCCTCTTTCTTTCTTTGAAGGTGCCACGAGGTGTTGCATGTCCTTCGACTTCCTCTAAATTTTTTTGAAGCCAAGATGGTCTCTTTCTAGTCTCAGGTACAATGACTCTTGGTGAATCAACAAATTCATGTGGTTCATCTGGCTCTTCTTGAGGATCGTGTTCCATACGTTCAGGCTCTTTAGGTTTTCATTCCACATTCTTATGAACCACGTGCATCTCCTCATCAGAGTCCAAGTGTGATCGTTTGGATTTCAGAACGCAACATTCTCATAAAAATGACATCCCTGCAAGTTTCAATTTATCGATGTCCTGGTATATAGATCCTGAAAGATTTTTAATTTTTACTATAGCCAACAAAAGTTCCCTTTTTCCTGGAAGGTTCCAACTTTGTTCTTTAATCCTTGGGCACATGAATATAAATAAGACAACTAAGAATTCTTAAATGTTCAACATTGGGCTTCTCACTTGTGAAGACTTCTTCAGGAGTCTTGTATTCCAAGATTCTGTGTGGACATCTATTTTGAACACAAAAAATTGTCTTTGAAGTTGTTTGGCAGCTCTCGATCATGAAGCATGGCTTTGGCAACTTCCATAATAGTTTTATTCTTCATTTTGACAATTCCATGCCTTTGAGGATTATAGGCAACTATCAACTCCCTCTAAATTCTAACATCATTGCATAAAGAAACAAGCTCCTTGGATACATATTCTTCTCCATTGTCAGGTCTTAAAGTTTTTATCCTTTTTCCTATAACATTTTCAACTTGTTCCTTGAATTCCTGAAACATTTCAAACACTTCATCTTTGGTCTTTAAGCAATAAATCCATGCTTTACAAGTAATCATCAATGAAAGTGACATAGTGCAAATGACCACCCAAAGGATTTATTAGACATAGGTCCACAAACATCAAAATGTACAAGATCCAAGATTCCTTTGGACCTACTATCACTGCTAGTAAATCATCCCCTTACATATTTCCCAAGAGCACATCCTTTGCAAACTCCATCATGTTCAATCTTGATTTCAGGTACACGTTTAACAAAATCTTACATTCTAGACAAAGATGTGTAATGAACATGATCACACTTTCGATGCCATAGTTCACAAAGATCAAAGGTGTTGTTTATCATGGCTTGAATTGAGCATCCAAGGAGATGACATAGGCCTCCTATTCGTGCACCAATGACCTTGTCAGATTCAAAGGATTCTTTCTTCCATACTAGAACTTGACCGTCAATGAAGGTAATTCTATATCCTTTGTTTCCAAGAGATGAAATGGATAACAATTTTTTCTTTAAACTAGGAACATATAAAATATTGTTAATAGAGACATTACCTTTTGATTCCAATTGGAAGGATGATGAACCAATGCATTTGGATTTGTACTTCCCATTGTCTCCAAGCTCCACCCTTTGAGCTATCTTCCTTTCAACTATATCAGAGAGATTATCACGACTTCTAGTCATGCCAAATTTCATCATGACCTACAGTAGAACCTGTGAAAGAAGAATAATTTGAATAATTATCATCATGAAAATCTTTATTCCCGGGCCTCCTCTTTGTTACATGTCAATTTGTCGCGATGACACTTGATCAATTTATGGGTCTTTTTACCATTTGCGAACATGTTTGAACCAGATCCCTTAGAAGTCAAACAACCCAAAATATTTTGAAGTAGATGAGAAATTTGGGGAAAATAGAAGTCACACCTTGTTAAGTTCCACTTGCGCTAATTTTTCTAGAGTTTCCACACATTCGCTAGAATTGTCTCTGAGAACAGCGCAGAGCTACGCTCTGTCTGCCACTATAAACCCATGCAGGTGAATTCTAGAAAGTAAAAATAAAAGGTACATTCTAGAAACATAATTGGTCAAATATTTCCCAACTGAAATCTTCTAGGCGATGACTATTCGAACTATAACCCTCAGATGATGCATCTTCATCCCTTTTCTCATGGTAACCTAATCCCTCAATGAAGGAGTCTCATTCTCTTCTTTTGGATCTGAAACTTCTTCCTCTTGGCCTTTAAAATGACTAGAGGGTAGAGGGATTGACGAGGTCAAAACTCAGAGAAGACAAACTTATGCTATTGGTTTGAGATTGGAAAGCTTGTCATCTAAGGATGAGATTGAAGGCATTTGGGAGGGGCTTCATGGCATCAAGGCGGAGGTTGTAAGGCTCCTATTAATCTTTGATTAATACAAATGAACACTTTCTCCCATTGATTTGTCTTATTGGAATAATGAATAGTTTACAATTGTTTATAATGTTTATTAAGGAAAATTCAATTCCTAATTTCCTTGATCATTAGGTTAAGTTGTTTGGATTATTATATCACATGTGCTTTTGATCCTTTTATGGTTGATGTTTGCAGGTCTTATCAAGCATTGAAGAGCTGCATCAAATCACAACAAGGGATCTTCATCGAGCATTTCGTGAAATAGGTAAGAGGCTCATCCATTAGCTTTAATTCTTATAATTCAAACAAGTTTAACTTAGGGAAAGAGTCAGTTCAATTGTCTTGCTTGTTTCTAGTTTCCGTCAAGGATCTAGGGAGATCGCTCTTGTCCGCAAGAGGGATTTGTCTAGTGTAACAAATTGGCGACTCCACTGGGGAACGTCTTTGTTCTCATCTTTTTCCTTAGTTTTTCTTTCTGATTCTTCTGATTTATCCAGACCTGAGTCTTTATAAATTAATGACCTTTTAGATTTGTGTGGTTGATTTTTCGAATTTTATTTTTTCTTAAGTTTTTTACCCCTGCACCGTTTCTATTTGCTAATAGAGCGCAGTTCTACGCCCACTTTGCCTTAGCAATAGAGTGCATGTGCTCTGTTTTCTACTATAAACCCACATAGGCCTTGAGAATTTTTGAAAATATAGCTTTTGCTTCAACCCAAACCTGAATTTGTTTTTCTGGAAGTGTCATTATCTTTGTTTGGACTATGTTGTGTCTCTTCTAAACTCAATTGATTGCTTTGTTAATGATTTTTGAGAATTAGGTATTTTGAAAGAATTAGTTAAGGTTTTGCCTGGTTGATTTGCTTATTGATAAAAAAAAGATAGATTGTCCTTTTTCTTATGATATTCTTATTTTGTTTTGTCAGATACACCGGTTAAGCCTTAGTTGTTTCTTATTTGTAGTCAAATTCACGTTGAATTGCAAATTAGGGTTTCTTAAGACCTAGTGATTTTGTGAAGGAATTGTAGTCATTTTTGCTTGATAAAGGAAATTGTTGCTTTCATCTTGGAAATTTTTCGCAATTGCACTATTATTGTCTTTAAATAAAAGCATTCATGGGGGAAAATGTGTTTTGTCCAACTCTCTTGATTGATTTCTGTGTGCTTGAATGTTTTGAGTGATTAGAGATTAAGAGTATGTTGGCTTATTTGATGTTTAGGGAAATATGGAAATTGGTTTGTTCACTGCATTTTCATTGCATTATTTTGAGATTGGTATGTTTAGAAAATTGGAAAAGTTGTGAGTTTTTGCATTTCATTTCTCAAAAAATGAAAGAAACTCTTTGTTTTCTCTAAATAGGATTTCATCGAATTGAAAGTTGCTTTTGCATTTTAGAGTGCATTAAGATTTCGAGTCGTTTCATAACATGATAAGTTTCACCTTCATCACCCATTGAGTAAAGAATAACTTAATAATACGACATTGATTAAAATTCATCTAGAATTTTACATTTTAGGGCTCTTGTCACCTACAATAGCTTAAGTGTAGGGCTTGGGAATGAGGAAAGAAGTAAACTTTCCAAAGCTACAAACGAACAATAGTCTTGATTTAGGGAGATAAAATCCAATTATTTCCATTTTTCTCTGTGAATCTCTTCTTGTAAATGAGTTAAGCACGAGATCGTGTCGAATCTGGTGAAGTGATCATACCCACTTCATCGGCCTAGATATAGTGATTTGCACGTATTACAATGGTACCGAAAGGTACTTCGGGTCACTTGAAAGTAAACCTCTAATTGATCATGTGGAGGAGCCTTCAAGGGGATTGAGCTTGTTACTCTACCCTTGTGTGTACGTCTGATTTGCGACTGCCCCCTGGTAAAATTGTTGTATTTGGTAAACTTAGTGACTATAATCCTAGGGATCTACCTAAGGTGACGACAAGGGAAGGTTCTACTGTACCTGGAACATAAATTGACTAGACTCGGATTTTTTGGAGGGCAATATTTGCTCGAGATGGTTTATAATAGAGTTACTTGCACCAGATTATTTCATTAAGTAGGTTGTTAGGGTAACTAGTTCCAAACGCTCATTTCTATAAATCTTTTCACCTTGATCACTGCGATGTTGGATTTCATCACCAACTAGTAATTATTGATCTCTGTGAAGAGTCAGTTTGTATGGTTTGAACTCTTAGATTTTTAGCGCGTGTTACTTTCTGTGTTGTTTTTTTAATTTTTAGAGATTTTAGGTGTAATTTAGATATTGTGTAATTGATCAATTGAAAAATTTTCATTGTGGCAAAATTACCAAGACAATCACGTAGAATACTCAGGGATCCCCCTGAGTATACACCGAGTCAGTTAGAAAAGATTAAAGCCAAAAAATCTAAATCATCAAGATCTAGGACTCCAGCAGAAACTAAAACTTCTACTATTATAGACTCTGATGTAAGAGGAATTGAAGTTAATCAACTGATAACATCTACTATTTTAGGCCTTGAAGTAACAGAAACTGAAATTGATCGAACTCAAAGATTAACATCACACTTAGAAGCGACTGATTTACAAATTACTGAACTTGTTCAAACTGAATCAAATATTGGAGACTTTTCAAATACAAATCCCATTTATGAACCAAATATTGACGAACCTAAGTCTGATATTTCTGAGCCTGAGACTTATACATCTGCTACAACGCATATTCCAGATCCTCCACATTCACCGTGTGTGAAACTCATTATTACTGATAGTCTCCCTCCTGGTCTCATTGCCATTGAAGAACTTGTTTTAGATGAAGAGGAAGAACCCATAGTTTCTACTAGTGAACCTACAAATATCTTAGAGCTTTTGTTTAGATCTCTTCACCCTGACCCTTGGTATTTTACACCCTTGAAATTTTTAGGACAAGGTATTCCACAATACATGATTCCTTATTCTACCATACTAGGTTTTGATTGGTCTATGATGGCTTCTAGAAGTACCTCATCAGACACATCTATGTTTTCTACTTCTTCGGAGTCAACATTGTATGGTGGTTTTCTACCACCTAGATATCACTCTCTTGCAGGAGATTATTCAGGAACTTCTTTGTCAAACTCATCTTCAAACATGTCAACTGGTGTAATTAACCCTACCAATGAAGGTTTGACATCTGATAAAATTTGTTAATATGATTTCCGGTAATGTTGGTAATCCACAAACCAACCCAACAGGTTGTTATTACCCATTAAAGTCTGGAAATCAATGATTGCTGATAGCATGATGGATGGAGAATCCAAGGAGTATAATGCAAAAGCGATGAAGGAAATCTTGAATGGGCTACCAGATTCTATAAAGGCCAATTTGGAAAAATGTTCGTCAACAAAGGGTATATGGGACAAACTTCATGACCTTCACTCCAAAGGAGCATTGACCATGACCACTATTCAAGAATATGATGGAAAGCAAGAAGGAAATCCAAAGCCCATCAAGGAAGATGAAGATAAGAGTGATGACATCAAGGCTAAAGAACACCTAGAAGATGAAGAGAATGAAAAAGATTTTGAAGAAGATATCCTCACTAGACTTATGACTAACATGGAAGAGATTAACAATTTGAAAAAAAAAAATGAGGAACTTAAGAAGAAAGCACAAGTTTAAGAGAAATTCTTCGGCGTAAATCACAAGATAAAACATTTGTTGATGGGTGAGAAGGCTTTCCTTAAAGCGTCCAAGAATTCTCTGACTAAAAGGGAAGCTAAGGAACGAATTCCAGGTGTCCATATTCTATATGTTCAGGGGGTCACTGATAGAATTGGTAGGATTCTCAGGAAGCATAGTATCCCTGTGACTTTTAGGCCCTTGAACACCATTCGTATGTCCCTCAGATCGGTGAAGGATCCTATCGACCCTAAGGATATGAAAGGTGTTTATATGATCTCTTGTTCCTGTGGGACCCCCTATATTGGGGAGACTGGTCGCTCCATTAATCAAAGGATTAGTGAGCATGCAGCGGACCTTAAGCATAGGAGAGCTAAGTCTTCCGCTTTAGCTGAACATGCTGAGAAAACCAATCATCATGTTTGTATTGAAGAGACTAGTGTTATTGCTAAGATTTCGCATTTCCATCATCGTAAATTTAGGGAAGCGCTTGAGATTGAAAAGAGGCCATGCAATATCAATAGGGAGGATGGCTGGAAAATCAGTAGGTGTTGGGTCCCAGCATTCCCTTCCTAGTCGTTTTTTCCACCCTCCTTGATTGTTTTTACTCTTTTTTTTTATATTTATTATACTACTTTTATTTTATTTTTATTTTGATTTTGATTTTGATTTATTTATCTTATTTTATTATTATTATTTTTTTTTTTTTTAGTGTTAATTTTCTCATTTCTTTTTAACTTATAGGTCCTGTGGTACTAACTTTCTTTTAATTTTATAAATATTCCCCCCTTTACAATTATTTATATATATATATTTTATTTTAAGGTCCTTTACATAACTAATTTTCCAATCAACTTATACTTTTTAAATATTTTTCTAACTAACCTAGCATCCTTTTGATATTTTATTTTATTCTGATATTATAATGCCCTTTATATAACTAATTAACTTATAATAATTCTTTTAAGTAAGATTATTTTATATTTATTCAATTTATTCATTTATTATAAGGTCCTTTATTTAACTAGATTTCCTTTAAATACTAATTAACTTATAAATTTTTTTATAAATTTTTAACTAAATACCCATTAGAATTTTATATATTTATATATTGATCCCAGAGATTACTTATTAATTTAATAAAATAATTTTGACCCCGGTCCTAGAGTCAAACTAGCCGTTGGTCAAGTTAGCCGTTGGAGGCTCTGCTCAGACTATTTAACTTGCTAGGCTGGATCTGTTTCTTCAACTTGTCCTGACGATGAACCACACTAGTTGGTTCGAAACGCGTCGACAAATGTTTTATCTTGTGATTTATGCCGAAGAATTTCTCTTAAACTTGATATGGATCACAGAAGCCTCAATTCAACAAAAGAAAGCACAAGTTGGTGACCAAGACAAGATAAGGAAGGAAGTTGACCTTGCCAAGCTTCAAGTACAAGAAAGAGATGAGGATATCGCCAAGATTAAGGAAGAATTTCATCAAAACAAGAGAAAACATCATGAAGAACTCATATCCATGGAAAATCAATTGGATAAGGCAAAGAAACAAGAAGATACCTTGTCAAGCCACCTTGAAAAAAGACACGCAACCTTGAACAAACTTTAAACAGAGATTGGTCAATACAAGGAAGAGGTCTCCTCCCTTAGATCTCAACTAGAAGAAGAAAGGAAACAAGCACAAGGAGCTAAGAAGGTGATGGAAGCCTTGTCATTCATAGAAGGACAAGTTGATGAAGCAGAAAAGGAGAGAAACACCATGATATTCCAACTTGAGGAAAAGGATGATGACATCACCAAGTTAAATCAGAAATGACTTCACTTAAGGCCAAATCATGTGAAGAAACCAAGATGAAGGAAGAAATGGAGACCATTCTATCAAATAAGGATGAAGAATGCAAGAAAATGAAGGAATAAATTGTCTTTCTTAAAAAGGAGGTTGACTTGCTGAATAAGAACTTGAAAAGTTCTCAAACCCTAGATGACATCCTAAGTCATCAAAGGTCTCCCCTCGATAAATCAGGTCTTGGCTATGTAGGTGAATCCTTAAATAATAATGATGCAAACCCTAATGCTTCAAACAACAAGGATGTAAGGAAGCCTGGAATAAAAGTTGATTCTCCCAATTCTAGCAAAGGCAAGGAGAAGAGTCAAGATGACATTGGAAGAAATCCTACTCCAAGAAGACTTGTAGATGGCGTCAAGAATGCAAGAGGCAATGGATATCATCAAAGGATCCCAAGACAAAATGACTTTGGAAGTACAACAAGGCAATCTCCATCATCCAGGTACCAAAGTATATTTTTTTTGTTTATTACTATTCTTGTACAAATTTTGGGCACATGGCAAAAGATTGTAGGGCATACCACAAGGAAAAATATAATGATCACCATAAGTCTCTTAGAAGAAAATTTGGAAGAACTAATGCTTCCTCATTCATGAATAATATGGAATGCTTCAATTGCCATAACATTGGACATATGACACGTGATTGTAACTTGACTTGGGTCTCTAAACAAGCTAAAACTATGACAACCAAGCCAGAGAAGAAAGTTACACAAGTATGGAGAAGGAAGAAAATTGGATCCGAAAGTCACTTGAACACTCCAGCCAACAACACATGTTGTTGATCTGATGAATACATCCTTGGCAGATGTGATATTCCAAGTGTTTGATGATGAGACTCTACCAAAAAGGAGACCATGCATATAGTTACGGGGAGCTTGTGATTTTTTACTATTCTTGCAGAAGCTATCCGTGAAGATTCCTATGAAATTATTGATGAGTTACACATGGAAAATCATCTTTTGATAGAGCATCTCTCAGGAGAAACTCCATAAAAGAACATGATCCTTTACTCATTCGATGGACCATTGTTGAAGATATCTTCTACTTGATCAGAAGGCAACAATCTCTATCAAAAAGAAGAGCTAGAGGAGTTTATGAAGGCAGGGGGAGTTGGTTCATCACATGAATAAATGCAAACACATCTATCATGGACCATATTTCCAGAAGGAAGATCACCATGACAGGGGGAGCAACATATCTATCATGTAGAACTATCGTTGATGAAGAAAATATGATGGAGCAGCATGTCAAAAGGCAGCTTGATAGGGGGAGTACTTGGGCACCCCATTTGCCATTGATGTCAAAGGGGGAGAGAATGTTGAAAGGGAAAGAATATTGCCAGCAATGACAAAGGGGTAGACTGTTAGTCAAAGTTGTCATTGATGTCAATATGGCACTGATGAGATGGAAAATATTATTGTGATGTAGGATGTTTCCTTACCTCTATGGAAATCCTAGCTCTACATAATGTTCTAACCCTAGTTGAAGCAAACACTAATCCTAATCATATCCAATCTATTGTTGAAGTCAACCCTAGGAAAATAAATAAAAATGAAGAAATCCTAGATGACAAGCCCTAGTTTCATGATACCTCAGCCTTGCTAAATGAAGTTCTAAATAAATTGATCCCATAGTCCTACCCTAAGCCCTATCGTAACCATATCATATTTCATAAATTCCTTAAAATCCTAATATAAAATCTTAATCACCTCAAAATTACTTAAAACACCCCACCTACCTCTTATCATGTCATATTATTCATTCATATCATCTAGCCTCTCCATGTAAAACATAATACACACTACCAAACATTATTAAAACAAACATAATATTTATCGTGTCATATCATTCATTCATATCATGTAGTCTCTCAATGTAAAACATAATACACACTACGAAACAATATAAAAAATTCCTTATTAACAAATGGATTTGTTTAATGGTAGACAAAATAGGTATACATATGACCATACATGGAAGACATAATGTATAATGTAGGAAACATGGTTACCTATGACCATACATGGTAGACATAATGTATAATGCAACAACATGGTGTTAGACATCACTCACATTGTAGACAAGGCCTTTTTCCATAGTTCTTATATGATTCATCTTTCACATGGCAGACAAATGTAATGCATGTATATTACATCACATGGCATCACATGGCAGACCAAAAAATATATATCTCCACACTAAACATTGGTCACAGTTCATTTAAATTTAAAAAAAATGGAAATCGATTCTTCTAAATGCTTGAATGTTTCAAATAAAAATTAATCCACTACAGGTCGGCCAACAAAATAGATGTGCCCATTCAAGGTTTATGTTTAAGATGAAGCCTACTAATAGGAGGTTCGAGCTCCTTGTTTGTATCATTATTTTTCGCAGATCAGAAAGATAGAAGTCTATTAGATGTTCAAAACTTGTGAACTAAAGGAGGTAGAATTGAAGACTTGTTTTGGGTTATGAAGACTGTAGCTCTTATGATATCTCGGACCTTACCTCTATCTATCCCGGACTTGCTGTGATAAATTTCCTATGGCAACCTACAATACTTAAGATGTTTTGACAAGTGTTGTTTCAAACAAAAGGCTCGGAACCCTTGACACACTCGGGCTAGTGTAAAAATGGTAGATGATATCAACTGTGGTGGGTGCTCTCGGACTGTTGCAGAAGTAGTGAATGTTCTCGGACTATAGCAGGGTGTTGGTGCAGGAATAGTTGACATTTCTTGACTATGCAGTTTTGGATTGCAACATATCTTTCTCGGGACTGTGCATACTTGTTGTGGCTCAGTGATGATTCCTTACCTCGGACTCACGTGTGGAATGTGAGCAAGAACCACGATCATTTGTTGAGGATTGTGGTTCGCACCTCCTATGGTTTAGTTTGTGTGACAGTTGCCAGGCCTCAAATCTCACTTTGGATTGTTGCAGTTTTGGCTCGGGCCTCTCCTAAACAGCTCGGACTGCTCATTGGTGAATAGATATAACTACATTCTTTGAACAGAGGACTGTAGTATCACCTCTCTTCCTCTTGGACAGTCACATAGTTGGATTAAAGAATCTACTCTTGAACAACAACAGTGATGGACTAGGTGAAGCCTAGTTTAATAGTGCATTTGAAAGAAATCTTTTAGAGATTGGGATCTCTTTGAAGGCATTTTGGAAACAGTCAATATCTTTGTGCAGACATTGGAGAAAGTGTTTGAAGTTTGATGAAGATACCCTTGGTTGGAGAGCTCTTGGGGACAATATTTTGAAAACATTTTGTTAAGAAGCCTTGAGTAACCTTGAAGTTATTATTGGAGATCATGATGCATCAGTGATGACATGATGAGGTGACTTGAAGAAATTTCTTGGGTACAATGAAGAGAAATGGTGAAATCTTCTAACAGAACAAGGTTGTCATTGATGATGTGACATGGATATTAAATGAAGGGATAGATGAAGATTGACAGGGCTCAATGAAGAATACTTTTGGAGCCGTGAAGTACAACCAAACATATCTTGACAAAGCGAAGCTAGAGGATTGGTGTCCTTGGTGTTGGTGCTCCTAAACTCAAGGTTGGTGCCTTGGATAAGATAGGGTTGAAGCCCTAGAGGTCAGAGCCTCACTAAAGTCCAAGTTGGTGCTTGGAAACAGGGTTGGAGCCCTTGAGGTTGGTGCCTCAAAATTGACAAGGTTGGATCCTTGGAAGTCCAAGTTGGTGCTTGGAAAATACAGATTGGAGCCTGGGAGATTGAAGATCGGTGTCTTCATCTAGGGTTGGAGCCCTACATATATTGTACTTGATTTATTGAAGAAATTAATAAAAACATTTATTCTTATTGTTCATTTTATGTTCTACTTATAAGTGATCTAACTAAGTAACAATTGAAAAGAAATACTAATTCACCCCCCCTCTCAGTATTTCCAACACAACTCATTAATCGATGATTATATTAGATTACAGTGTCTTCAACAAATGTTAACCGGTTTGGCAGCCAAATGGTAGGTAGAATTTCTGTGTGCTTCCTTCGGTACATTTAATGCCCTTGCTACAACTTTTTTGACCCATTTTCAGTTGCATGTTCGATATGATAATGGAACTGAAATTTTAACTTCTTTGAAGTTGTCAACATCAACCCATATCTCAGATCACATTCATGAATGTAGACAAAGATGTCGCCTAGTTAAAGTTTACATTCCAAACCAAATTTTGGCCGAATGGTTCATAAAATCTCTTTTACCAGTAATAACTAAAGATGTGGCCAAAGGGGGTGTTGTAACTGAAGAGCAGGTAATTGCTCATGCTCAATACCTTGATCTTGTTTATACTCAGTTTGGTACTTTGTATGAAAAGATCCTAGATTTACCCCGACCTAGTCAAACTAATCCATCCCTTACAAGATCATATGCTGCAGATGGCATGATTGGTTATGTGAGCCAAAAATCTAAGAGCAAGAAGAAAAATTCTAAGAAAAATCAGATTTCATCTCTATTTGATTCACTTAAAGAAGATTCTTCTCCCGAAATTACTTTGGAAATTAATGCCGTAGAGTCATCTATCGGCAATGGTAAGCAATACAGAAATAATAAAAAGGGAAAAGGCAAAGCTAAACAAGACACTCATCCTAAGGAGAAATCAAACAAGAATGAACCATCTGATGAAAAGAAGAAACCTTGGTATCCTTGCCTAATTTGTGATTAAGATCATTACACCAAGGAGTGCCTACATCATGCTGTATTTTCCAAATTCATCAAAAGTTCACCTACACCCGCTATTTTGAAGCATCCTTTTCCTCCCAAAGACAGTAAAATGGTTTCTCATGACCAATCATCCTCAACCGCATCAGCAGATATCATGATGATGTCTTCCAAAGTTACGGTAGAAACAAGATCCAAGATTACACATCAAAGAGTCTTGTTGAAGATGGAGATGACTCTAGTCCAACTGTTCAAAATTCCACATCTACTCCTTCCTCTGAACCATTGCATATTGAAAAACCAAACCCTGATATGATAATGCGTCTACCTCCTAAGGGTATGCTTCAAAAGTCATTCTTTAAGCCTCATACTAGTGTTGCTCATAACTATAACATCATTGAAGATTTGGCTATGTCACCTTCGTCAATGTTTTCCCTTGAAGTGCTACAAACTTGTCCAGCACAAAGGAAGTTTTTAGTATCAACCATAGGAGTAATAGATCCTCATGACTCCAATTTGATTGATTTCAATCTTGAAAATCATGTCCCGCGTCTCCAACACCAAACGGATTTTCAGATACCATTTCATGTCAAAACTCGACGAGTTTTTCGAACAGTGATTGACGAAGGAGAATCGACATGTATTATGTCCATTGCTTGTTGGAAAGCTTTGGGTTCTCCAACAATCAATCAATCTCCCACGACTTTGAAAGCCTTTGATGGAAGAGGTTTTCGTCCGTATGGACTTTTAAATGATTTACCAATCGAATTAGAGGGAAAAACGGTTGCAATAGATGTTGAGGTTGTTGATGCTCAACTTGACTATAACCTTTTTCTTGGTTGGAGTTGGACTTATTCCATGGCAGCAGTAGTCTCGTCATATTTTAGGATGATTATGTTTCTTCACAAAGGAAGAATTGTGAAAGTAGACCAATTATCCTACTATACCTCAGACCCTAATTCCACTGGTAGTATCCCATTTGTTGGAAAATCAACCACTCCATATGAAGAAGTTGGTGTTGGTCTTCTCAAAGACTCATCTTTGATGGGAACTTTCACGTTCCCTCCACCCAATTTCCTTCATAATGATGCCCAGATTAACATGATTACATCAAGTACTTTCGAATTGGGAGATCCGTGGAAAGTACCTTCAAAATAAGAAATGATCTTATATGGCAATGAAATGCCTCGTAGCCCTTTTGAGTTAGCCTATGAGGCAATTCAGTCCTTTTCCAACTCATCAACATTTGAAGACAATCGAATGAATATGATTATTGATGAATATTCTCATTTGTCACGCTTGGAACCAATCTCTATGCTTGATCCTTTTAACACAGATTTTTTAACTGATGAAGGGATTATGGAAGTTATGACCTTGGACGAAATGCCATGGAATGATACTCATCATCATTCAACCTTCTTGCCATCCTTTGACAAAATTGAGAATAATTTCTCATCTATGTTTTCATCTGAGACCCTTAGTGATCCTCAATGTCCCATATCCACCCTTTCTTCTAGTTATGAACAGAATTGAGGGAACATATCGGCCACAATACCCATAGATATCTTAGTGAAACTCGAGATAACTAAAAATATTCATATAGGAGTTTCTTGGTCTTTAGAAGAGATTAAAACTTACAAATCCCTATTTCAGGAATTCCGTGACATCTTTGCCTAGTCATACAAAGAAATGTCAGGAATTGAACCTAGCATAGTTGTACATGAAATAAAAACTTATCCGAATGCTTAGCCCGTTAGACAACGATCACGTCCTATACATCCACAAAAAGATGTCGCTATCAAGATTAAGGTTGAAAAATGGTTGAAAGTAGGATTCATCTACCCCGTTCCTTTGACTGATTGGGTATCAAATAGTGTGCCCATTAATAAAAAGCAAGGAACTATTTGAGTATGTGTTGATTAACAAGATATTAATAAAGCTTGTCCTAAGGATAATTATACAACTTCTATATCGACCAAATTGTCGATGACTGTGCCGGAAATGAAATTTTTTCCTTCATGGATTGATTTTTTGGCTACAAGCAGATAAACATACTCCTCGCGAATCAATATAAAACCACATTTATATGTCCATGTGGAACTTTTTCTTATTGCAAACTCTCGCTTGGCCTAAAAACGTTGGTGCAACTTTTCAGTGAGCAATGTCTTATGCATTCCACGATATCAAGAATATTGTTCAACCTTATTTAAATTACCTACCTACTCATTCAATGAAAAGGCAGGATCACCCATTGCACTTAAAAGCAATTTTCATTAGGTGCAAGCACTACAATATTCGCTTGAATCCACACAAATGTGTTTTTTGTGTGTAATCAAGTCGACTTCTAGGTTTCATTGTTTCAAAAGAAGGCATTTGTTGACCCCCTCAAGGTAGAGGCAATTCTGAATTTTCCTGCTCCTTCTACCCTTACTCAACTCCAAAGTTTTTAAGGGAAAGTAAACATTTTGCACAGATTCATCCACAATTATGCTGAACTAACCCAGGGTTTTACTGCATCCACCCAATTATCATCAAGATTACTTTTTGTACTTAGCTGTGTCTGATGCCACCATTGGCATGGTGTTATTCCAAGAGGATGATTCTAGCAACGAACATGTGATTTACTATTTGAGTAGGAGTCTCACTAAAACCGATATTAAATACGAACATGTGGAAAAGCTAGCCTTGGTCGCTGTACAAGCTATTGAACGATTCCGTCACCATATACTTCTTCTAAAAACAACTTCCATTTCAGATTGATACCCTATGATGTACATTCTCACTAAACAATTGCTAGGGAGAAAATACTCCAAGAGGATAGTTTCTTACAAGAGTTTGATTTGGAATTTGAAAAATCCAAATCAAAGAAATCTTTGATTTTCATCATACTATAGTATGACTTTCCTCATAGTAATATAAAAATTGTTGTAGAATATTATTTTG
Source organism: Pinus tabuliformis (assembly GCA_031772625.1). Lineage (NCBI taxonomy): Eukaryota > Viridiplantae > Streptophyta > Pinopsida > Pinales > Pinaceae > Pinus > Pinus tabuliformis. The sequence continues at coordinate 1,992,073,134 of CM062819.1, read as the reverse complement.
CTGACAAATCTCTCTTTCATATTAGTATGTCAGATCCGTGGTATCGAGATATCATTATATATATCCAAACACAAAAATTTTAGGCCTGAGTTATCCAAAACTGATCGTCGTCGAATCTGATACCAATCCCAACAATACAATATTATTGGTGACACTCTTTACCATCGCGGTATTGATTCTATATTTTGACGTTGTTTGACTCTCCATGAGGTCAAAACAAAATTAAATGATTGCCACTCTGGAGCATGTGGGGATCATATTTCTGGGTATGTGTTGGCTTAAGGGGTCCTGACCCAGGTTCAGAGTTAGTTGTGCCAACCAACAAAACCCTACACTGCTGGCCCTTTCGGCAACAACCTGTGTAACGCAGGTTGCAGTCTCACCCGAAGTAGTATTGGGGGATGCAAGAACCAAGTTTCTGCATCCAAAGACTAGTGTGATGTCTTTCAATGCCTTAGATCTGCTTCAACACAAATCTAACCTTCTAATAGAGCTTAAACCCTGAACTCAACCCTAATTACCTTCAATCCTTCATGAAACCAATCAATTGCCTTATTCAGACCCAAGAGAATAGAACTGCTACTTTCGCGCACATAGACAATTCTTCTAGGGTTTCTGGGATCTAGATCTACCATTTCGCGTACATCATTCAATCATCTTATTAAGCATAAACATATTCAATTAACCCAATTCACACAGGTAAGACACATTAATTCAAGAAAACAGTATTCAGAGCGAGATAAACAAATAAACAGATAAATCACAAATGTAAGTATTTCCAACCTAAAACCAGTCTTTATTAATTAGAATCGTTTCAGTACAAACTTCAACTATCCTGTGCACTTAGCTGTAGGGGTCCACACACTCAACTTTGGACTCTTCTAGGCCTCTGTGCACTCATCTGCAAAGCCTTTCCTTCGCTACTAATAGGAACATACCTTCTTGCCTATCAAACCCTTATAACATCATTCATTATTCATCTCCCTATTCTTATTTATCAAAAGTTATATCTAAGACTCGCTGTGAATCAACTATTTATAGCTTTTCTAATACAATACCATGGTCCTCGGCTCATGGGTGAGTCTTCAAAACCACCTATCACTTACCCAAACAAGGGGCTAAGGCCCCTGTGACTCTTGAATAGATACGTGCTCTGAATCCATATTTTGTGGATACTTTACATTCTTTACCAAAATGACTAGATTAATTCAATTCTACCCCTAGGGACTCCATCCCAATAGGCCCCCAACACAAAGATTGTGACTCGCTATCGAGTCACTCCGCTGGTTGTTCCACTTTCTGGTAAAGTTTTCTTAATGCCTTGGCCAATGTTTGAAGCTCCTCGGTACTCTGTTCTACTGCTTGTTGCACCTCTGGACCAATTTCTTTGTGGTTGGGCCCTCTACTGTGAATTGCATAGTCTGCTAGGTCTGTTGCATGGCCTTCATCTTTTCATGAATACTCCATGAAAGTTGGTTGGCTTCCTCTTTCCAACGCTGAAGCTGGTCTCTTAGCAGGGAATTCTTTTTCTTCAACTCCTAGGTCTGCATCTGAATCGCCTTGTCCTCTTGCAAGCGTGCGAAGTGTTGGACTGGCACCAATATCCGCACAGTCGTACTGATTTCATCATATTTTTGTTGTGCTTCCCTTATTTCTATGTTCAACTATTGCAGTGTAGGTTCCCCCTACAATGGACTATGACATCTAGTTGACCCATGGATTCTGTTAGAGCCTAGATCGACCTCAGGCTGAAGGGAGACAATCTTAGGATAACCACAAACCACACTTAACCTGGTAGCTAGCCTTACCAGGTTAGGAGAGGGCTCTCTCCTTGTCAATCTCAGTTAAGATGACTGCAATTACAACTTGAGATGACTGAATTGAAATTAGATTTTAGGCTAGGTATAGTAGCTCAAGGGTTTTTGGTTCATTTTGATGATGGGTTACTGGATCAGATGGAACAGGCAGGTTAGGTCCGGGAAATCAAATCAGGGATACAGACATGTTTTGTGGGGCGAGGTAGACAAAGGATTTATGTACTAGAAATTGTTTGACTGCTGAGGAGTTGAAGAGGGCATGAGGAGCATGAATCCTTTTCAAACTATTGAAAATCACAGAAAACCAAATGCATTCCCAAGACAAAGCACTATAAATTAGTGTATTTTGTTTATTCACCTTGATTCATTTAGTTTAAAAGAGAGAGAGAGATGTGAATACATATAAAACATCAGAAAAACTCATTACAAAGGAGAAACAATACATAAACTCAATATCACAAGAATCCCACAAAAATCGCTGTGAAACCTGGTTTTATTCCTTGCCAAACTACTGATACAAGTATACAATGTGTGCACCACTTCCAAAAGAGTCCAACCTTTACAAATGACTAAGAAAGTACATAATATAGGCATCAAACCACCTATGCTAACCATCAGGGGTCGAATCCATGAGAAGAGGGGTGGTTTCAACCATATCTAAACTAAGAACATGAATATAGGCAGTGGAACAACTTGCCTCTAAAACCATGGAAACTGATTCATTCCACCCCCAACCACCTAAAATGATGAATTTACCCCCAAGAGTCATTTTTTAATTATATTTACATGCCATAGCATCAATTACATTCATAGATTTACCTAAAAGGAGCCCAAAATTCAAATCACAAAAAATCTAGGCGAAATTTTGATTTTGGAGCCAAACTGGCAATTTTCATTTAATGCGCAGCGCCACTGATTTAATGCACAACACCACTTCAGAGGCAGTTTTGGAGGTCTTACACTCATCCAAATCACGCTCAATATGGCTTGTTGGAAAGCCCTACCTGTCTAGTTTCTGGAACAATCTGAACTTTCTGATTTGGAGCTCATTTGCCCCTCTAAAAATTGATTCTACCAAGACTACTTCCTGTGTGGCAAAAAAGTGGCAGAGAGGGCACTTTTTGGGTGTTTTTTTCCCTTTTGGTGGCCAAGATCTTCTCCAAATTTTCTCAAACTTTCTGGGTTTGCTTATTTTTTGATGCTTAATCCAAATATGCAAGCCATTTTCCAAAAGATTGTCCCCATCAAAAGCGCAGCGCCGGTGGCACTCCACACCTATTGGAATTTCCTGTGTAAAAATTTCCAAAAATGCAAAATGACAAAAAATTCTCAAAATTTCTTCAAATTTGGCAAGATGCAACCTCATTAAGTGCTTTTCTGAGCTAATGAAGCTTCAGCCAAGATTTTGAGTTTATCATGCTCTTTTTTGCTCCTTAAGGCCTTTTTCAACTTAGCCTTAAGCCTCATCGCTGCCTAGTCACTTGACCTTTTTCATTGTTTGTGAACACTTGTGGTGAATGATGAGATAGGGTGGATGGATGAAAGATGAGTATGAAGAGATTTTAGGATGAGTAGGTGAGGGTGAATGGGAGTGAGAATGGGATTTAGGGAGTAAGTAGGGTTTAGGGGAGTGAGTAGGGTTTTGTATGGAGGGTAGGGTTTAGGAGTTTATGTGTGGGAACGAGATGTATATAGGATAGGGTTTTATATGGAGGGTAGGGTTTTAATATGTAGTGTATGAGGTTTTAGGAACCAATAGTAGAGATGGATGAATAAAACTTGATGAACAGTGAGCAAATGAACCTTGACAGTAAGTGAACAGTGCACACTAGGGTTTTGATTTTTATGAGCAAAGGCCAACAAAATTTCGTGCAAAAACACTTCTTCAGCAAGGAGGATAAATTCACTTACTTGTAACAGGCTAACTTGAATATTTGAGGCAACTTGAGGTGATTTGGAAGTATTTTAGGAGGGTTCAAGGTGCGCAACACACTTTTAATGCGCAGCGCCTGAGTAAAAATAAACTGCAGGAACTCGACAGGTGCGCAACACACTTTTAATGCGCAACACCAGTCAACAGGTGTGCAACTCCTTTTCTCATACCAATTTTGGAGGCCTTCCCGGTGTCCAAATTGGGCGTGTGATAGCTCGTTGGAAAGCTTATTGAGTCTACTTTCCAAAAAATCTTTAATTTTTAAATTTGGAGTTCATTTTCCCTGTCAAAAGTCAAATCTCCCAAGACTTGTCAAAATGTGCTGAATGAGGCTGCCTAAATGAAGAGTGTTGTTGCAGTCAACTTTTGAAGGGCTTCCTCAACTCCAAATTGAGCTCATGATAGCTCATTAGAAATATCTTTGTGTGTAGTTATCATTTGAATCATTAAGAAAGTCATTTGGCCAACCAGTCTAGGTGAAAACGTGATTTTATCAAGGTCACTCCAGAGGTGCAACAATCCTCCTGAGGTAATTGTATTTTTGACATTTCTCTAAAACCATGACACTTGCGTAAAAAGTAAAGGAGGTTTTTCATACTTGGCCTATTGTGGAAAAAAACCTCTCTCACGTTTTCCAAATTCATCTTTTCTTTCTCAAAAACACAGTTTGAAGAAAAACTATTCCTTACGTGTGATGAATGGCTTGTTCCCTGGAATGACTTCTCGACAAATGGTGGAGACCTGATGTTTGATGATATGAGGTGGTCTCATTCCTTCTGATATCTCTCATGCCTCCTCTGCTCAGATATCTCTAATCCCATAGCCAACCTTAGCTCGGTGGGAGAGGAAATTAGGGTTTGTTATCTTTTGCTTTTGATAGGTGGACTGATGCTTAAATTCTTTGACTTTTGCAGTGGCAGGTACTTGGCAATATCACTAGGTGACCAGGAGCAACATGGAACCATTCATTACATATGAGAATGATAAAATTACATTAAATTTAACTATGAAATCCAAATGCTCTGTTTTCACCTCAAAACTAGTTTTGAGGTTAAAGAGCTTTATTTAGCTTACAAAAAGGAAATTATGATCTTCTGAACTTTGCTAACCTCCTCGTGTGTTTGCTGACCATTTTTATTCATTTTGAATGACCATGGTGAAAAACCCTAAGACCTAGTGAAACTAAACCCTAAGTCTGGTTCTTATAAATGAAATGAGCTGGAATGACTATCAATGACTGAAAAGATGTTTGAACAAGTCAGTAGGTATATGACATGAGGGAAACTGAAATGAAACCACTACCATCAGTTGATCCATGACCTAATGGAATGCAGCTGATCGAATGAGACACCTAACATGAATGCAAAAGAGTAATTTTGATCATCGATGGCAGTGTGAAGACACTGACACTAACAGATTCTTTAATAGTTGCACCTCTTTTTTCCCAGACTTCTGGTGGTGTAGTTGATTGAAGCTTGATCTGGATTTCGGCTATCTTCATATGGAACTCAAAAGTGACTCACCCAACCTCATCTTTGGAGTCACACATCATAGCAGCTAACTTCCTGACTTTCATCTTAGCTTGTGCATCATATGGCATATGCAATTCTGGAACTATTTGGCAGGCTTGTTCAATTGTTGACTCGAGGCTTGTGCTTCGTGATTGCATTTCCTCTTTCTCCTTTAGTTGTTATGTCTTCTCCTCATACATTTGTGCATTCTTGACTTTACATTCACTTTGGATTGCAAGGGCATGCTGCTCCCTGATCTGCAACTCATCTGAGACCCCTTGATTCAATGCATGGAGGGTCTAGAGTGGCAACGCGGTCACATTGATGCAAATTCCCTTGATATTTTCTAGCATGCTATGGTCATCTTGGTTATTTGCTTGCAAGGATCCTTCTAGTAAACGAATGATCCTTAGGTCCATTGTCCATTCCACTTCTTGAATACTCATGCTCGCTTGATTCAGGCTTGCTTGCACTACGCTCGCTTTCCCAATGCTCGCCTTGATTCTGCCGGCCTAGATCTACAGCTCACGTAGATCCTTCTAAACACTCCCTAGTGTCTGCATATACTGTTGCTCAAAGTGTGATGTTGGCTTATATGGGCCTGCCCTAGGTTCGGAAGAGTTATTTAGCCAAACAAATCCCGCAGCTACTGGCCCTTTCGGCAACAGCCCGCGGAGCGCGGACTGAGGTCTCAACCGAGGTAGCAGGGGAGGGTGATGGAACCGGGTTTATGCACCCTTGGGATGTCTTGATGTGGTCTGGAGGGTTTACGCACCATGTTGTGGCCTCGTGCCGCGTAGTTTCAAAACAAGGCAATTCCTTAATCCTTATTACTTAATGAGTTATTATAGAGCAGATCTACTTGTTATGGTCTTTAAGCAAACGTTTAATAGAGATAACCAGTGCACGCATTCAACAGAGATACAGATTTGCATAAACTCATAAGCATAAACATACAAATCCAATAGAAGTATAAACCATAAATTAACCAGATTCACAATATTGTAGATTCAACACAGTGTTTTTGTAATCAACTTATCTTCATTCAACTCTTTTGCCACTACAACCAGATCTGCCCTGCACACTTAGCTGCAGGGGTCCACGCACACAGCTGCGGACTCTACCAGGCCTCTGCGCACACAACTGCAGAGCCTCTATCTACCCACCAACACCCTTGACTCGGACTTACAGACGCTCCAAAACTTCTTGCCTCATAAACCCATTACAATTCAGATCAAGAATGCATCAAAACTAACTGTCTCCTAACCATAGAGCCTCGCTCTATTTATACATTTCCATGGTCCGCGGACCATGGGCAGGCCGACTCACTTCCTATTATTCTACATTATCTTTGGGCGGACAACCCTTTGACTTGACTCATTACAATTCGCGCTACGTGCCCTTCGTGGAGCCCTTTATTATATCTTTTCTCAAAATTGCGGGCTTTGAGCCCCAAAACTGTTACGGGGGCCCTCTGCTACCCAACAGTCCCCCAACACAATCATCGTGACTCGTCCCGAGTCACATGGCTGGCGCGATAATCTTCGGGAGTAGGTCAGTCAGCAACATCTACACATCGCGTGTGCTTTCAACAAACTCTGCCGCGAGCCTCTGTACTTGTTCCAAGTGAGTTGTTGATGCATCTGTATCACTTGCAGTTGCTTGCTCGGTATCGCATACTACCTACATATGCACTAACTTGCATTCAATAGTTGTAGAGACCCCAAATGCTTCATCGAGCCAAGGCTAGATGCGTTCTTTAAGCACTTCCTCCTGTTGCCGCACGACATCAACTTGTGCCTTGAGAGCCTGGGCCTCCTTCATTTTGGCCAACCGCTGCGTGATAGCAACCGTCTGTGCAGCCCCTCGAGCTGTGTCATAAGCCTGCTGCAACTTGCGCGCCTCAGTTTCTACTCGCTGTATGGTTGGGTCTTCCTGGAGGGATGTGAGCATAACGAGAGACTGATCTAATAGTCCTGAGCACTCTCAGACAACGCTCTTCATCATTTCCAGTCCGGCTTGAATTTCACCGCGGCACTGTTCTCGAACTTCTGGAGGTGTGGGCGGCTGCGCCTTTAGTGTGAGCTCTGCAATTTTTAAGTTTAACTCCCACTGAGCCTTCGCGGCCTCCTTCTAGGCCGTTCGGAATCCTGCAGCCATGTGTTGAATCTTAGCAATTGTTAGGAGGTCCGCAGGGATATCTAGTTCCAGTACCTTGCTGCAAGCCTCCGCCACGGTCTATTCCACTTCTCGGTAGTGCGCGACCAAGTCATCGTGCTGGAGAGTGGCCTATTCCAAATTTCCTTGTGCGCCGTCAAGGTTTTGAGGGCACGACTTTCCCTGGTGCGCAGCTCATTCGTTACCCTCTCTTGGAAGCGCGGCCAGATTCAATCCCCAACTACGCTCTTAGCCGACGACTTCCTCTAGGACCGCGCCTGTTGGAAACGCTAAAGTGTTCATTGTGTGGGTGTGCACCATTGGCTCGGCTGTGGCTGTATCTTCTACTAGGTTGAGGATAGCTACACCTGAGGGTCGCATCTGTAATGCCTGCAACTGCGCTCGGATCTCCCCCAACATAGTTGTCTTTTCCATGATTAGCTCTGCCAACCCACCAGTAGGAACATCTCTCGCTGGCTGGCTGCTGTCAATAAAGTCTTTCTCCAAGGCCTTCGCTGTCTTAGGCTTTTTCTGTGTGTTCAATGACTGCTTTCTGCGCGGTCGCTTGACCTGTGTCGATTCTGTAAGCTCATCCGTGTGTTCCTGTGTCTTCGTTTCCCTTTGCGTCTCCTATTCCAAGGCCATTTCCTGATCTGTCAGGGTCTCGTCGGCTATCAATTTCTGGGTTGCCTCCTGCTGCGAAGCTACCTTTTGTCCCTGTCGTGTGTTTTCTGCCAATTGATTGATTCACTGCTGGAGTTATTTTTTCCGTTGTTGCACTGCCATTTTGTCTAGGACGACCTTATCTGGGGCGCGCCACTTTGGAGGCCATGTTGCTAATACCTCGTGAATGACATCATCTGTTGCAATGTAAGGAAGTGTGACCCATGCTCGCTTTGGATCTTTCCGCGCTCGGATATATAAGTGATGTATGTCCACTTTGAACTCGACCGTGCATTGGAAATTGTTGTATATCGTTGGAGACATCCACAGTCTTCAAGCGATCCGTGTTCGGATACCCCCTTCGATGAAGGTACAAAACACCTTGATTTTAGAAACCCTCATTGCATACTTTGTAGCCCAGAGTGAAGTATACCTCAATGCTTCAGGTAGGTTGTCATCAATGTTGGGACACTGGCTACTGTGTGGCAGTTCTCCTGCAACCAGAAGGATTGATAGTAGCAACCATGCATAATGAAATGTCTTACCTTTTTCCTGTGCTTCCTAACAATTGGTCAAAAATTCGTCGCATAAAAATTGTGCCCAATTGAACTGAACCCCTTCTACACATTGCTCCGCCAGTGCAATGATAGGAGATAGCACCTCATCTGTGCGACACTTCCTCGTGAGTTTACTAGCTAGTAGCTGAGTGGCAACTCATACTGTGCGGTCATTGATGATTGCTATTACATACCCACACTTTCCTTTTTCTAGCTGATATTTCGCCTTCATTGTTTCGGCAAGGCCCACCTCGCTACTTGTTTCAGCTATGTTTGTGGGATCATTCCCTTTAATCGACAGGCACGTAATTCGGTGGACTAAATTGGCTGTGATCGGGATTGGCTCTTCCAACTAGAGATACCCATCATGTATTGAACAACGCAACTGTCGGATCACAAATATGGTGATGGTCGCACGGTGATAGTGGGGTATCCACCTCAGATTGAGTAAGCCCACCTTTTCTACACCTAATAGCCATTTCCACGATAGTAACTTGTCTGTGGCCAATTCGGGGAACTTGTCGCTGCCCGCGAGATCCCAATCTTCGAACTTGATACTTGGTATGCGGCTCGGCGACAAACCATCAAACCTTATTTCATCTGGGAGAAGAGAGGTCTGCAGCGTATTCTTCGCAGCATCCAAGTCCTTCGATATTTTGGTCGTCCCACTCTGAAGAGAGATATGGAGGTAATGAAGGGAGTTGGAACACATCTTCTTCTTCCTCAGCCTGTGCCTCAATCTGGTCAATCAGCGCTTCAATCGTCGGCGCCCTCGGCGGGTTTGGTGGTGACTGCTTTGCACGTGTTTATTGTTGACCTTTTGTTGAATCTCGGTGAAGCCTTGACTGTCCCTGTCATCTGCTTGTTTTTCCTGGGTCGCAGTGTGCGTGGGGACTTTGGAACCTCGGGGGCCGGAGTCACATCATCTGACTCTTCCTGATTTAGTTGCAGTTCCTCCGCAAACTGTGCTCGGGTTCTGGCCATGGTACTCATGGGATGCCTGGGAGGTGAGTGTTTGCTACTCTTCACCTGTCCAAATCGCAAATCCTCTAGTGTCTTCCACAGGCTAGAAGAGAAGTACGTAACTTTGAATAGATGCCTTCCCTCTTTCATTTTAGTACCAGTGTCTAGATGGCAGATCTTTTTGGATCTTACTCGGAACTCCCATCTTAATGGCCCACAGCCTGCTCCTCCCTGCCTTAACTTAAATTTCTTGTCAGGAATAGTGTTGTTAACGGTCACTTTTTGACCTTCCCTCGCGGTAGCACAGCCTTCCGTGCACAGCTGTGATCTTGCAGACCAAATGACTCTTGATAGAACCTGTTTTCCCAGCCATCTTCCTGCAGACTGGTTTATAGTCCTGCGCCTTCTTTCAACTGCTTGGGGTGTTGAGACTGTGCTTGCCACAACTAGTCAAGTGGATGCACCCCAGGTGCGATGTCTCAGCGGTCCTGCTAGTCCGGGCTGCGAGCACCGATCGAGTGTCATTGTTATTTCTTCATGTGCTTTTGTGTGGGGTGTTCCTTTCCGTAGGTGCAGGCGCAGCCATGATAATAGGATCGTAACCCATTCTAGTTTTGCGAGAAGCCCGACTGGGCCAGTTCTCGACCGCGGCCGTCGTGGGCATTGCTACTTGCCATCCTGCTGATTCCTTCCTTTATTAGCGCACTTCTCTCTCTTAGCCATTCCCAAAGTTGATTGATTTCGCGAGGCCAGTGGCTTCCCTGCTTTTTCTGGGCTTCTGTTTGCCTTCTATTATAGGCCCATTGAACTCGCGATATCCGTAACTCCACATTGGGTCACTTTATTTGGCGGACGCTGCGCGTGCTTTCCCATGGTCCCCTTCTGACTTTGGTGCGGACCACTGGTGGCTTCTGGCTGCTGTTTTTGAGCTGGGTGGGTGTCTGCACAACCTTCACCTGCAGCCTAAACTGGCGATGGAAGCTCACCTCATTTTGCCTTCCAACTTTTGCGCGCACCTGTCTTAGACATTCGCGCCACTTTCGTCACATCTTTGGGTTTGTACCCCTTCCTGAAGCAATTGTTGCATGCGCGATACTTCCGGCAAACTTTGTCTTGACTTCGTTAGTTCGTATTGGTCAGTTGGTCCCTTTGCTTTCATGACAACCTCAGCTGGCCGCTCCTGTGCTTCTATTATTGTACAGCATAGTGATCTAACCATCCTGTTACAATTTAGTGTTGTTACCTCATGTAATCGGTTCTGCCATCGCTCAATTTCTTCATCCGAGTCCGACGTGCAAGAACTATCATGGTCCCATGAGATTCTTCCGTCCGCTGTCGGATTCACTCGGTTCTGATCTTGCGTTGTGATCTAGTAGATATAGTCCAATTCACCGTCACTATCCTCATTGCACATTGGTTCAGTATAACACGCCCCCTCAGCTGGGTCCAACGGAACCACTACACGTAGAGATTTCTTTTCAAATATCATTTTTCGCTTCTTTAAATTGATGACTCCATTCATATCCATTGCCCAGTCAATCCCCAACAATGCAGGATATGGGTTACTATCATCCACAATTTCTATGACCTCAAAATCGGTTTGTGTGCTTGCATCATCGATGTCTACTGTGACTCCTTACAGTCTTCCCATGGGCAGGATCTTTTGCTGGTTCGCCATCCACAACTGGATAGAGGACCACTGTAGGGCGGGCCTGCCCATGCGCTCCCAGGTCTGTTTAGGTAGGATATTCACATCTGACCCCAAATCCAGAACCACCTGATCCGTCTCATAGTTCCCAATTTGGGCAATCAATCACATTTCCCATCTAGTGTGCAATGCATGCTTGCCCATCTTCCGGACCATGCGAGGTTCGTCTGCTCCGATGCACCTAGTTATCAACTCTTGCAGCCCCTTCACCACTTTAGCATCCCATAGTAACTTCATGCATGTCTCTAAGAAGGTGGTTAGCATAGAAGTATCCTTCTCCGTCTTTATTTGATCCCTACTGCCCGAAGTAGAGGCTTCCTCGAGGCTCTTTTTAGCTTCCATAAAAGTCTCCTTCACACGCTCCAAGTCAAATTCCAGTTGTTTTGTGGGGGCCTTACGAACCCATTCATTCTCCTCTGGCTTCTTCCCTTTATCTTCCCCTATAGTTACGCCACTTCAGAGCATCACATTAACGTTAGGGTCTTCCTCGCATGGTTTAGCCTTCATCATTTAGATGTTCTGAGTGGGGTTAGTCGGAAGCACCCCTTTTTCCTGCATCTGAGCAATTAGCGTGGGGCAATCGACTGCTTCGTGATCACATTGGTAGCAGTATGGGCAACAAGCTTTGGCCGGGTTTGTGCAATCATGCACGTAATGCCCCGATCCTCCATAATTATAGCAAATTAATTGTCCCCATCCTCGTCCGAGTCCCATTCCCCCACGCCCCCTTCCGCATCCTTGGAATCCTCCTCGTGCAATTGCTGCGGTGGGATCCTGCCCACGCGCCTCCATCTGCATCCTGTAAGCATGTGTTCGATCCATCAACATCTCGTAACTGTGACAATTTCTTTCATCATGGCCCACTGTCCTACAGAAGTTGCAGAATAACTGTTGAGGGGGGGGTTGTCTTAGGTTTTGCAATAGATGACAATTGTCCGTGGCATGCTTTCCTCCCACCTGGCAGATTGCGCACCAGAGTGCGGGCACCGCGATTGGCCTTGCTGGTACTTTTGGTCGCAATGGTGTTGGTCCCCCCACTGTCCCATAGTTCGCGAAGATTGGACAGTGATGCTTATCGTGGCCTTGGCCCTTACATTTGATACACCACACCTCTTCACGCACTACTGACCAAGGCACCTATCCTTGTTTCAAACTTCACATATCTAGACATAGATTTTGTATTTGCGCTTGGATTTGCTGAACTCCCAACCCTGGATCCTGTATTGGAGTTTCATGCAATCTCATTGCTGTCTCTAATGCTTCAGCTTGGGTTGAGATCTTTTGTTGTGACAGAGCTGTCCTTAGATGTGGTGTCAATGACACCACAAACCACGCACAGTGCTATGCATCTGTCAATGTCATGTTAGCCTCACGGATGGTGCTTATCAACCTCTCATCCAGATCCCACGGTGTTTCACTAGGCAACATTGGGATCTCCTTGAACCCAATAACTGACTGCGCTTCTGATTTTGGTCGACCAAATTCCTTGTTTAATGCATCCTAGATTGCTGCTATTCCCGCATTCAGATGATCACTTGAGTACTTTATATACCACGTCAACGCGTGGTCCTGCAGCGCGCTAACTAGAGTAGCCTTTTTGATGTTATCATCTGTTATGCCTTGAGCTTCCCATACAACCCTTACCACAAACCAGAATTGACCTAGTTCCTCATTTCCTACACCCTTAAATATCTGTAGCTTGGCTGCGCTTACCATCCCAAATTTTGGTGGTGATGGAGGTGGGGGTGGGGTCAGTGTTGGTGTAGATGGATTTGATGTTGGTGAAGTAGGTGGTGGTGTGGACGGAGGTGGTATCAGTGGAAAGCACTCCTTAATCAACCAGACTGCACTTCTTGGCGAGAACCTCACAAGCTCCTCCTCGCTCTCCCGTGAGATAGAAATTAGAGGACTGTTCTCTACCCCTTCTATTCCTCGGTAACCTCTTCCTCTCCATGTTACACCAGACATCAATAAATGCGCATAATATGGTTTTCACACAACAACATTTTAATCCAAGTATTCAACAATTTGATATACCTACCCTACGGTCCTTGGAGAAATCACCTTTCTGCTTCACTATAACTCATAGTTGTGTCTTTCGCGAACTCGGTGATAAACCCTCCTATTACCCGATCCAATCAATGATCTACTACGTCTGCGATTTTATCTTTAGTGACTTCTAGTCTGTGCACCAGTTCTGGAGTCCACACAATAGGCTGATCTAGTCTGCACCTTCCCATGCTATCAACTAACATCGCGATCCACTCGTACAACTCTATCGGAAATGTCGCAAAGAAGATCTCGTGGATATTTGTGTATATGTAGCGATCCAACCAATCTTCCTTTGATATCTGCAGGTTTCTGTTTTCCTGAACCACGAACTTGTGGAGCCTCAGATCCAACCACTCTTTAAGCTCTTTCTTTGTAGGATTCTAGTGTTCTGACATCAGACATCCCTTAGGAAAATTCTGGTCCCGACAACGAAACCATTTGTTGGCTTATATGGGCCTGACCCAGGTTCAGAAGAGTTATTTAGCCAAAAAAATCCCGTAGCTATCGGCCCTTTCGGCAACAGCCCGTGGAGCGCAGACTGAAGTCTCACCCAAGGTAGCAGGGGAGGGTGTTGGAACCAGGTTCCTGCACCCTTGGGATGTCTTGATATGGTCTGGAGGGTTCACGCACCGTGCTATGGCCTTGCGGCACGTAGATTCGAAACAGGGCAATTCCTTAATCCTTATTACTTAATGAGTTATTATAGAGCAAATATACTTGTTACGGTCTTTAAGTAAACGTTTAATAGAGATAACCAGTGTGTGCATTAAACAGATACACAAATTTTCATAAACTCATAAGCATAAACATGCAGATTGAACAAAAGTATAAACCATAAATTAACCAGATTCACAATATTTCAGATTCAACACAGTGGAATCAACTTATCTTCATTCAACTCTTTTGCCACTACAACCAAATCTGCCCTGCACACTCAGCTGTAGGGGTCCGCGCACACAGCTACAGACTCTACTAGGCCTCTGTGAACACAACTGCAGAGCCTCTATCTACCCACCAACACCCTTGACTCAGACTTACAGATGCTCCAGAACTTCTTGCCTCATAAACCCATTACAATTTAGATCAAGAATGCATCCAAACTAACTGTCTCCTAACCATAGAGCCTCACTCTATATATACATTTCCATGGTCTACGGACCATGGGCAGGCCAACTCACTTCCTATTATTCTACATTATCTTTGGGCAGACAACCCTTTTAATTGACTCATTACAATTCGCACTCCGTGCCCTTCGCAGAGTCCTCTACCATATCTTTTCCCAAAATTGGGGGCTTTGAGTCCCAAAACTGTTACGGGGGCCCTCTGCTACCCAACATGTGACCATAGCTTAGATGTGGTATCACAAACCTTGTTGCCGATTTGATCTACATCGACCTTTGTTAGCACAAGAGGGTCCACCTGTGATTGTGTATCTGACTTCCGCTTCTTTTGTGGACCTATTGCCGTCTCTTTGGTGCACTTCTAGAATTTAAAGGGGGTGGACACCACCTCACCCCCATCCCCGCCCCATGGTGATATCTCCTTCTCATCAGTGCACTGCGAAGCTGATTTGTTGCTTGCTTTGGTATCTTTTTTTTCCTTCTTAGCCTACTCTTTAGCAGCGAGCTTCTTCACAGTTCACAATTCCTCTGCAGTTCCTTAGCAGCAACTTCTTTTTTATTTTTTTGGGCAGCCTTCACCCGTGTGACTTCCTGTTCTTGTTCTTTTTTCTGTTTCGCAGTAGAGGTCTGTGTGGAGGAGATTTCTCCCTCTTTGCCTTTCCCGACATCCAACTGGGTAGGCTCGTGCCACTCTTTTGGTCATCCACCCACAACCTCCTGTACATTTGTGTCAGCCACCAAGTAAGGCAGCTTGTGCCATACCTCTTGAGGGTCTTTCCTTGTGTGGATCCAGACATTCTAAAAGCCTGCCTTAAATTCTGTGAAGGCCCTTAGTTGCTCGAATAAGGCGGGGGATTACCTCGGCCTCTGGTTTACAGCCATGTGGATGTCCATATCCATGAATACCCAAAAAACCTTGGATTCTATAACTCGTTTCACATATTTTGTCTCTCATAGTGAAGCGAACTTCACTACCTCTGGGAGGGTCTCATTCAGCGGAGGGAACTGACTGTCCTCCAGAAGCCTCCATGCCACCAAAACGATGAGCAATAAGAGCCAAGCATAGTGGAACAGATAGCTCTGCTCTTGCACCTTGTGACATTTCACCAAAAATTCTCTACAAAGATACTGGGCACAGTTATAGTGGACCTCATTCACACTGCGCTACTAATGAAATGACCGACACGGGCACTTCATCCGCGTGACACTTTCACATAATATTTCCTGCTAGGATCTATGCTGCAAAATAGACTGCCTGGTATTTTATGGAGCGGATAGAATATCTGCGCTTTCCCTTTACAACCCCGAACTCGATCTTCATGCAGTCTGCGAGTTGTTTTTCCTTAGATTTTCCTGCAAACTCATTTTCGGGGTCTGATCCTTTATAGGGTAGCTTAGTAATCCTATGTATTAAAATATCCGTGATGGGGATAGGCTCTCCTAGCCATAAACACCCATCATGCACTAATGTCAACAACTGATGCACACATGCTGTATTGATATTGGAGCGGTGAAAATGGGGTACGAATAGCATGTGTAACAACCCCGTCAGCTGAACTCCTCAGACCCATTTCATGGGTTCCAACTTTGTGACCGTTGTATCTTCATAGTATATGTGGGACATATACTAATTGTCATTATTTGCAGGAATTTTGCCTGGGCGGTGAGGTCCTAGTCTTCTATCTTTAACGATGATATGCGCGCTAAGAGTGTACCCTCAAATGGAACTTCAACTGGGAGGAGCGGTGTAGCAACTAAAAACTTGTTGGACTCAGGATCTTTGGTCACCTTCTTCTATCCTCTTCGCAGAGGCACATAGACCATAAGCATAGTGATTGGTTCCATGTCCTCGACATCCAACTCGTTAATCCCCTGGTAGAGTTCCTCTTCATCTAGATCTAGGGGCACAAAAGGTTTCTTTTTCTTGTCCATTTTTCCCTTCTATTGCACCTCCTGCAAATTCTTTCTGGGTGAGTGGTGCACTGGTTTGACGACCGGATTATTTTGCTTTGTCTTAAATGCAAACTACTTTGGCCTAGGTGACCTTGGCGCTGTAGGCACTGCTGGTGTATCTTCTATGCCCGCAGCTTCCGGGGTTGGGGCCTCAGACACCGCAACCTCAGAACTCATAGGATCATATATCCTCTCCAAGGAAACTCGACGCAATGTGTCAGAATAATGAGTGAGCCCTGGGTGCATGAACAAAACCTCCCAATCTTCCCAGTGCATGCAAGAAATTCTTAGACAATAAAGTGTTTCTTTACAGACCAACAGGAAATACTTATAGCAATTTTCAGTTTCAAATCTGACTGTTCCCTACATAACTCTGTCATAAATGCACCTTTGGTAGCATATTTTCAAATATTTTCACCTTAATTGCCACTTACCTGCTTCCCCTAACGATATTTTCTCATTCCAATCAGCTACAGTGACTCCAACGGCTATTTTTACCCTAGGCTACATGACACCCTCCTCATGGCACAACGTCCTAAGCAACTTCATCTGGTGCACCCTTCTCAATCTTTGCGCAGCCTGCTTGCTGCCATGTCCTCCTAGTCGAGAAGTGTAGTTTATAGTCCCGCGCTCCCTTGCAACTGCCTGGAGCACTAAGATTGTCTTGCATTCATATAGTCATTGGATAGGAGTAGGATCCCTCATAAACAGCTTCAGCCGACTCCCATTCACTTTTCCCGGAAAAGGTTCACCATTCAGCTTCGCGAGTTGAACTGTGCCACCCTATGTAATTTCCTTGATAATATATGGTCCATACCAATGCATTTGGAATTTAACCGGAAATTTGGTGAACTTGCTGTCGTATAACAACACAAGATCATTTACTTTGAAAGTGCAAAGTTTGATATGGCGATCATGCCATGATTTTTTGCATTCCTTCATATCTTGTTGGCGGAATCCCACTGGAAATCAGTCCTCCTCTAATTCTAGTAGCTGCGCGAGCCATTCCTCCAAGGCCTCACGATTTGCCATATCTGTAAAAGCTACTATGCACAGACTATGGAAAATGTATTCCATAGGCATCACTGCTTCGACGCCATAGACGAATCTAAACAGCATTTTCCCTGTCAGATTTTTACACGTTTTCTTATAGGCCCATAGTACTGTAGGTATGTGCACATCCCAGTCATTTTGCTGCATGTTACAGATCTTTGTCAATGCGTTCTCCAGAATTTTTTTAAAAGCTTTGACTATCCCATTTTCTTGCGAGTGATATGGTGTGCTCTTCTTATGGTAGACTTGGCTAATTGTTTCATTCAGAAAGTGTGTTCCCCTATCACTCATTAATACTTTCGATAATCCAAACCGCGTGAAGACATATTCAAATAAGAACTTTGCTATCGTAGCCATTGTACAATCCTTCACTGGCAATGCTTCCGCCCATCTAGTTAAATATTATGTGGCAGTGATAATGTAGCGCACACCCGTTTTCTTTCTAGGTGGCTCAATTGGCCCAATAAAATTGATTGCCCATTTCTCAAATGCCTACAAAGATACTTGTGGATGTAGTAGTAGTTCATCCCTCCACGACGGTCTACCAGTTCGTTGACATGCATCGCACGCCTTACAATATGCTTTGGAATTCTTGTGCAATGTTGGCCGCCATAATCCTGCACGCAAAATCTTCAATGCTGTTTTTTTTCCTGCATAATGGCCTCCCGCAGCTCCCCCATGAGCTTCAGTGAGAATACTATCACACTCAAATTCCAGCACATATCTCTGCAATATGTCGTCTGCCCCCATTTGGTACAAATGTCCCACAATGACCGTAAAATCTGTTGCGCAAACTACTAGTTCTTTCTTCTGCTGAGTTGTATATCCTTCAAGCACCAACCGTGTAGTTAAGAATTGAATAATGTTAGAAAAATGGTCATTTGCAACACATACTGTAAAGAGCTGTGCATCTAGCAATGCTTCCTCCAAATCACTGGGTTCTTCTCCTGTTTTGATCCTTGACATATGATGTGGACCGACATTCTCTTGAAATGTCCCCCTAATAGATAATGTCTGAATTTCTGCAGCATGTAGACCATGGCCAACCCCTCACGCTCTGTCGTTGAATAATTTTTTTTAGCTTTTGATAAATTCCTAGTTGCGAAGGCTATAGGATGGTCCAGTTCGCCTTCGTTTGCCTGTTTTAGTACTACACCTAGAGTAATGCAAGAAGCATCCACATGTATGTGAAACTCCTCCTTCCACTCGGGAAATACCAGGATGGGTGCAGTCACCATCTTTTCTTTCAACACATCTAAGTTGCATTGACATTCCTCATTCCAACAGAATGTCACATCCTTCTTCAACAATTTTTCTATAGGCAAGGTAATTTGAGCATAGGATTTAATTAATTTTCTATGGTATCCAGTGTGTCCCAGCGTCGCATGTAGCTGCTTAACATTCCTAGGGGCCTCCAAGTTCACAATCATAACGATCTTTGCAGCTTCCACCATCAATCCTTGGTTACACATGAAAAGACCCAACAAGATTCCAAAAGCAACACAGAATATACATTTTTTCAAATTCAGCGCAATTTGGTATCTTCGACATGTATCCAACATAAGGCACAAACTTGCTACATGGTGTTTTACCAATCCAAATATGGTTCAATCATTGAAGTAGACTTCCAGAAAATTATGAATAAATTCTTTGAACGCTGCTATGACTACATGGAAAATATTGCAGGCGTGTTCTTTAATCCAAAAGGCATAACAATGCACTGGAAGCAACCCCACTCTGTTGCGAAGGTGGTTTTGCTTCGATCCTCTTGCGCAATCTTAATTTGATGATAACCAGAAAATCCATCAGTAAAGTAATAGGCCTCCTTCCCTCCAACATTGTCTAACACTTCATCTGTAAATGTCGTTGGAAATGGATCATGAACACATTCATCATTCAGCTTACACAGATCTACATAGATCCTGATTTTCGCCCTTTTGTTTCTTCTCTTGAACTACCATCAGGCTCACCCATTTAGATTCTTCAACAGGTTCTATAATGCCTACATCCAACATTTTATCCATCTCTTGGCGAACCTTCTATTTATACTTAGGATTAAGGCGATAAGGCCTCTGTTTGACAGGCTGTGCGTCCAACTTCAATGTGATTTGGATAACACCCAAATCACCAAGTATACCCTTTAAATATGAAAACTTAGTGGGGAAGAGATCCTAGTACTCGCGAAGCAATTCATCAACTTTGTCTACCGTAGCATTGTCCTAGTAATCTCCAATCTTCGCGAACTTCAGTTCTTCCTCAATGCCAATGTTTACCTGTCTTGTTTTCAAAGGTGTGGAGATGTCTGGGTCCTCTACTTGTGATCCTTCTATTATACAATGCCCTTCTGTTTGTGGAATATTGATATTCCTTGGGTCTTCTTCCTCTTCTTTTGCAGTTAGATTATAGCATTCCAATGCATGGTGTAGCTGGGTGCTCCAATCAGGTTGGGTCCATTCCATAGGTTCCTTCGGTGTCTTGAAGATAACCGCTTTAATCTCTTGAAGCGCTTCATCGATGCTTACAAACCCATCCTCGAAGCTAAAATTCAATAAGAAACTTTATCTCAATACATGCCATTTCGTAGTTCCATGGCAGAGCTTTGTTTTGAGATACCAGTTCATGAGGATTGTATCCAAGGTATGACAAAATATATGTACCCATTCTAGTTACGGTTCCATCGCCCACGCCTTAGTTCGCTTCGCCATGTGAATGCACAGATCATCCCTACCACTGTTGTTGGAGAGGTAAATCCCCTCTGCGGACAGAGGCGATCCCACTAGCCCAAAATGGGTCTAGCAACAATCAAATCACGCTACTATGCAAGTTCCTAGTTGCATACTGAAAGTGGATTACGAGAACCAACCTGGAGTCCAATGCTAATGTTGAAGAAGAGTTGATACCCCTCGTTCCCTTGCTCCGACAGGTCACAATCCTTGCGATCCCCGCGTATGGATACCTGCACATGCAAAGAACGAAGCGAACACAAGCATAAAATCCACTAAAATACAACTATATTTCAGTCAGAAAGGAAATAAACCAAACATTATCATGATGAACAATGAGATTGGAACCATAACAGTAGTCGTTTATTAATGAATAATCAACAGAGAAAGATACAACCAAGGTTCTGACGTTGAACCTCTCCTCTGGCTGGGCGAGCAGCTATGTATATCTTGCAATAGACCTTCTCTCTCTCAGACTTCCGGCATCATAACCTCCCTGTGCTTCAAGACTCTTACTATCACTGAAGACAAGCATAATCACAACTAGCATTCCTAAAAAACTAGCTTGTCTAATGCATGAGGACAGACTTTTATAGATGGAGAAGGGAGGAAGATACAATGTACCAGGACACCCATTGTGGATTGACATTATCTCCGAAAAGCCATTGCGGATAGATGTCAAGGATAGATGATGACTCTCAACCTCTATCAGATGGATTTTATCCTCAAAAGACTTCGTGATCTGAAGGGAAAAAACATATGGGTGCGCGTTTGTCAAAAATCATTACCAAACTTGGTTGGCGCGGGTGTTGTTCTAAGACAGAGCGCCAATGGTCGCACCCCCTTTTGAGGATCTCAGTGATTGGCGCGGGTAAGACATTGTGGACCCGCGCTAATGGGAAAAGGGCACTTTTCAGGGATATTTTGTAGAAGGTGTCTTCAGGGAACATGAAGTACATACTCAGGGGAACATAATGCAAGTTTTTTTAGGTTATGTCACTGTTCACAGGTCCCGAAATGCGTCCTCCAATGTACAGAAACAGGGGTAACAGGGACGGTGACCAATGGTGACAAATTACTGTGTAATAGATGCCCCTTAAAGCATGAGGCCCGAGAGAGAGAGAGGGGTGAAATGCTTTGCAAGAACACATGTAGCTGCCGCCGAGAATCTGCATTGAGAGATACAACTGATAGCTCAAATACATGATGTACGTGGTATGGTCGCAGCCATCTATAAGAGAGTACATGATAATCTAGATCCATAGTATGGACGCAGCCATCTGGTTAGGATCAATGAATTGACTCAGGTATGGTCGCAACCATCCAATGAATGAGTCATGTATCAAGAATCACGCCTGGATTACAATAGACACAATCCAGGGTCTTGCGCTCCATCTCGACCCGAACAAAAGTACAAGTTCAAGCATGCGAATATATGAGCTGAAGTCGAACATGCATGAACATCGTCTGATTACCAATCAATATTGGAAACTGTTAACAGACGCGAGAGGTACCACCAATAATGACAATGGCCCTCAAGGTACTATAGGTACAATCTACGACGTGCGAATTAGTGTTCTGACGTTGAACACCCGTAGAATCATTCGATCGGAGGCCAATGATGAAAACCTCACGTCGAACACGAAGAACCTGCCATTGAGGCATGCAGGCTCCAAGGCACCGGAAGGGAGTCTCTAGATCAACTTCCTGGATAATGAGCTGAAGTCGACAGGAAGTGACCTTGATCGAAGGTGGGCCATAATGTTTCCCACATCATCGACACGAGACAGAGAGATAATGTTGTGAATCAAGATTGTGCGAGCTATCAGAGGGAGGTTGTTTCTTTGCAGAGGTCAACTTCTCTTGAACATATCGGCGGCACAACAGTGGAATTGGCAGTATTTGACATCAATGCATCAGAGGTCATGGTGACGAGGCAAATGAGCAGATGAGCGGTCAAACAGGATTACCCAAATCCACGGAGGCAAGTGAAAAAATGAGATGAGATATCCCCACCCAGACACGAAAGCAGAGAAGTGCCATGTTCAAGAGCGACATACTGCCGACATGACGGTTATTACGGTTCCTATTTTTCCCCCGCCATTTCTGGTGAGTACCCCAATTATTTTTAACAAGCTTGATGGGGATAGCATATGGTTGTGGTACATCATTTCGACAAAATCCGATGTCATCAGGTTTTAACGAGTCTGACAAAGGAAGAACTCGGCGTCTTTTCACGTTTAGAGAGTTTGAAAAGACAGTAGAAAAGGAAACTCCAGAGGTATCCTTTTTCGTAAAGTTGTGTCTCTCGGGCCCGAAAAAGTATAAAATAATGCTCGAAAGAACCGCCCGACCATTATGATCGAGGAGTACTTTTCATAAATAGTGATTTCGACCTGAAAAAGTAAAAAAGCGATCAAAACCACGTCGTTTCGTAACCATTAACGAGTTTGAAATGACAAAACCCAGTAATCTTTTTATGTTTTAACGGTCGACAAAAAGAACTTAAAACGACCGCCCCTTATTAACGTTTAACGAGTCAAGAGGAGTAACTCGGCAATCTTTTCCTCTTTAAATGGTCAGAAAAGAGCTAAAAGCGGACCTTAAAGTAACCTTTTCACATGTTTTACTGAGCATGAAAAAGTAGAAAAAGGAGCTCATTTCGTTTGCTTGAGTTGCACCAATCCCTGTCATCATACAAAAACAGCGTAAAACCCACTTTGACATAAATATATTCCAAAAATACTCAAAAAATATCATTTCTAATGTATTTTTAGGTCAAAAAATGCTATAAATAGTGAAATGGTAAAAAATAAATTTACTTTTCACTTTTTACCTTGTGAGTTTACCATTGGAGGGTTTTGGGTGCAAATTTCAACTGCTGATTGCGATCAATCCAGGAGATCATTCGAGCCGCCGTCTGAAGCAGGTAAGAGGCCTCATCCTTAGCTTTGTTTTCATTCCATTTTTTCAGTTTTTCATCCATATATTAGTCCTCTGCAAGAGGATTTGCAATTTCATAGGGTTGCGCCATTGGCGCGAGTTTCCCGCTCGGGATCGCGCCAATGGGATTTTCTACCCAAAGGGGTCGCGACCTTGGCGCGACTGTTTTAGAAACAGTCGCGCCAACCGCGCGACCTTAATTTGCCATGAATTTAGCCGTTGAAATTGCAAATTTTCTTCAGTTTTAATTTCACCAATGATCTAATGATGGAAATTTCGACTTTGTGGTTGCAGGGATTCGTCAGAATGGCTATAGAATGGAGAGAAAGAGAGCATGATGCCGTGGATGCCATGGCAATGGAGGATGATGCATGCATGGATGCTCTGAGAGACTGTGGCTTGAAAAAGTTCTTCCTCACCTCATACTTACGTGCACAACCTGAGTTGCTGCGATTTATCGTGGATGCTTGGGATACGGAGGATCAGGTATTTCGCCTGAAAGACCAGACATTGGAGTTAGATTTTTCCGATGTCTACTTTATTACTGGTCTATCACGGCGAGGTGCACGACCCATCTTGACTGGTAGCAGGCCTTCCGGGGAGAAGATGGGAGAGGTGATGGAAAGAGTTTGTCTTGGGGCACAGTTTGGATCAAATAGTGCCAAAGTAGATATTATCATGGTTCCCGACCTGGTGCTACGAGTGATTTTTTTCACTATCACCCAGACAGTTGGGGTACAGGCGCCCCACGAGGCCAGCAAGAATCATTTGCTGCTGGCAACTGAGTGTCTCCAACCTACACTGTTTGATTGGGCCACGGCAGTGATGACAAACATCAAAAGGCAGCTTACCAAGTGTAAGCGTGATGGGAACAAACAGTTCGGATACGGATCTATCGTGGTATCGTTCTTCCTGGAGCGACTGCCGATATTCCGGGTACAGGGGGGTATAGTGGCAGATCCAGTGCCACGGGAGCCGAGATTGAATCGATGGGCAGAACTCATGCCCAGAGGAGGAGGGGGCCAGCAGATGGCCTGGAGGCCCGAGTTCTTTATCTGGCTCCATCACCAGATGATCGTCATCGAGGACTGGCCCTATGCGGGCACGAATTTTACTGGAGATCCAGATCTCCCATTGCCTGCAGGAGAGGACTGGGACGAGGAGCTAGGTAAGAACTCTTTGTGTTTTTGATGTTTTTATGTATTTAAGTTTTTTTTTTGTAATACATGTCTGTCTCTGACAACCTCTATATATATGTATGCAGATGTTGGTGCAGAGTGACCAGCTGACTTGCCTCATAACGCGCGGAGAGCACAACCTGCAGCCGACCCTCAGGCAGAGGGTGATGCGGGCGACGATCTAGTACAGAACCTTGAGGCACTTACTCGAGGGATTCCAGATTATGCCAGATTGGCAGACGTGCCTAGAGTGTACCAGAGGCACACGGTGGGAGTATCTACTCGCGTCCATCGTCTGTTGAGACGTTTGGTGCGAGCGGTGACATGCTATCATGAGCATCACCGTGATTAGACGCCTAGGTCTCATTTTTGCACGTTTTTGAGAGACATGTTGTCAGCGGCTGTATGAGTTTTGGACATGTATTATTTTTTGGATTATGTAATGCGCGGGGTGCAAACATTATGACACACACGTATATATATACATATGCCTATGGTTTATTATTGTGTTTTTCATGTGCTTACTTGTATACTATTTTGGTTACAAATTACGCAAATGTCTATCTAATACATGATTGGCCAATGCATCAGATAATGTGTTTAATTGTTGTGGAATATGTTGATATGTGATAAAATCAAAGTTCCTTTCTAACAATCTCACATGTAAATACAACCTTAAAATGCGATGGTCTCTGACGGAATATTGCCCGTTGAGCTGGTGGACGACAAGTTGAGAGTCCAGGTTCACTACCAATGCACGAATGCCGAGATTAATTGCTTCAGCAAGTAGCTCGATTACAGCACAGTATTCGGTGACATTGTTAGTAGTACGACCCAAACACACACCCTGACAATCTATCAGCTCGCCATGAGGATCGTAGATCACCCACGCCGCAGAAGACAAGTTGCGAGTACTGCGGCAGGCACCATCAGCGAAACCAACATAAGGTGCATCAGACATCTGCACAAGAAGCGAAAAAACACAATAAGTGGCAGTTACGCCTTTGAAAACTGACACACACACACACACAACACACTTGCTAAAGTACATGTATGTACAAAATAAAATGTACCAGCATCACGCATAGTACTTTTTCAGGTAAAGCCCATTTCGGGGCTTCCCAAGAGGGTTTCCTTCATAATCAATCAGCGCGTAGGCCCCTTTCTGCAGAACTTTCTTGACAATGTAAGGGTCTAGCCACATAGACTCGAGCTTTCCTGCTCCTAGCTTATCTTTTGCCTGATCATAGAGCAGGACTAAGTCTCCCTCAACAAAAGAACGCGGACGTACGGTTTGATCGAAGTGAGTCTTGACTCACTTCTTTTGCGTTTCAATGGCCAAGGAGGCTTGGCGACGAGTTTCATCCAGCCGTTCTAAGTAAAGAAGGCGTTCTTCTAATGGAGTGGTGTTGGGAAGTAGCTCGACAGCTAACTTTAATGAAGGGATTTCACATTCAATCGGAAGGGTAGCCTCTAGTCCATAAACTAGCTGGAATGGAGTGAAACCAGTGGCATCCTTCACAGAGGTTCGGTAGGCCCACAAGGCAGGGAACAACATCAAATGCCAGTTAGACTTATGCATGCCAACGGTACGTTGAAGCATTGTAACCAAAACCTTATTGATAGCTTCAACTTGGCCATTGGACTGAGGGTAGTACGGAGTTGAACTATCGTGTTGCAAGCCTAGCTGGGTTGTTAATTCCGACATCATATGATTACGGAAATGCTTCCCGTGATCAGTAACGATGGCTTGAGGGACACCGAATCGCGAAATAACATGATTAAATAAAAATTGCGCCGCTGTGTGACCGTCTTCAGTTAATGTAGGCATCGCCTCGGCCCATTTAGTAAAGTAATCGACGACAACGATAATAAACCCATGCCCCCCAGCCGAGCGAGGGTTACAGGTCATATAATCAATGCCCCATTTGGCAAAAGGGCCAACGGCGACAACAGGGTGCAACGGAGCAGGAGGCGCTCGCATCTTCCGTTGGTATATCTGGCACTCATGACAAGAGCGGACGACAAGGATGCAATCTTTAAAGATAGAGGGCCAAAAGTAACCAGCACGGAGGATTTTTTGGGCAGTAGCATATCCAGACATGTGACCGCCACAGGCACCAGAGTGGCAGTCATTCAAGACCCGCTCAGCTTCTTCGAGAGTAAGACAACGGCGGAGAACAGAGTCGGCGCCAAGACGATATAATGTATCGCCAATGATACGGTATGGTTGAGATTGATGGCGAATCCTTCGCCGAGCATCTTTGGACACGCCTGGGCGAAAGGAGGACGTCTGCAGATATATAATTATATCTCCGTACCATGGATCGAGGCTGCTAATGAGGAATAAGGACTCATCCGGAATTTGATCCTCGACGTGAGATGTCAGGGAAGAAGATGGCAAAGAGCAAATTAACTCAGCAAACACAAGGGATTTCTTAGACTTGGTAGTGGTAAATTCCAAGTCAAACTCTTGGAGGATAACAATCCACTTTGAGTACTTGCCTCCCAGCAACTGGCGTGACAATATATACATCATGGGGTTGCAATCAGAAATCACAGTAGTAGTACGCAGCAGAATATAATGACGGAAACGTTGGACGACACAAACGACGGCCAAAGCCAACTTCTCGACATAGGCATATCGAGTTTCCGTGTCTAAAAGGTTGCGGCTGAGATAATAGATAACATGTTCAGTGCCATCATCGTCAGCTTGAATGAGAACCATGCCGATAGTGGTGTCGGCGGCGGCCAAATATAGAGTGTAGTTGCGATAATAATTCGGAGGACGGAGCAATGGAGCAGAAACAAGGAGGCCCTTGAGACGCTCAAAAGATTCCTGAGCAGTGGTATCCCAATGAAAAGGGACATCGCGTTTTAGTAATCGTGTAAAACCTTTGGCCACCTCGGCATAGTTTGGAACGAAACGACGTAAAAAATTGGCTTTACCCTGCAAACTCTGGAACTGCTGCAAAGAAGCAGGGGGAGGAAGATTCACTATAGCCTCGACTTTAAGGGGATCCAAACGGATGCCCTCTCGGGAAACAACAAACCTGAGAAGTCTGCCAGATTCAACGCAGAAGACACATTTGTGAGGATTAAACCTGATTCGATAGTATCGACAACGAAGAAAGATTTCGCGAAGGTGCTTAGGGTGGTCCTGACGTTTAGCTGAATGAGCAGGGAGATCATCCAGATAAGGCTGTACAATGTGTCGAATTTCATGGAACGCATAAGACATTGCACGCTGGAAGGTAGCACCGGCATTTTTAAGACCGAAAGGGAGCTTCTTATAGGCAAAAGTGCCCCATGGACAGATAAAGGTAGTTTTGTGTTGATCACCGGGAGCAATATTGATCTGGTTATAGCCAGAAAAACCGTCCATAAAATAATACATTTCACTTCCGGCACACTCGTCAATAATTTGATCAATGAATGGGAAAATTATCTTTAGGAAATGCTCGATTTATATCACGATAATCGACACAAACACGGATTGTACCCTGTTTTTTAGTGACAGGGACGATATTTGAAACCCAATCTGTGAGCGGAATAGGATAAATAAAACCGGCTTTAAGAAGCTTTTCGACTTCGGCTTTGATAGCTGCAGCCTTTCGGGGGTGCACAGGGCGTAAACGTTGGCGAACAGGCTTAGCACCTGGGTATGTGATTATCTCATGCACCACTATACTAGGATCAATGCCGGGCATTTCTTCATAGGACCACGCGAAGACATCACGAAATTCGCGAAAAAGATTAGAATACAGTTGAATCTCCTCCGGAGTACAAGTGACTCCAATGTGAAGATGCTCGACAATCCCGGGTTTCACAGAGATGTCGATGGGCTGGGTTTGCGTAATGTTTGCCATACTCCCTTCAGAAGACACCTGATAAATCTGAATAGGTGTTTGAAGGATCTGAGATGGGAGACAAGGAGCAAACCACTCGAGACAAGTGAGAAAATTTTGCGGGGCAGGTAGAAACGAGGAACGATGGTGAAAATCATCCCAAGGAGGTTCCTCTAGAGACATAGTCTCAATAATAGCTTCATCGGAAGAGAAGGTTTCTTGTAAAGGATCCGAAGAAGTTTTATCTACAAGCCCTGAGGATGGATCGAATGAATGGAGAATCGTGCTCGAAGGAGCAAGTTCAGAAGAAGGAGTCGATGCAGCAATAATTTCAACATAGTTGAGTTCCGCAGGACTCAATGGCATCTGGTCGCCCCAAGAATCTACTTGGTCGGTGGGAGGAATGATCCACGGATCAGAACAAGTAGTAATCATATTAACAGAGGCGACGTTAGGAGGTGGGAGCGGAAAAACACCCATAAGAGCGGGATCTTTGAAAAGTCCGGCTCCCAGACTCTCAGATAATTGCGAGGTATGCTCCACAAAAGGGATGTTACCCTCAGAAGAAGAAGCGAAGAAGGATAGCTGGTCTACGGTAACAATCTTCCCTTGATGAGGGAAACGGATGATACGAAACAAAGATGAAGCAACAGCTTTCATCGCGTAGATCCAGCTACGTCCGAGAAGGAGGTTGTAGGTAAGAGTAGCGTCAACGACTTCAACTTCCATTTCGACCGTCTTCCCTTCCAAAGTGATGGGTAAACGTTGGAGTATACCATAAGGACGAGAGGCTCTTCCATCAAAAGCTTCCAAGGTTGTGGGAGACTGACTCAGCGTCGGGGATCCGATGGCTTTCCAACAGGCAATAGACATGATGCAAGTAGAAGCACCTTCATCAATGACTGTTCGATGAATTGTTTTGGAATCAATGATAACCTGTATAAGGAAAGCAATTTGGGGAGGCAGTCTCTGTGTATGGCGTTCTAAGTCAAAAGTAATTAAATCCGAATCTGCCGGGTCTATGCCACCAATAGTGGATAGCAAGGACTTCCTTTGAGAAGGGCAGCTCTGGAGAACTTCTAAAGCGGACATAGCCGACGGAGTCTGTGCTAAGTCCTCAATGATATTGTAGTGCTGTGCAGCACAAGCATTTGGGTTGTAAGAAGATTTCCGGAGTACTCCTTTTGGAGGGGGTCGAAGAGGCGTCTCAGTAGTTGGTCTCTCAATGTGGAGTGGACTTGAACTGAACGGAGGAGCACTAGAGGGGATCTCAGGCTCCTTCCCGGCAGATGGCGGATAATCTTTTGTTCGAGTACTGATATTAACAGGTATCGTTCCAGCCATAAACACTTGAGAACCGAAGGAAGAGGGAGGCTGAGAAGGGTCAGCCACCATCTGAGTTTTTTGAGTTCTTGTGTGGGAAAGGGTTCTTTAAGCACTGCAGGAGTCCCGGGGGCGCCTTTCAACAAACGACTAACTTCGGACCGCCTCGGGCAGTCCTTGGTATAGTGATCCTCATCGCAGATAAGACAAGGATACTTGGGTTTGCGTTTAGCACCGTCCTCGGGCGGAGGTTTAGGGGCTTCCTGTTTAGGTGGATCTGATTTATTCTTCGCTTTCCCTTTCTTCTTTGCTTTCGAGGATTTGTCTGTCGTGGTGGATTGGACGGCATTGACCTCGGAAGTAACATTGGAAATGGGTGTTACCTGGGAAGGTTGTTCATTCGAAGCAGTCGATTTTTGCTTCCCAGGGTTCGCGGGATTCTTTTTTGAGGATGAACTAACCGAACCAATAATACCGTCAACAGTTGGTGTTGGCGGCGCTTTAGATGTTCCTGGTCTTGGGGCATCAGGCAGATAATCATACAATGTACCTGACTGAGAGTAAACCAAGTCAAGGTACTGAGCGCGCGCAATAGCTTGCTCTTCAGTGACACACGCCCCCATGGAAATGTCCCGAGATATTGGAGGAACGAACGAAGTCGTGAACCAATCGGTAAGAAGCTGGTCGGGAATCCAAAATTTAATCATACGTCTACGCCGTCCCCATTCATGGATATGATCAGAGATATGCGTAGCCGTCGTTTGTCTTAAGGATGTGAGGAGGTGTGTACCCGTTTCATATCAAATGGGTAACTGAAAATGCGTGAGAAATGCCATAGCCAAGGAGTTAAAAGCCTGAAAGGATCCGCGATTGAGCTCAATATACCACTTAGCTGCAGAGCCAGTGAGAGTCCGCTGAAAAAGGCGAAGCCGAATTGAATCGTCAAGCCACGAATTGGATGAGCACCAAAGGTGATAAGTCATAACATGGGCTTGTGGATCTTCATTAGCTTTACCATCAAATTTTGGACAGTCACCGGGAATTTTCGTTGGAATCGGAGGCCAATATGGGTTATGAAGAATAGGATCATTGGTCAATTTAGACACATCCGGTAATTCTAAAGTTGCTAAGAAAGGTAATTGAGGATTAAAGGACATCTGGGGCTGCTGTTGAGATGGAGCACCAGGGTTCCAACCAGGTGGCGGTTGCCCCCAAGGGCTTGGTCCGGACAGGTTTGGCCCCATAGGATTTGGTCCATAGGGACTTGGGTTCTGCCCCCCAGCGTTCCATGGATTACCAAACGGTCCTGCAGAAGCACCATATGGTTGCGAGTAAGTCTGATAAGGATTTGTCTGCAGTTGTTGGTAATTTTGATATGGGGCAAACAACGGTTGCCCTTGAGTTTGCTGGTGACCATAAGGTGGCTGGACTCCAAACTGAGTTTGAGAAACAGGCTGAGTTTGATAGGTCTGTTGAGATTGAACTCTAGCTTGCATTTGAAAACCGGATGGGGTCTGGGGTCCAGCCTGGGGGAAAAAACCAGGTTGAGCAGTGCCAGGAGGATGTCCAGTTGGTTGGGCTATCTGACCGGAAGGATAACCTTGTTGATATTGAGGTTGACCTCCCTGCCCAGAAGGTTGTACCTGCTAGGAAAGGAGTTGTTGTTGTGCAACTGAAGGTTGTCCCAATGGACCAGATGGCTGAGTGGGCTGGGCAGTTGGTTGGCCTGATTGGATTTGAGGCTGACCGACTTGCCCAGAAGGTTGACTATACTGGACGGTGGGCTGACCAAGTGGTTGGACAGCTTGTCCAGATATTGGACCATACTGGACATTGGGTTGGTTTGGGTTAACAGATGATTGACCAATTTGTCCAGTAGGGTAACCTTGCTAGATACCAGGTTGGACTTGTTGAATAGAAGATTGACCTGAGTTACCAGAAGGTTGAACATAAGAAGAGAAAAATGGACCACCAGAAGCAAAAGGGTTTCCACGGAAGGACTACCCTTGTTGGTCTTGAGGAGGTTGTCTGGGAGATTGGGCAGACGACACTTGGCCACCATGAAAAGAGGTGGAACCCCAGTTAATTGACAATGGAACTGATACCTCAACAATCGGTTGAGACGACAAATAGTGCTCGTATGGCCCCTCTGTTGGGACATTTGACGTAGGATCAAAGACTCTGAATAAAGACGCCGAAGGATGACTAAAAATAGGAGTCGAAGAGGCTGCTCATACCGTTGGAGCGGTTGTGATTGAGGTAACAGACACACTGCGATTTTGCGGAGTAAAAGGCTTCGTGGTGGGAAAAGTGTGTGGTGACCAGATAGAACCTGTGAAAGGAGTTCCAGAGGGCATAGTATCCCTTAATGCTTTATACCCTGGTGGTAGGTCGCCAGTAGTAGGAGTACTACTGATAGGTGTAGGGCCCGTTGCGGTGGGAATTTCACCGCTCGTCGCAACGGACTCGTCGGTCGTAGTAGGGGACAAGTCTTCCATGTCAGAGGAATAAGTTGGGACTGACACACGAGGAGAAGTATAGTCCCAAAAAGGGACACTATCCTCAAAAGGTTCCCAAACAGGGTTCCAATGAAACTCATAAGTCTCGTCGCTGGGGGCACGAGAACTAATTGGTTGTATACTTGGAACCAGAGAAAGAGTTGCACTCACAACTGGTATCTCAGAAGACGAAATTGGTAATTCCGCCAGGATGAAACTTCACAAAACCTAGGGAATCTACCGAGACAAAATCCCTACTCAAACTAACGCAAACAAAATCTAATCGGGTAAATGTTATCGTGGCCGAATAAATTTTAGGACGTAAAGACACAACGTGACCTTTTCATATTTTAAGAGTCGAGAAAAGGACAAAAAGATGACTCTAGTCTCCTTCGAATGTTTAATGAGCACGAAGTGACAAGACGCTCACTGGCACCTTTTCTTTTAAGGAGTCCGAAAAGGATCAAAAGTGACTACTCTGGAGACTCTAGGCAAAGGGTTTACCAAACAATCCGTAAAACTGCTTATACACCTTGGCAATTAGATGAAAACCAAGGACTTCCCATACTGTAGTCAATCTTCCTGAATGTTGTGTTCAGTGCATTACGGCTTGTAAGGCGGCAGACTCGGCTTCCTGTGGATAAAGGATGATAACCTAGTGGGGTCTCCCTTTTATACGCGACGGTACGTGGGAGCTCAGTCCGTACTGGTACTTGTTGTCTCTCAAGAGGAATCACCCAACCATCAGTGAGGCAATAGTTACCAGGTTTTACGATGCCGGAACAAGTCTCTAGCCTAGACCTCTAGAATATGTGCGTTAGGTTCCAATGCGTTGTTAGGTTCATTCGGTTTATTTTACAGTTGATCTTCAATTAAGTTTCGGTTTTTTGGTCCTACCGTATGTGATCTCTCAAAACTTCCTAAATGCAAACTATATGCCAAAATTATATCATTTCGTTCAATGAATTCTAACTACAGAAGGGTTGAGATTTTCAAACAAACAAAATGACCAATTAACAAGCAACAAAGATCCTAATGCAGCTAATAACAAGAAATGAAACTTTTCTTTTCTTTTCTTTTTAAAAGAAACAAATAACAATAAATGCTAACTAATATAATGCAAAAAGATCTTTTGTTTTTTTTCTTTTAAAATGGCATAATGCCTTTAAACAAATTTCAAGAGATATTAACAAGCATAAACAAACAAAATTCACTCAATGCAATGATCAGGTGCTCAAGTCCTAGGTGTTGTAAAAATGTTCAAAATTCAAAGTGCTCAGAACTGGTTCACAGTTGAACGACTGGAAAGTGCTCGTCCTCCCGATTCCGGCGCCGCAAACGGTTCGGAAAACGGTCGCCGTATGAGGGAGATATGGCCAAAACAATATCTTGCCCAAAACATTAGAAAATTGATTTTTTTTAAAAAAATTAAAAAAAGAATATTCCGAAGAATATCCCTTGGAATATTCCAGGGAATATTCTTTCTGAAGCAGCCAATGACAGGCCGCCACGTGGCAGGCCCGGAGGAGGCCACGTGGCCCTGGGTGACGTCAGCAGAAGCATATGGGTGCATATAAAAGTTTGGTGTCAACGTGGTTTGAACCCACGACCTTCCACACAACAGCCGACCACTTTACCATTGGACCACGTCCGTGTTTGTGTTTGAATGGTGGAAACGTTAATTGATAAGGTTTGAAATTGGTATGAGGCGGGAAATAAAGGGGCCAGCCCCTAAGGGCCAGCCCCGCCATTGCATATGACCATTGGCCAAAAACCAGGAGCTTGACCATAACCGCCAGCAAACCACCAGCGCGCAATCCAAGGCAACCGGTCACATGGGCAATTAATAAACTGCAGTTACAGTTGGCGGCAAAGTTGGCGGTGGCGCCAAATTGGGCGGACCCGCCATATTTGGCGGGCCTAACTGGCCTCCACTAAAGATAACTTGAGTTTTTTAAGGGAAACTGGCAGTCTGGAGTAAATGGCCATAACTTTGGCCCAGAAAGTCGGTTTTGAACGAATTTTTTTTTTATTTTGGATGATTTCGACCTTCTGAAGCCATTGGTGCAGGTCTTACAGCCATCAGAGGTCATTTGCATACATTTTGGAGCCGTGAAAGTTCTAGGAGCCACTAGGGGCCAGTATTGGGAAGACTGTACAGGGTTGCAGGTATCCATTGGAGGTGATCCAATAGTCAATCCTGAAGGATTCATGTGTTCTGAATCCATTTCTACCATCTATTTCTCCTGTAGATGCTTCTATTCAGCTGTATTTTCAATTTGAGCATTTAATAAAAACAAGGACAAGCCCATTTGGAGGCTTTGGACCCAGCAGACGTAGCCCTGGAGGGGGTGAACTGCTTTATCAACTTCTTGTGCATATATGGTTGGTTTATTTTGCAGAACAAATTCGTTTTTATGTGTTAAACAGTAAAAAGAAATAATTCTGCTATGCTTAAATGGGTTGTAATCAGCTGAAAAGTTCATGTGTTTCATTTCTGCAAGACATGGGAAGCTTTTAAATATGTTTATTTCTGAATTGAATACCTTGCAAACGAATTTCAAGTAGTTTCATATTCAGATCAAGTTGGTATCAGAGCACAGGGTTTTTGTGCAAAGATCTTCTAACTGTCTTGCAAGTATTGATGCTTACCAGGTTGAAACTTAAAAGAGGGGAAGGACAGTTGACTAGAGAAAGAGAGAATCCTCAGTCAAGGAAGGCCAGAGAGCCATCACCTACACCTTCAATTTCACCCTCAAGAGTCTCAGCAGAAGTTTCAAGGATGTCTGAACATGGAGGAGAAATTCCTCTAGAGACAGATTCAAGAGAAGAAGAAAAAGTCTTCAGAAAAGCTTTCTTAGATCTCACTGAAATGGTGAGGATATTGTACCAAGAAAGAAATGAGAAATTGGCTGGAGAAGGGTCTAAACATCCACCTGAAGGAGAAGGCTCTTCAGGAGGTAAGAAGGATGATGATCATTCCAAGAAAGGACATGGAGGAAATGGTGATCCACCACCCCCATCTTCACCTTCTTCCTCTTCATCCTCATCTTCTTCTGTTCATAAGCATAGATCCTCTGGAAAAAGTCCTTTTTTAAAGCTTGATGTAAAATTCGAATTACCTATGTTTAATGGTGAAGTGAATGCAGAAAAGCTTGACAACTGGATTAGGCAGTTGGAAGTTTACTTGAGGATCCAAAATATGCATGATGATGCCACAAAGATTCAGTTGGCTTCTTTGAGAATGGATGGAGCAGCCTTAGTCTGGTGGGAAGCCAAGACTAAAGAGGAGATCAAGAAATTTGGTAAGGTTACCTTAACATGGCCTGAATTTCTGTTAGCCATTAAAAAGCAATTTTATCCTCTTGCTCACATGCAGAAAGCCATTATGAACTGGCAAAATTTCAGACAACTTAAGGGTCAAAGTGTCCAAGACTACACCCAAGAATTCAGGAGAAGAGCTCTCTTGTTAGGGGTAGATTTACAGTCCCAAGACACCTTGCTGAAATACATTGGTGGCTTGCATAGCTACCTTAGACACACCATCTTGATGTTTAACCCTACTAGCCTGGACGAGGTTTGTGTCCAAGCTACCCATTTAGAGGCAAGGGGAAAAAACACATTTGAAGAGGGTAGAAACAAGCCCCCCAAGGGGAAAAGCAAAGAGAAAACCTCCAAGGGAAAAGGGAAAAAGAATGCATCTGTCAAACAGGAGAGTGAGAAAGTGATATGTAAACACTGTTCTAAACCAGGCCATGAGGAGAAAAACTGTTGGAAATTATATCCTGAAAAAAGACCTCAATTTAACAAATCCAAAGGGAAACAGAAAACTGCTGCTACTACATCTACACCACAAGATTTAGGGGAAGATTCAGGTGATGAAACCAAAATTGCAGCCATGGGTTTGAAAAACTTGAAGGGAAAAGAAATTGAAACCCAAGCCAGCACTAGTACCTCAAACTGCCATGTACAAGCTCCTAATGAGGAAGAAAGAATTGAATTGTTTCATGTGAGGGTGATTTCAAAACATACTAAGATTGACACACTTTTTGATAGTGGGTCACAAGCAAACCTTATATCAGAGGACTTGGTCAAGCAGCTGAAACTTGAGACCATTCCACATCCGAAGCCATATCCACTTGGATGGATTTGCAAGGATGCAAATTTACAAGTTTCAAGAAAGTGCACATTGCGCTTTGCAATTACTGCACATTTTATTGATACAGTTGAACTTGATGTGGTACCTTTTGATATAGCAGGAATTGTTTTGGGAAGTCCTTACTTGTTTGACAGGAAAGCTATCTTTCATCGCCATGAAAACAAATATCATCTGTTCAAAGATGGCAAGGAGTTCATTGTTAGAGCTCATCGCAAGAAGACAAATATAGCGATGGTGAATGCAGGACAGGTAAAAAGGCTGGTCAATTCAAGTAAGAATTTTGTTCTTCTTATGATTAAGCCCAAGGTTGATGTGAATCATGAGTCATTTGACAATTGTGATCCAAAACTTAAATCAGATCTGTATGATGTAGTTGATGTATATCATGAGA
The DNA here is from genome assembly GCA_031772625.1 of Pinus tabuliformis. NCBI lineage: Eukaryota > Viridiplantae > Streptophyta > Pinopsida > Pinales > Pinaceae > Pinus > Pinus tabuliformis. Next base: position 1,992,036,583 of record CM062819.1, on the reverse strand, counting down.
TGTTTCAGGAGCCAACAGGTTTGCCTCCTAAGAGGGAGATTCAGCATGAAATCCATTTGCATCCAGATTGTCCTCTTCCAAACATAGGCATGTACCGCATGTCTATTATGGAGAATGCTGAAATAAAGAAGCAAATCAAGGACTTGTTGGACAAGGGTTTCATAAGGCCAAGTACTTCGCCATGTGGGTCACCGATTGTATTGATTCCAAAGAAAGATGGCACTTGGCGTATGTGTGTTGATTTCAGGGCCTTGAACAAGATAACGGTAAAGAATCGTTACCCACTCCCAAGGATAGATGATTTGCTAGACCAGCTGAAAGATGCTCGATATTTCACTAAGTTAAACTTGCGTAGTGGATATCATCAAGTAAGAATTGAAGAAAGTGACATTTGGAAGACAGCCTTTAAAACCAAACAAGGACTCTTTGAGTGGCTTGTGATGCCATTTGGTTTGTGCAATGCACCTGCAACTTTCATGCGGGTAATGGATGATGTCTTGCGTCCTTTTCTTGATGATTTCGTTATTGTCTACTTAGATGACATCTTAATTTTCAGCAAGTCTAGAGAAGATCATGTCATGCATGTTAGAAAAGTACTTGATGTTTTGAAGAAGAATCAGTTATTTCTTAAAATGTCTAAGTGTGAATTTGGAAAGACTTCTTTGGTTTATTTGGGACACATAGTAGGAGGAGGTGCTTTGAGAATTGATCCTGCTAAGATTGAGGCTATTGTGAAGTGGCCTACTCCCAAATCCATAACAGAGGTAAGAAGTTTTTTGGGTGCAGCTCAATATTGGAGGAAGTTTATCTCTAACTTCTCTTCTATAGCAGCTCCTATGCATGCAGTGACAAGTGTGAAGCATGCTTTCCAATGGGGAGGCAAGCAACAAAAAGCTTTCGAATCTTTGAAAGAGAAGATTAGTTCAGCTCCAGTCCTTGCATTACCGGATTTGAGACAGCCATTTGAGATACAAACGGATGCTAGTGATTATGCTATGGGTGCAGTTCTTCTACAGCATGGTAAGCCTATTGCATTTCATTCTGAAACTTTTAATGGTGCTGTTGTAAATTATCCTACATATGATAAGGAGTTGTATGCGTTGGTACAAAGCGTCAAAAAGTGGAAACACTATTTGATGGGCAAAGAAACTGTTATACATACCGACCATCAGCCCTTACAGTACTTGCAATCACAAAGCAAGTTACAACAGTCACGACACTTCAGATGGATGGGCTTCTTGCAACAGTTCCATTTGGTAATAAGGTACAAGAAAGGTACTTTGAATAAGGTTGCTGATATGCTTTTAAGGCCTATTATTGGTGTTGTTACTTTACTTAAGAATGATTCCATTGTACATGATAGTTACATAGAACAATATGCATCTGATGATGACTTTAAAGATGTGTATGCTAACTTGAGTAAAGGGAATCATGTAGAGGAAAATGATTATCACATGCATAACAATTTGCTGTTTCATTTGGGCAAGTTGTGTATACCACAGGGGGAGAGGATAAATGTCATGAGAGAAGCTCATTCTTCTCTTATTGCTGGCCACTTTGGTGTGAGCAAAACAATTGCACATCTACAGAGGTATTGCTATTGGCCTCGCATGGTAGATTCTGTTTCAAGGTTCATAAGAGGTTGTTCATTATGTGCTACAAGCAAGCCTAGCAATAGGAAGCTTGGTTTGTATACTCCTTTGCCGGTACCTTCTAGACCATGGGAGAGCATCTCTATGGATTTTGTAGGAGGTTTGCCAACATCTAGGAAGCAGCATGATTACTTATATGTAGTAGTTGATCGTTTCAGCAAAATGTGTATACTTATGCCTTGTAAGAAAACTATAACTGCTGAACAAACTGCTGAATTATTTTTTCATCATGTGTGGATTCACTTTGGTTTGCCTACTTCCATTATTAGTGACAGGGATTCCAGATTTGTGGGGAATTTTTGGTCCAACCTATGGGAGATGATGGACACAAAGTTGAAGAAAAGCACTGCTTTCCATCCACAAACAGATGGACAAACCGAAGTTGTGAACAGAACCATTGTGCACCTCTTGAGAGGTTATTGCAGCAAGCATCCCAAGCTTTGGGATGAACATTTGCACTACATACAACATGCTTACAACCGTGCCAAGCACTCTTCCACAAACACCTCACCGTTTGAAGCTTGTTTTGGTTACTTGCCAAAATCACCTCTTGATTTCATTCTTGAGAAAGATGTCGCCATTGAGGGACATAGTGATATTGACAAAGCTCGTTCATTCATTGAAAGAATTCAGCAAATACATCAGCAAATTCAAGAACAGCTTGAAAAGAGTCAAAGCAAGTACAAGGAAAGACACGACAAGCATAGAGTCGATCACAAGTTTCAAGAAGGGGATGAGGTATGGCTGTGCATTAGTAAGGAAAGGATGCAAGGAGAAGGTAAAAAGTTGAAGCCTATTCGTTATGGTCCATTCAAAATCCTCAAGAAGGTTGGAAATAATGCTTTTCAATTAGATTTGCCTTCCTACATGCAAATGTATTCTGTTGTCAATGTGGAGAACTTACGTTTGTATGAACCTCCTTTGATTGCTGATCATGAAAGTGCTGTTCAGCTGCCATCTATAGAAGATTTCTCGCCAGAATTTTTAGATGAGCTGAAAGAAGATACAATCCTTGACAGAAGGACACGTACTTCAAGGAGGGGCAGTGTAGATTATGTTCGGGTTGGTTTGAAAGGCAGCAAACCGAACAAGGCAAAGTGGATTGAGGTGGACAGAGTGAGGGAGCTGTACCCTCACCTCTTTAACAGGTAATTGAAGGCTTTTGGGGTCCAAAAGCTTCCCAATGGGGAGGCGTGATCAGGTGCTCAAGTCCTAGGTGTTGTAAAAATGTTCAAAATTCAAAGTGCTCAGAACTGGTTCACAGTTGAACGACTGGAAAGTGCTCGTCCTCCCGATTCCGGCGCCGCAAACGGTTCGGAAAACGGTCGCCGTATGAGGGAGATATGGCCAAAACAATATCTTGCCCAAAACATTAGAAAATTGATTTTTTTTAAAAAAATTAAAAAAAGAATATTCCGAAGAATATCCCTTGGAATATTCCAGGGAATATTCTTTCTGAAGCAGCCAATGACAGGCCGCCACGTGGCAGGCCCGGAGGAGGCCACGTGGCCCTGGGTGACGTCAGCAGAAGCATATGGGTGCATATAAAAGTTTGGTGTCAACGTGGTTTGAACCCACGACCTTCCACACAACAGCCGACCACTTTACCATTGGACCACGTCCGTGTTTGTGTTTGAATGGTGGAAACGTTAATTGATAAGGTTTGAAATTGGTATGAGGCGGGAAATAAAGGGGCCAGCCCCTAAGGGCCAGCCCCGCCATTGCATATGACCATTGGCCAAAAACCAGGAGCTTGACCATAACCGCCAGCAAACCACCAGCGCGCAATCCAAGGCAACCGGTCACATGGGCAATTAATAAACTGCAGTTACAGTTGGCGGCAAAGTTGGCGGTGGCGCCAAATTGGGCGGACCCGCCATATTTGGCGGGCCTAACTGGCCTCCACTAAAGATAACTTGAGTTTTTTAAGGGAAACTGGCAGTCTGGAGTAAATGGCCATAACTTTGGCCCAGAAAGTCGGTTTTGAACGAATTTTTTTTTTATTTTGGATGATTTCGACCTTCTGAAGCCATTGGTGCAGGTCTTACAGCCATCAGAGGTCATTTGCATACATTTTGGAGCCGTGAAAGTTCTAGGAGCCACTAGGGGCCAGTATTGGGAAGACTGTACAGGGTTGCAGGTATCCATTGGAGGTGATCCAATAGTCAATCCTGAAGGATTCATGTGTTCTGAATCCATTTCTACCATCTATTTCTCCTGTAGATGCTTCTATTCAGCTGTATTTTCAATTTGAGCATTTAATAAAAACAAGGACAAGCCCATTTGGAGGCTTTGGACCCAGCAGACGTAGCCCTGGAGGGGGTGAACTGCTTTATCAACTTCTTGTGCATATATGGTTGGTTTATTTTGCAGAACAAATTCGTTTTTATGTGTTAAACAGTAAAAAGAAATAATTCTGCTATGCTTAAATGGGTTGTAATCAGCTGAAAAGTTCATGTGTTTCATTTCTGCAAGACATGGGAAGCTTTTAAATATGTTTATTTCTGAATTGAATACCTTGCAAACGAATTTCAAGTAGTTTCATATTCAGATCATGCAAAGAGAACCAAATCTGAAACACCAAAATGAACCGTTAAAACAAGGAAAAGCACACAGACCTTCAATGAACCATGTGATCTAAGTTCAAATGAAGTCAAGCAAAATCCAAACAAGCTAGAAGTGAATTGCCCGAAGCACAGAATAACAAGCTTAAACAACTACTAGATGGGTGCGGAAAACAACCAAAAAGTTGACTGGATAATCAAACCAAAACTTCCCACAGAAGGCTCGACATGCAAAGCCACTAGGTACTCTAGGGCTAAGATACGAAATCGATAGAAATAAGCAAACAACTGAAGGATAAAAGTAACAACCAGTCAAACAAAAGTCCAACACACTCCCAGAAGCTGTAAAAGATATACAAAGACAAAAATCTGAGTTTAAAGAGCTTCCAACAAACAGGCTGGCAAAGTTCACAGGACTGGCGCGACTGTCAGCCTGCAACTTGCGCTATCAAGAAATTGGCGCGAGTTGCTGTGGTGCAACATGCGCCAACTGGCGCGACTGTCAGAGATAAAAACGTGCCAACACAGTTTGCTGACCCAAAAAATAAATAAAAGAACCCAGGGTCTGGTCAACAGTACTGAAACAGATCGAACAGCAGAAAACAACTTCAAAGCTGACCCAGAAAGCTCATTTATACAAGCAGGCAAGAGAAAACTAACATGCAAGACAAACTCCAAGCCGTTCGGTTCATAAACCAAACCGGAGATCGACTGAAGTGGCGTTGATCTACTCCGCTAATGCAAAGCAATAGCATTTCAAAGGCTGCCTGGCCGTGCTTCAAACTCCGTCCAAGGTTTATGAATCAAACAACAAATAGCTCCTCCCCAGCTGAGTCGCCAAATTGTTGGAGAGGTAAATCCCCTCTGCGGACAGAGGCGATCCCACTAGCCCAAAATGGGTCTAGCAACAATCAAATCACGCTACTATGCAAGTTCCTAGTTGCATACTGAAAGTGGATTACGAGAACCAACCTGGAGTCCAACGCTAATGTTGAAGAAGAGTTGATACCCCCCGTTCCCTTGCTCTGGCAGGTCACAATCCTTGCGATCCCCGCGTATGGATACCTGCACTTGCAAAGAACGAAGCGAACACAAGCATAAAATCCACTAAAATACAACTATATTTCAGTCAGAAAGGAAATAAACCAAACATTATCATGATGAACAATGAGATTGGAACCATAACAGTAGTCGTTTATTAATGAATAATCAACAGAGAAAGATACAACCAAGGTTCTGACGTTGAACCTCTCCTCTGGCTGGGCGAGCAGCTATGTATATCTTGCAATAGACCTTCTCTCTCTCAGACTTCCGACAGCATAACCTCCCTATGCTTCAAGACTCTTACTATCACTCAAGACAAGCATAATCACAACTAGCATTCCTCAAAAACTAGCTTGTCTAATGCATGAGGACAGACTTTTATAGATGGAGAAGGGAGGAAGATACAATGCACCAGGACACCCATTGTGGATTGACATTATCTCTGAAAAGCCGTTGCGGATAGATGTCAAGGATAGATGATGACTCTCGACCTCTATCAGATGGATTTTATCCTCAAAAGACTTCGTGATCTGAAGGGAAAAAACATATGGGTGCGCATTTGTCAAAAATCATTACTAAACTTGGTTGGCGCGGGTGTTGTTCTAAGACAGAGCGCCAATGGTCGCACCCCCTTTTGAGCATCTCAGTGATTGGCGCGGGTAAGACATTGTGGACCCGCGCTAATGGGAAAAGGGCACTTTTCAGGGATATTTTGCAGAAGGTGTCTTCAGGGAACATGAAGTACATACTCAGGGGAACATAATGCAAGTGTTTTTAGGTTATGTCACTGTTCACAGGTCCCGAAATGCATCCTCCAATGTACGGAAACAGGGGTAACAGGGACGGTGACCAATGGTGACAAATTACTGTGTAACAACTATACTTCTTAGTCATTCTTGTATTAGCATGCCCAAATCGTAACTTCATCATTCGCATGTAATCCCTCCATCCAACAAAACTTTCCTTGTGCGTACCCCATCATCATGCAGGCGTAGCGCACAACATCAAACTCCAATGCTTGAAAATGGTGGTCTTCAGGGAATTCACACTCTGATTCATCTAAAAATATATCTATGTCAGTCAGACCATCATAATAAGGTAGCTTCCTTACCTCCGATGAAACACAGCGCAGTGACTTCGTCATCATATTAGATCGCAATGTAGATACTTCATGAAAGCGGTTTTTCGAATCCTCTAATTCCTCATCAAAGTCAGAAGTACATGAACTCTCTTGGTCCCATGCGATCCTTCCATCCATTGTTGAATTGATCCAATCCTGATCTCACACTATTATCTTGTGTATTTGATCAAGCTTGTCGTCACTTTCTACATAATTGCGGTTTTGTTCAGTATAGCATGCTCCTTCCACTGGATACAGTGGCACTAAGACCCTAATTGACTTCTTTTCAAAGTTCATTTTCCTCTTCTTCAAATTAATAACTCCGTTCATATCAATAGCCTAGTCGATTCCTAGGAGTGCAGGGTAGGGATTACTATCGTCGACAATTTCTATCACTTCGAAGTCTGCTAATGCACTTGCACCTTCAATATCAATCGTCACACCATACAATCATCCCATGGGGATGATTTTCTGTTGATTCGCCATTCAGAGTTGAATCAGAGACCAATGCAGCGTGGGTCTCCCCATCTGTTCCCATGTCTGTTTCAGTAGAACATTTGCATTGGACCCCAGATCCAAAATTACCTAGTCCATTTCATAATCGTCTATCTGTGTTGTTAGTCACATCTCGCGCCTGTTCGTGCCTTATGCTTACCAATATTTCTTACCACGCATTTTTCACCAGGGATATTTTCGTTATTGGTGCATTTATCTATTAATTCTTGCAGTCCTTCTACAACCTTTCTGTCACACAGTAACTTCATGCAGCTCTCCAAAAAAGGAGTGAGAATGGAAGGATCAACCTCTTGCGTCGCATTGGTCTCTGGTGTCCTTTCCTGGCTTCCTGAGGTGGAGGCCTGAGCAAATCTCTTCTTTTCTTCCATGAATGTTTCTGTAGCACGATTAAGGTCAAAGGTGGATTCTTTCTCAGGAGCTTTGTGAACCCATTCGTCTTCCTCAGGCTGCTTACCTTTATCTACACCAGTCGTCATACCACTTCTTAGTACAATATTAATGCTATGATCTTCCTCGCGGGGCTCTGCTCCCATCATTTGTAAATTCTTTGTAGGCTACTAAGGTTGCGTTTTCTTTTCTTGCGTTTTAGCTATTAGCACCAGACAGTCTTCTATGGCATGGTCGAATTGTCTACAATATTGACATGAAGGTTGTGTAGTGTTCAGGAAATCTCGTGTGAAGTGCCTCGGTTGTCCGTAGTTGTAGTAGGTAACCTAACCACGACCTCTACCACGTCCTCCTCCTCTGCCTTAAAAACCCCCACATTCTCCTCCTGCGCCCTGATTTGGAGACCGAGTTTCTTGTTGCATACGGTAAGTAGGGTTTCTTTCCATCATTAGCTCATAACTTTGACAATGACGCTCATCATGGACCACATATTTACGGAAATTGCAAAACAACTGTTGGGGTGTCTGTACAAACTTCTGCAGCAGGTGGCAATTATCTGTAGCATGTCGTTATGTGACTTGAAAAATAGTGCACCCCAATGCAGATCCTGTGCTCGCCACACTAGGGATTTTGGTGTCAGGGGGGCTGGCTCCCCCCCATAAGATAATTCGCGTATACTAGACAATGATCTTTATCGTGCCCATGGCCCTTGCACTTCAAGCACCAAGCCTCTGTGTGCATTTCTGACTTAATCTACTTATCTTTCTTTAGAACTATAATTCTTGGTGCATTCTCTCCAACTACGAGTGGATCTGTTGTACCCCTAGGTTTGTATCTTGAATAGGTCATGCGTGAAGCTTCATCATGATCTCTAAGGCTTCTGCTTGCGTTGCTATCTTCTGTTGTGACATAGGTATTCTTAAGTGTGGCAAAAGCGACGCTATAAACCAGTCGCGATGCTGGGTATCTGAGATTTTCATGTTAGCCTGCCTGATCTAGCACTTCAACCTTTGATCAAAGTCCCAAGGTGTCTCATCTACTCTCATTCTGATCTCCTTAAATTCAATATCGATTGGTCCTCAGATTTAGGCTTACTAAATTCTTTGTTCAAATCTATCTGAGTCTCTACTAACGATGCATGAGGGTTATCAGCGCAATACTTAATGTACTAGGTTAGTGCACGATCTTGCAAGGTGGTAACCAACTGCGCCTTCTTTATATTACCATCAGTGGTTTGTTGCGTTGTCCATACAACATTCGCAACAAACCTGAATTTCTCCAGATCTTCACTTCCTATTCCTTTGAAGATCGAAATCTTCATTGCGTTTTCCATGGTGAATTATGGAGGCGAATATGTAGGTTAAGGTGTAAGCGGTGGAGGTGGGGCGGATGGATTATATATCCTCGGAATACCTTGAGTTATTAACTGAACATTGCTTTGCGGTGTAGTTAGCACCACCCCTTCGTCGTTGCTTGAAGGAGGTTCAATTAATGGACTATACTCTAGACCTGATCTGTCACTTCTAAAGAATCTACCACTTTGCGTAGCTCCGAACATTAAGGTAATGGCATTACCCGCTTTTCACATAATAGCATTTTAATCCAAGTATTCAATTACCTCAAATACTTACCTCACAGTCCCTTGAAGAATCTTCTCTATAGCTAACTAAGGTGTCAACTGCAAATTCAGTAACAAATCCTCCCAGAATTCGATCAAGCCAATGATCGACAACCCGCGCGATCTTGTTTTCAGATGCCTCTAGTCATCGCACCAATTCTGGAGTCCACACTATAGGACTATCGAGTTTCCACCTCTATTGACGTCTACCAATTTTACTAACCACTCATATAATTCGCATGGAAAAGTACCAAAGAAAATTTCATGTATCTCTGTATAGAGATATCTATTCAACCAATCCTCCTTTGACAAGCATGGATTCCTATTTTCTTGATTCTCAAACTCGTGAATCTTCCGATTTAACCACTTTTCAATCTCTTTCTTAGTCAGATTCCAATGATGCGACATCACACATCTCTTAAATAGATCTCAGTCTCGACAATAGAACCATTTGTTGGCTTAAGGGGTCCTAACCCAGGTTTAGCGTTAGTTGCACCAACCAACAAAACCCTACATTACTAGCCCTTTCAGCAACAACTTGCGTAGTGCAGGTTGCAGTCTCACCCGAAGTAGTATTGAGGGATACTAGAACCAAGTTTCTGCATCCAGAGACTAGTGTGATGTATTTCAATGTCTTAGATCTACTTTCGCGTAGATCTAACCTTCCGACAAAGCTTAAACCCTGAACTCAACCCTAAGTGCTTTCAATCCTTCGTGAAACCAACCAATTTCCTTATTCACAACCTAAGAGCATAGAACTGTCGTCTTCTAGGGTTTCTAGGATCTAGATCTGTCATCACACATACCTATCTTCCTTATCTGAAACTAACTCAGTTTACATCCAGATTTCACATACATCATTCAATCATCTTATTAAGCATAAACATATTCAATTAACCCAATTCGCGTAGGTAAGACACATTAATTCAAGAAAACAATATTCAGAGTGAGATAAACAAATAAATAGGTAAATCACAGATGAAAGTATTTCCAACATATTATCACTCCAAAATTTCTCTAGAGTTGTTGTGAAAGAAATGATAGAGGTAACCACAAACCTACTTTGTAGATTAGGATCTAGCCTTCCTAATGCTCAGAGAGGGCTCTCTCTTTATGATTTAACTTTGTTTAGTTAATTGATTTTAGGCTAGTTATGATTGTACTTGGGTTTTGATTTTGATTTGGTGGTGGGATCACTTATTTAGATGGATAGAGGGATGTTTTTTACCATTGGGCTATGGGGTAAAATGTCAAGCAAATAGGACTGGATTAAGTTATAAAGATAGTGTTTACAGGGCAAGGTAGCTGAGTAAATTCAGATATTAAGGCTGGATGGTGAAGTGGTTTTCAATCGGATCCAAGGAGCAATTAAGGGTTCCTTAAACCGTATAATGAAGAAAGTGAAAGAGATCAACCGGGATGGGAGAGAAATTAAGGATTCTCAGATCCATATATATAAGAAAACATTAAAATGATTAACTGTTCAAGACAGAGTGTACTTAAACAAATTCTGAAATAAATTTCCAGTTAATTCATTCAATTTAGATAACATGCAAGTTTGTGAAATACATAAGAAAATAACAATTTGAAAAAAGAAAATACTTCACTGAAGTAGCTCAACACATGAATCCTATAATGTAATCTCTTTATTACTTAGTCCAGTATGCTGACTTGAAAAAATGGTATAGTGAACCCTCAGGTTACAGATCAATACAACTATAGAAATGTCTAGCAATCCATACTCTATACTTCAAATTTATGTAGTATTTATACAAAAATAGTTTACAAAATATCTCAAATTGTCTTGGGAATTAATCTAGGAAAAAAGAAATATTTTCTTGCAAGAAGATAGAGACATATATTCAACTGATGTAAGCTATCCCTGTTTATTTGGTTGTGTTGTCTTTATGCTTTGATCTTTTGCTGTTTACTCTCCTTTATTATTGGTCTTTTATGCTAGCTGTTCTTTTTACTTTTCCCTTTCAACTGATACACTTTCACCTGATACTCTTTCATCTAGTCGATCTGTCACTTTTATTTCACTGTGCTGCTTTCATTTTTACTATGCATTTTTACAATAAGTCATTTAACTTTTCCCACGTGTCCGCATTCGGTAATGTTATATTTACCATTTCTCTGTAAATTTCATCTACTTCTGTGTACTTAGCAAAGGTGGGACTCTTCACAAAAAGGTGTTTTACCTCATGCTAGAGGTAAAATAGGTTCTCAAATGTTTGATACAGAACCTTTCCCGTAGGCATTCCCCTCATAGAGGAATTATTGGCTTGATCTCTTGCCACCTCTCTAATTCTCCTATTGTAGTCTTCCTGCGGCATCAATTTGTCATTTATCACCAAAGGATCTGACAAACCTTTTTGCCTTGAAACATTAAACTTTACCATGAACTTGTCTATAGCCAGCTACATTGTTTGGCATTTTTCCTCAAGATTCATCATCAAATTCCTCTTGGTGAGCACATTTTTCACCTCTAGTATGGTGTCAGTCTTGTCAGCTATGTCCAGCTCCTGCAATTCATATTTGTTTTTAGAGTTAAGGAAGTGGATTAATCTGGTGGCTTCTTCAGGCATGTCTCCAAGTTCAACCTTAACTCTTTGAATTGCTTCTGTAGCCTCTTTAACTAAGTCATTTTGTTCAAATATGATTTGTATAGATGGAAAAATATCATTGACAAAGCCAATGATATTGGCCCATAGCTATTTTTTAGCTTGGCCAAGTGGCTCCTTTAATGTCACTTCTTTTTCCAAACTCTTCATTCTTTTAGTCAACTTGGTTGACTTCTGAACTTCATCCTTATGCATAATTTGGGAAATTTTATTCTCATCGTCCAGAATCCTTAACTGTTCTTTGAGTCTATTTATCTAAGAGGCCTGAATGGACATGTCCTCCATTGCCTTGACCAATTTGTTTGCCTCATCACTTGGCTGAGATGTTGCTATTGTCAAACCTGTTGCTAATGTAGATGTTGTTGTAGCTAGAAGTGTTGTAGCCAGTGGAGCTGTGGGGGCCAATGAAGCTACCAAGGTTGATGGAACTGTTGTAGTCACTACTGGAATGGAAGTGGCAGTGGTTATCTCAAGGCTGGCCTGTTTCAGTTGTATTAAGTTGTCCAACTGCTTCTCCTCTTGCTGAGTTTGGCTTTCAAGGACTTCCTTTGTCTGTGGATGCTCTAAATGAGGCAGCTTCATTTGATTCTTAAAAGAAACAATATCCTCATTCTTCTTCTTTATTAATTTCTCAATAGCTTTGACATCATTGGGATTATACCCAAGCTCAATCACCAAGTCTTCCAATGACTTGATTCTGTTGTCCTTGGACTGTGAGGAGGCCTTTTCCAGCTTGTACTGTTTAGTGATATTATCCAATGAACATTGAAGTTTGTGCACAGTCATAGCTTTATTTGTCATGGTGGAATATATCATCTCACCTGCTTGCTTATGGAACTCAATTTGGTCAATGGGGTGAACATCCTTGTCCAAAACTTCAAAATATGTTTTCTTATAGTCTGCTGATGATCTTGGTTGGTTGCTGGAATATAGGTTGCATGAATGTCATTTGCATCTTCCTAGTCTTAATGTCAAACGCTGACATTAACCTATTTTGATTGGCAGATGTTTGCTTGAAGTACTGGGCATAAGTCTCAGCCTTCAATGCCTCATTCCTCAACTTAATTTCTTTGTGTTTCTCTTTAACATCTTTCTCTTTATCCACAGGCTTGTTGGATGAAAAGACCTCAATGTTGAGTTGTTTCTCAATAAGTTGGGTGTTTGAGGTAGAAGGCTGGTGTGTTTCTTCTAAAGATGTTGGGCTTTTATTCCTTCCAACCATTGTTTCAGTGTCAGTAATTTCCACTATGTCAATGGTGTCTTCTTGTTCTGTTACAGGATTAAGCTTGGGCCTCTTCTTGTAACTAATCTCAAATTGTTCATCTGTAGTGTCTATTACTGAACTAGAACCTTCTTCCCTGGTTCTTTTCACATTCCCGTCTTCATTTGCTGGAGTTTGTAGGATGAGAGTAATATTCATCTGTTCTTCTAGGGCTGGAACCTTCAGAAAGGAACTAGTATCAATCTAATTTTCCACATCTATCAAAGTATTCTCCACATCTACTACAATATAGTCCATATCTATCAAAGTGTTTTCCAATCATTCAGACTGGTTGGCAAATCTCTTAATATCTGGCCTGGGATGATGCATGAAAGGACCCAATTTGACTTTGAGGCTTAGTTTATTTATGATTCCATGAGGGTCATGTTGCCACATAAAACTATTCTTGAAATTCATAAGCTGAAAAATTTTATTTGCCTCTGGTCCAGGTTCCCTAGTATTACAAATAAAGGGTCCCAATTGATTTTTCATTTTGAACTGGATCTTCTTCCTAACTGATAGGAAATTGACTTCATCAGAGTTTATAATCTTCCTAAAGTACTCTAATTCAAATATCCTCATGGGGATGTATTTGGGCAGTTTGTAGGGAGCAAGTTGGCATCCATATATCCTAATCTCTCTGTGGTGCTGGTATAGGTACCAATCTCCCACTCTATTGTTCTTTTCCAACTGTAAAACTCTTTTAATCTCTTGACTGATCCTGGGCTGATAGCTACTGGTTAGCATATTTATAACTGGATGGACAAATGAATCAATGAAGTCTTTATAGGAAAAAATAGTGGAGTATTTTTGGATCAATGGTGTCCAATAGATGACAGATCTTGGATTGCCTTTGGTGTCTAAATTTTGGATGCTGACAGGAAATTTGTCTGATTGGAAGTACAAGAACATATGAAATAATACTGATGAATATTTAAAGACTCTCTCAGTTGGTAATTTGATAAACTGCTCATGGATTATGTCTGCTATGAACTGAGCATAGTTGTAAATTATAGCAGGAGGCTTGCCTGGGCAAAAGATAGAAAGGAAAGCAAGGACAACCTCATCCACATGTTCATCTGTGGTGTACCCTAGAATGCAAGAGAGCATGGTTATAATTTGTCTGCCTCTCTTAGAAAAAATGGTGGCAGCATATGGAGGACTATTTGTTGGAGTATGAGACTCCTCTATGATGAAAGTTTGAAAAATCTGGGCCATCTTGGGAAGGTCTAACTTGGTATAGAGGTCAAGTAAGCCTTCAATTGAAAGTGGGGTCTCATTTGGGCTTGGTTGGATTTGCAACATTTGATTAATGGATTCTGCAGTGATGGTGAATAAAACTTGCTAGTCAGGGGTGACTATGGCTCTTTGACTGGGAATGTAGCAAGCTTGGCAGAAGTGGATGATTTCTGGGAATGGGTGTACTTCTGGGAACAAGTACTTGGGAAAATTGGACTCCCATAGGTGAATGTCATCATTCTAGTTCAAAAACTTGTCTTTACTCCAACAGTGGAGTTTTAGTAGGTAGGCAGGGGTACTAGTGTCCTTGATTTGAAATTCTCTGTCGGCTAATGCAAGGTGGTCAATATCCAGGTGAGGGGTTTGTAGGAATCTTACATCCAAAGAAATTTGAGAAGCCATAATTGGGTTAATTTAACTGAATTAGTCTTTATGTGGCTTTGGGAATGAGGTCAGAAACTCTGGAATAGTGGGGAGGGCAATAACAGTTTGTAAAAAAGGGTTTGGGTGAACAATAGGCTTCTCTTCAGTTTAGGAAGGTTTTTTAATTAATTTAATTAATTAACCATTCAATAATTACTATGCATTTTTCAAATTCACAGGGCCATTCTGGTTTTTCCAAGAATACCTAGAAATTGGCGATTTGGTGCACAAACGGGTTTCTGTGGTAGCTGCAGAGGGTACTGACGCTTGAACTGGATATTTTTTGCTTCAATTTGGTGTCCACAACGTCTTCAGGTGGAAATAGGTGGCTAAATTGGTTGTTCAGAGGTTCAGGGTGTCACAATTGGCTTAGTAGAGTTTTACAACAAAAATGAGCGAAAAGAGTAAAATGGGGCATTTCGGCCTTTTAACCGATAACAATTATATTTTGGCATGGAAATTATTGAATGAACAATGGGAAGTTTTTGGTTTAGGTGGGGAGGTGGTTTTGTGCAATATCGCACCGCTTTTGGATGGCGAGTGGTATTTTTCACGAGCATGCGATATAACCTGGTGCCACCACGTAGCAGAACAATGCCCAACCAAAACTGTGAATCTCGCGTGCTCTCGGGCCGTTAACAGTTGGACAATGAATCTGTGAGATATGGCTATGTGCCATTGGATATGGGGGTGGGAGATCAGAGGGATATCACGCAGTTGAGTTGCATGGACGGAGTCGGGAAAGTGGTTGGCGGGGCCCGAGGTTTAATTACAAAGAATTGTAATTAATTAACAAATAATGTCGGGATTTTTAATATAAGATGGTTAATAAAGGTGGGACCATAGGTTATATGGCTGCATTTTTCAACTTCACCAAGGGTTGGTGGGTTAAAAAGGGTGTCGAGGAATATTAACATGGGGGAGTAATAAAGTGGGACTTTAGGAAAAAACTTAGTCTAAAGGGTTTTTGTGGGTTTTTTAGGGGAAAAGGAAATTAATAAGGGGGGAAAGTATTATTTGTGATGGAAATGTGTTTCACACCAGGGAAAAGGGGTTTTGGGAAGGGGGAATGATTTTTGAAGGGTAAGGTGTAAGGAAATGTGTGGAACAAAGGGATAAAAGGTGAAAATAGAGGAAAAGGGTTTTTTACAAGAAATGAAGGGATAATGAGGGGAAATTAGCAAATAAGTATGTGGGTGTCTAGTGAAATGAGGGGAAATTAGTAAACAAACTTTGATGAATATCCTTTCTTTTTCATAATTCCTCTTGCACATGAAACATAGGATTAAGCATAATGAATGTGCTTTTGACTTAGCAACCTTGTGCACTTTGCAAAACTTCTTCCACCTACCCTTTATTTACCCTAACATTTTCTCTTCATTTCAATGGGTGCATTTGAGCTTGTTGACCCTTTATTTCCTTTTCTTTTGATAAGAAAACTATCTAATTGTAACCTTATAACTTCCAATGGCTTATATTAAACTAATGAGCTCATTATTATTCTCTACCTAACTACTGATCTATCAAGATTAAACAGTTTGGCGAGATCTTTATTCTCTATCTATCAACATGAAATTTAAAGCATGAATGAGTTAGATTAAACTATTTGACCATCATGAATTGTGGAATTTTTGACAAGCTGCACACAACTTTATTTGCAAAGTAAAGTAAAAAGGTAGTGGCATTTGAATTTGCACACTTTCATGATCTATTTTATCTCCTTTTTTATGGGGTTCATATTTTCACTTTTTTTTTATATATTTTTTTCTTTCTTTTTGTCATTTTATTATTCTTTTAGGACATACCCTCTTTACATTTTTTAATTTTTTTAATATGGAAAACATTTTGCAAAAAGCAAAAGTATGTACAATATTACAAGACTAGCCATAGCTAATTCAAAATTATGAAACCTATTATTATAGGACCCTAAAAGTGGCTCCACATGGGGATGGCATTTGCTAGTGAAATGTCAAGAACTTTAATATCAGTAGCCTTTGAAATTTTGACTGTGGTGGCCTTGTAACTACTCCTCTGTAATCTTCTTTATTCATACATATGATGGTAAACCTTTCAAAGCTCAGGGCCTTCTCTTCGGGCTTCAGCCTCAAAAGATTACCATCCAATCCAATCTAAACTTTGCAATGTTATATACAATGATCAAAATAAACAAATGAACTATTGTTAATATGTGGGTAAGTAGTGCTTCAACATTCTACCATTGACTGGTCCTCCTGGTAGATCCATTCCATCTAACTATCTCAAGAAAAATGCATTATTACCTCTGTAACCATAAATTATATAAGGGCCTTGCCTTAGGAAATAAAATTTACCATGTTTGCCCTTCTTTTCTCTTCTAGAATCCTATTTGAGTACTTTATCACCTATGTAAAAATCATCAGCTTTGGTTTTTTTGTCAAAAATCTTTTTGGTTTTATCCTGGATCACTTGTGATTTGATATAGACTTTTTCTCTGGTTTTTTGCAAGTGTATTGTCTGATTTATCCTCCTTTAGATATCATTTAGTAAAGTAATTAGTAATTAGTGGCTGTCAAAATCCATTTAGTAAGGTAATCAGTGGCTGTCAAAATCCATTTATGCTGGGTTGAGGAGGATGGGTGAATTTCCCCATTGAAGTCTAAACCCCATTGTTGAAAAGGAATTTATGTGGAGATGGGTTTGAGAGGTAATGGTAAGAGTTTCCTTTTGCCCTCAAATATTTGGCACTTGTGACAGGAGGTCACATGTTTATTGACATATGAAAAAAGGGTGGGCCAGTAAAAACCCGCCCTTAAGATCTTATCAGCAGTTGTTTTCCAATACAAGTGTCCTCCACAATCTCTTGCATGAAATTCTTGCATAACTTTGTGAACTTCATCTTTCAATAAATAATTCAATAAAATGTCACCATTATCTTTCCAAAATAAAGCATTATCTATGATACAATATTTCATTGATTTCATTTTCAAAAATCTACTTTTAGTTCTAGATAAACCAGGAGGAGCTTGTAAGTTTAGTAAAACAAATATAATATCTGCATACCAGGGTGAATCTATGAAAGCTTCACTGATTTGTGGAGTCGCCATCTCTTCCTGATCATCTAGGGAACCAATGAAATTTATATCTAAGGCCTGATAGTTCGATTTAGCCATGAGTTTAGCTAAACCTTGGCCTTTGATAAGTTTTGTAGGCTTTATTTCTATGTCATATTCCAAAATAGTGGCAATCCATTTGCCTCTCTTTCCTTCAGGCCCATTCTGTGTCAGAATGTCCTTTACTACTGAATTTGGAACATAAGAAATGATATGTGAATAAAAGATGTACACTCTAAAATCTTTAATAGCTTTTACTAAAGCAAATACTTGTTTTTCCATTATGTTGTACTTTAGTGTAGCATCTCTCAAAGATTTACTGAAAAATGCAATAGGCTGCTCATAACCTTGATCATTCTTTGCAACGAGACTGCTGCAATAGTATGTTATGAAGCAAAATAAAAAATTATAAAATCCTTTTGGAAATCAGGACTTATGAGGACTGGTGTTTTAGTAAGGGTTTCTTTGATTGCCTCAAAAGATTGTTTAGCCCCTACTGTCCACTTAAGTGCTGAATCTTTTTTTAACATATTATTTAACTCTTTGATTAATTCTACTAAATTTGAAATGAATCTCCTAAGAAAAAATATTTTGCCTAAAAATCACTGTAATTATTTGATGTTTCTAGGATGAGTAATGTTCAGGATTACATCTATTCTAGCTGGATATACTCTAATTCCATCTTTTGATGTTATGTGTCCCAATAGTTTACCTTCTTCTAGACCAAAGAGTGTCTTTTTGGGATTTAAGGAAATGCCAAATTTTCTACATTTAATGAAAACTCTTTTTAGGTGATCTAGATGTTCATTATCTGATTTGCAAAACACTGTGATGTCATCTTGGTAAACAACTAGAAAGTCATGGTTTTCTTTTGCAAAAGCTATGTCCATATCTCTTTGGAATGTTGCTCCATCATTCATTAATCCAAAAGGGATCTTGAAATACATGAAAGTACCCCAAGGAGTAGTAAATGCAATCTTTGCTTAATCCTCTGGTTGAGCTAAGATTTGGTTGTATCCAGAAATGTAGCCTGTAGAATTCCTACAGAAACTCTAATAGATCTAGAATTCTAGTTAAATTAAACACAAGTAATTTGCTGATATTCAAGAGAGGAGAGAGAGAATTTGCTCCATAAAATCAATGTATTAAATTAATGAACAATAGTAATACATGAAAAACCAAACCTCTAATCCCAAAGGGAGGTGGTTATATAGAAATTGCCGAATCTAGAAAACTAGGAAAAAACTAGTAAAAGACTAGAAAAGGCTAAGAAAAGCTAAAGGGGGGCCTAAAATAGCAACAATGACTGAAGACAACCTATGTCAACTATCTGCCATGAGGAAAGCATGAGGAGGGGCACATTTCCCAAGGAAGGCAACTTTAAAACATGCTAAAATGGTTTAAGGGACCAAATCCCTTGATTTCAGGGGGAATCTTCATGTGGGGCACCAATCCTCAAATAACTCAAGTGGATGAGGTGTGGTTAGGTGTGAAAATGCACTTAGATGTCTAAATGGTTTAGGAAAGTGTTTGGACCAATATTTCCATAATATTAAGCCTTTAAATGCAAAAAAAAGGGAAAGTTGGTCCACCAAGCTAGTTTACCAAAAACCAAGTGTGAATAGTATTTTTAGTGCATGTGGCTAAGTCAAGGATACTTAGGATAAAAAATAAATATAGATGTTAGGATTATATTCCAACACCCCCCCTTCATCCTAACTCACTTATCTAAGATGAGTCCCGGCCAAGATGCCATGTTAGGTACTTAGGTACAATAAAGATCCTCATAAAATGAAGAAAGAGGGAAAACTTTGTGGGAACATCCCCCACACCCCTCCTCCCAAAAAAAAAGAGGAAAAAAGGGCTAAGTGGCCAGAAGGGCCTACTCAGATGTCTCCACCACTCCAAGCATAGCTCTCAGTTTTGAAAAATTCTTTTCAGTGAAAGACTTGGTGAAGATGTCTGCAACTTACTGCTCAGTGGGGCAGTACTGTAGTGATATGACTCGGTCACGGATCAGCTCGTGGATGTAATGCATGTGAATATCAATGTGCTTGGTCCTCTACCTCTGAACTGGATCAATCGATATCTGAATGGACCCCTGATTGTCACAAAATATGACAATCGGAAGTGGATACTGAATACCAAACTTGGAGAGAAGCCCCTACAACCAAACAACCTGTGTAGCTGCATTCACTACACCTCTATACTCTGCCTCGGTTGTAGATAAAGAAATCGTGGATTGCTTCTTACTAGACCAGAAAAAAGGCCCTAAACCAAAGTTGAAAACATAACCAGGGATGGACTTGCTATCTATACCGTCGCCAGCCCAATCAGAATTTATGTACCCAATCAGTGAAAGTGGGCAATCTGCAGCATAAAAGATGCCAAAACAGGAAGTACGTTTCACATATCTAAGGATTCTCTTTACAGATTTCCAATGAAGCTCATGGGGCTCCTACATATATCTAGAACAAACTCCTACTACAAAATATATATCAGGTCGGGTGTGAGTAAGATACAGCAAACTCCCAACCAAATTTTGATACAGTCTACTTTCCACCAAAGGTGTAGTACCCGCATCCTCAAATCTAATCATCGAAAGAAAGGGAGATATGTTGCTGGCTTGCATTTTGTCATCTGAAAGCAGAAAAGTAGATCTGATGCATACTTAGACTGTGCCATGTTGATCCCTGAAGTAGACTGAGAAACTTCAAGACCAAGAAAGTAGTGCAACAACCCCAAATCTTTCATGGAAAACCGATCACGCAATGCTGATTTTGCCGAATCAATCGCTGAGGTAAGGTTCCCTGTCATTAGTAAATCATCTACATGAAGTACTATTGTTGGGTGTGGAGCCTGATTATCTTATGTATTCAAAGGTTTCAACTGAATGTATACCCCAGGAAGACTGTACACCCCTCCACGCGCGGGGGTCCGAGGGGCCTCATCCCCCCCCCCAACCCCCGGTTGGGGGGTCTGGGGGCCAGCAGTCCCCCTGCAGGGGTTCGGGGGCAGCGCCCCCAAAGCTAAAAATATATGTAAAATTACCTTGTTAAAATCTAGTAATTTCTAGTCAATCTAGGCCATTCATTAGGCAGATTATCTGACGGTAGAAGTTATGTTTAATTTAGGGTTTTTTGCCCTAGAAGGCAACCCCTCACTATATATGAGGGAATTGTATTGCGTCTATGAAGATCTGTATTCTGAGTGAGGAAGAGAGAGGAGATTGAGAGCGAAGAGGGTGTTACAGCGGATATACTATAGGTTGTATCTCTTTAGTTTGCTGGATAATATAATAAAAGAAGGACTTGCTGTTTCTTCGTGGATGTAGCCCAAACTGGGTGAACCACGTATATCTGTGTCTCTTTTGTTTTATGCGTTTTCTGTGTTTATATTTCTGCAATGTTTTATGTATTCCATTGCTCCATAATATATAATTTTCTAACAACTATCAGCAAAAGGGAATCATCATGTTGTAACAAATAAACATTCAGATCATATTTGCATCAAATGAATCCAATGGAAAGTAGGAAAGAATCCATCTTTGCATACCAGGCTCTGGGAGCCTGTTTTAGGCCATGCAAATATTTCTTTAATCTGCAAACGAGGGAAGAGTTCTGAATGTATCCCTGTGGCTACTCCATATATATATCCTCCTTGAGATCTCCATGAGGAAATTCACTCTTCACATCCATGTGATGAACTTCCCATCTGCGAGAAGCAGCAATGGCTAAAACTAGTCGAATGGATTCCATTTTTGCAAAAGGTGCAAATGTCTCTGTGTAGTCTATGCCATGTATCTGTGAGTATCCTTTTGCAACAAGTTGAGCTTTGTACTTTTTGATCTCACCACATGCAACAATATTTGTATGATAGATCCATTGGCATCGAACAAGCTTTCTTCCTTTCGAAAGTGGAACCAAGTCCCATGTGTTGTTTTCCATGAGAGCAAAGTACTCTTCATCCATGGAAACCTCCCAAAGCGGGTTTCCAGTAGCCTCAGAGTGTGACTGTGGATCTGAACCAAGTGTTAGATAGCAATGTATGGGAAGCAATGGTTCGATGGCAGCCAGGGCTTGAGGAGCCCTAAAAAAAATTGTGATCTAGTCCTTCTCGCATCCGCAGGATCACCAACTAATTCACCTGCATCTTGCAGGGTTTTCTCTGCCCAAGTTGGCAGCTGAGTTGGACTAGACATGACCTGCTCCTCATCCTCTGAATCAGACCCAAGAGGCTTCTCTGATGGATTCTATGAAGTGCTTGAAGAAGTTTCAGACTCCTCCTCATTAGTGGCAACAAGCGGTTCCTCGGCAGGGTTTGCTGAAAAATCATGCAGTGGTTCTTCTTCAAACTTCACACTTCGAGCTACAAGGAACTTTTTAGTGTGAGAGTCCAACAATCTATATCCTTTGACACTGTCAGGATATCCAAAAACGATACATTCAACACTTTTAGGCTCCAAATCCTTCCTCTTATCTGTCGGAATGTAAGCCGATGCTTGTGAACCAAAAAAGTGCAAGTGCAACACTTTCGATTTCTTACTGGTCCAACATTCAAATGGAGTGGTGCCTTTGAGCGCTTTGTGAGGAATGCCGTTCTGAATGTATGTTGCACAATTAATAGTTTCAGCCCATAGCTTAGGAGCTAATTATTTGGACTGTAGCATACAATTGGCCACCTCTTTTAACAACTGGTTTTTCCTCTCCGCGACACCATTTTGCTGTGGTGTATATGGCACTGTGTGTTGTAGCTGTATACATGCATCAATACCAAGTTGTTGCACATCTTTGTTGACATACCCCCCCCCATTATCAGTATGGAGTATCTTAATCTTACACTTAGACTCATTCTCAGCAAGTGCTTTAAATTCTATAATGTAGGTTTTAACCCTATACAGAAAATTACCTGCATACGAATTCTTAAACAAAGAAAATAAACAACGCGAGAGCATAACCCATAAAACACATATGCACAGAGATTTTTCCCTGGATCCCAAAACCGGGACTACCAGCTTGATTTTTCATTATGTTCCTTTCAATGTTACAATACATATTTATACATGCCGAAGCATCCAATACCATGGACCGAAAAACCATTGCGTCCAATACCATGTGCGAAAATCATGCACAAAACCATAGGTAGGTTCGCCCAACCTAATATAGGGTCCAAAAAAAAATTTCCCGGGGCGCTGCCCCGGACCCCGTAGAGGGGGGCTACCCGCCCCCCTCAAACCCCCCAGCCCTGAAACACCCATTGTTTCTCTACACCAAGAGAACTTCTCAGAGCTCACAGATTTTGTCAATGCATCTGCAGTATTCTTCAAAGTGTCCACCTTTACCAGCAACACCTTTTTGTCTTCTATCATATCCCTCACAAAGTGATACTGAACATCAATGTGCTTTGTCTTTGAATGATAAGCAGGGTTCTTTGCTAAGAAAATTGCACTTTGGTTGTAATAGTCTATTCTTATAGCTCCATGTACTAACCCCATACTTGAACACAATCTCTGCAACCAAACTGCTTCCTTGCTTGCATGAGTGGCTGCCATGTATTCTGCCTCTGTAGTTGATAGTGCCACTACAGATTGTTTCTTACTCATCCAACTGACTTCACCTCCAAATAGGTTAAACACATACCCACTTGTAGATCTTCTCTGATCCAGATCTCCAGCCCAGTCTGCATCAACAAAACCATGAATATTCAACACTCTGTCCAATCCTGGTCTTCCTTGGTAGCACAAACCATAATCACTAGTGCCACGCAAATACCTGAAAACCCGCTTCACTGCTGTCCAGTGCTCCTTCCCAGGTTTTGACATAAACCTGCTCAATACTCCCACTGCATGTGCAATGTCTGGTCTAGTACAGACCATTGCATACATTAGGCTACCGACTGCACTTGCATATGGAACACGGGAAATGTCCTCTTCCTCTTCTTGTGTCTTGGGACACTGTTCAGCAGATAACCTCACACCTACAGGAATAGGAACCTTCACCGGTTTAATATCCTGCATATTAAACCTCTGCAGTATTGTCTCGACATACTTCCTCTGGTTTAACCAGAGCTTCCTCTTTGCCCGATCTCTTTTAATTTCCATGCCCAAAATATAGTTTGCAGCACCAAGATCTTTCATGTCAAATTTGGAGGACAATTGGGTCTTCAAATCCTGGATAATTTCTTTGTCATTTCCAACCAACAACATATCATCCACATACAAGACCAGATAAATAACACGGTCACCAATTAATTTAAAATACACACAATGATCTGCTTTGCTTATGGTGAAGCCAAGTCCCCGTATAAATGTATCAAATTTCTGATACCACATCCTTGGTGACTGTTTTAACCCATACAGAGACTTCTTTAACTTTCATACCAGTTCTTTCTTACCCTTCACCGCAAAGCCTTCAGGTTGCTTCATGTAGATTTCCTCTTCCAAATCCCCGTGAAGAAATGCTGTCTTCACATCCATCTATTCTACCTCAAAATCAAAAGCAGCAGCAACAGATAAAAGTAATCTAATAGAAGCTACCTTGGCAACAGGAGAAAAAATATCACCAAAATCAATTCCCGGCACCTGGGAATAACCTTTTGCTACCAACCGAGCTTTGTATTTCTCCACCTTTCCTTCTGCATTAGTCTTCTTCTTGAACACCCATTTGCTGCCAATGGGTTTCCTTCCAGCCGGCAACTCTACCAGATCCCAAGCCTCATTTTTGTGCAAAGATGCCATTTCATCAACCATGGCCTCTTTCCAGAGTTTTCCATCCTCTGAATCTACTGCTTCCTTCACAGTTCTGGGATCATCATCAGTAACAGACAAAGCAAAATTTGAACTGAAAGCAGATGGACTATACCTTTCTGGCTGCCTTCTTTCTCGACCTGATCTTCTCACAGCTGGAGTTAGTGGCTCTTCATCTTCTGATTCCTCCTCTGCTGCAGAGTCTGATTCTTCCTCCTTTGGCTCAAACTCTATCTTCTCAGGTTCCTTTGGTTGGACTTCATGTTGAATAACATCTTTTACCTCTCTGAACACCACATCTCGGCTGTACACAACCTTCCGTGTGACTGGGTTCCAAAGCTTATAACCCTTTAAACCATCCTTATACCCAATAAAGATGCACTTTTCAGATTTATTATCCAACTTGGTTCGTTTCTCCTTTGGAACATGTACATATGCATCACATCCAAATACCCTCAGATGTGAAAGAGAGGGTTTCTTACCAGTCCATACTTCTTGTGGAGTCTTATCCTCCAACGCTGATGAAGGTGATCTGTTGATCAGGTAACATGCAGTATCCACCGCCTCTGCCCAGAATTCCTGTCCTAGCCCGGCACCACTGAGCATGCTTCTTGCCCTTTCCATCAACGTCTTGTTCATTCTTTCTGCGACTCCATTTTGCTGAGGTGTATATGGAGTAGTCTTCTGCCGTGCTATACCACACTTCTTACAAAATTCTTCAAATTCCTTGCTGCAAAATTCTCCACCATTATCTGTCCTCAACACCTTTATCTTCTTCTCTGTCTGATTTTCCACCAGAGCCTTAAATTCTTTAAACCTGTCAAAGACTTCAGATTTCTTCTTAAGGAAATATATCCATGTATTTCTTGAGAAGTCATCTATGAATGATACATAGTACACAGACTTACCCAGTGATGGGACCTTCACAGGTCCAAACACATCACTGTGCACAAGCTCTAATATCTGTTTCGTCCTCTTACCACCAGAGGGGAAACTCACTCGATTCTGCTTTCCATACACACAATTTTCACAGAAATCAAAATCCAGAGAGCTATCATTCATACCTTCTACCATACCTTTACCATGAAGTATTCGAAGGCCCTTCTCTCCAATATGTCCAAGCCTTTGATGCCACAACATGGTCTTCTCTCCAGAGACCACTAGATTTTCTACTCCATTTTCAGGAACCATAGAACTATTGCACCCATCAACAACAGTGCTACCTTGCAGTTTGTACAGAGTTCCAATCCGAACTCCCCGCATCAATATCAGTGCTCCTCGAACCATCTTGCAGGTATCTTTCTCGAACACCGTCTTTACACCTGCATCATCCAACTTGCTTACAGAAATCAGATTTCTGGCCAATGCAGGAATATGTAGAACACCCGGAAGTGTTCTAACCCTTCCACCTTGCAACTTCAACTTTACTTTTCCCCGACCAATGATTCTAGTCTTCCTATCATCTCCTAAGAAGACATCACCACCATCGTATTTCTCATACTCGCAGAACCACTCTCTATGGGGAGTGAAGTGAAAGGATGCACCTGAGTCAATCAACCATGCCTCATGATCTACATGTGTACTTGAAGAAGCCAAGTACACATCCCCACCTTCATCGGAGGTGGTTTTCGCCTCTGCAGAAGGAGCATCATCAGATCCCTTTCCTTTATCAGGAGCTTTAGATTTACAATCCCTTCTGAAGTGTCCTTCCTTTCCGCATTTCCAGCACACCACCTTTGTAGGTTTTCCTGGAGATTTAGATCTCCCTCTAGATTTAGATCTCCCACTCGATGACTTATTTTTGTTTCTGTTCTGGGACCGTCCTCGTACAGACAAGGCATCACCATTCTGGTTGTCCATATTCTTCCGTCTCATCTCCTCCGTCAGCAAGGCTGAGACTATTTCATCAAACTGCAAAGCAGTTGCATTGCTACCTATTGCAATAACCAGACTATCCCACGAATCTGGTAGAGAACACAATAGACTGATGCACTTATCTTCATCTGAAATTTTAATATCAACAGATAATAACTGACTTACCACAGTATTAAACGCATTCAGATGCTCTGTCACCGAGTCTCCATCTTTCATCCTCAGGTTATACAGCTTTTTCCGCAGGAACAATTTATTCACCAGAGACTTAGATTGGTACAAAGTCCCTAACTTGACCCACAAAGCCTTCGCCGTAGCTTCCCTTGATACATTCAACAATACTGAATCTGAGACACACAATCGTATTGTGCTCTTTGCCTTCCGATCCAACTTCTTCCATTCTTCATCGGTCACTCCCGATGGTTTAGTACTCGGATCTACCGCGATCCACTGATCTTTATCCACCAACAGATCCTCCATCTTGAGTTTCCACAACTCAAAATTCTGACCATTGAACTTCTCAATCTCGATCTTTCCACTGCTCGCCATCTTCTTTCACCACCAGAATCGATCTCGCAGATCTCCCATTGAACAGGGTCTACCACAGGCCCGAGCGAAACCCCTCAGCAACAAAGGCATCCCCTTGAAGCCAAAACAGCTCTGATACCAAATGTAGGTTTTAACCCTATACAGAAAATTACCTGCATACGAATTCTTAAACAAAGAAAATAAACAACGCGAGAGCATAACCCATAAAACACATATGCACAGAGATTTTTCCCTGGATCCCAAAACCGGGACTACCAGCTTGATTTTTCATTATGTTCCTTTCAATGTTACAATACATATTTATACATGCCAAAGCATCCAATACCATGGACCAAAAAACCATCGCGTCCAATACCATGTGCGAAAATCATGCACAAAACCATAGGTAGGTTCGCCCAACCTAATATAGGGTCCAAAATTTTTTTTCCCAGGGCGCTGCCCCGGACCCCGTAGAGGGGGGCTACCCGCCCCCCTCAAACCCCTCGGACAGGGGGGGCTTCCGCCCCCCTCTAACCCCCCGTTTAACTACGTAGGTTAGTCATGGAAAGAATATAACACAACCCAACATATAAGGCATTCAAATACCCGATTTTAATTTCAAAAAAATACCCAATTAAAGCGAGAGAAATCATCTATGAAGGTGAGTACATATCGAACCTTACTGAT
This sequence comes from Pinus tabuliformis, assembly GCA_031772625.1. Lineage (NCBI taxonomy): Eukaryota > Viridiplantae > Streptophyta > Pinopsida > Pinales > Pinaceae > Pinus > Pinus tabuliformis. Next base: position 1,992,009,214 of record CM062819.1, on the reverse strand, counting down.
TGAAGGCTGCGGGAATGGGCCTATGATGTCATTTTGAATCAGCCCAAGAGGTGAAGAAGCTATATGTGCCTTTGCTTTCTCAAAATTTTGCTCCAGATGCTTGCCAAGAATGCATCCTTGACATACATCGCTTGTGAATTTAATAGCGGGCAATCCTTCTACCATGTTTTCCTTGCTGAGTTCATGCAAGTACTTATAGTTTAGATGGCCAAATATTTCATGCCATAACCTGCTGATATCATTAGATTGTGACAGAAATACAGTGCTAATATATTTGGGAACAAAGTGGGAGAATAAATACAAACGAGAACTGTGATCTGCAATTCCATGTGCAAGCTGTGAGCCCGCAGAATTGTCGGTAATCACCGCGGAGTCCGGACTGAACTCCACCTTCCTTCTAGAGCCAGAATGAGTGATCTGATATATCGAGAGAAGATTTGCACACAACGAGGGAACATGAAGCACATTTGTGAAGTAGCCCCCTTCAAGGTCTACAATTCCTTCTCCGCACACCTTTGCGGGTGTGGCATCTCCCAAGTAAATTGGGGATCTGGTGCTTCCTTTGATGGAGGAATATTCATCTTTTGATGCAGCCATATGGTTCGATGCACCTAATCAAGGATCCAAGCTGATGGAGTGGATGTGACAGCCATTAAAGCATGACCATCTCGTACTCTCCCTCTCCCATCTCCTGTTCTTTCTTCTTTGCATTCTCGGGCACGATGAGATTTTGCTGCTGCAATTGCTTAGCCATCTCATCGATTGTTTTCCTCATGCAATTTTCTTTGGGATGAAAACCTTTGGAACAGTGGCTTCAAAGTGTTCTTTCCTTATTCTTCTTACCCTTAGGCAAAGAAGAGCTCTCTGAAGATTGTACAAGTCTCTCCTTCTTCGATTCATTAAATTTACCCTTCCCTTTTTGGTTGTTTCTTCCACTGCTCTTTGGAGCATCATTGGCCGCAAATGCTTGGTTCTTTGAACGCTTGATGGCACCCATTTGGACTAACTTAGCTTGCTCTTGAGTCAACGTTGTAATTAAGTCATTCAATGGAGGCATTTTCCATTTTTCCTGAGTCAATTTAGATGCTTGAAAAGATGATACAAATACGGAATATTCAGGGCCTAATTTCGAGAGAATTGAAAGGATGAGTTGATCTTCCTCTTTCTTGACTCCACATGCATCAAGTTCAACGAGGAGGGATTTAAACTTGGTGAAGTATTCTTACAGGTTGCTGAAATGAGTTGGACTGAGGGATATGAGTTCATTCTCCAGTTGATGCACTCTCATTTCATCCTGCTTGTCGAATAGTCCTTCCAATGTGGTCCAGACCGCATCGGGAGTAGTGGCTCCGCTGACATGAAAGAGGAGTTCTCTGGAAATTGATAGGAATATCAGCCCAATTGATTCATCTAATTTATTTAAATACTTGATCTTCTCCGCTGTAGAAGTCGGTTCAGTCTCCGTTCCCATTGTTACCCTGTAAAGCCCTTTGCTTCGGAGGAGCAGAGTGATCTTTGTCTTCCATTCGAAGTAATTGAAAGGATTTAGAACGAGTTTTGTGGGCTGAGAGAGATGATCCATTTCTTCTTTCTGCGCCTCCTGATGATCTATACCTACAAATAAAACCATGTACAATCCACTAGATTTGAACTAGCTCTGATACCATGTAGAATTCCTGCAGAAACTCCGATAGATCTAGAATTCTAGTTAAATTAAACACAAGTAATTTGTTGATATTCAAGAGACGAGATAGAGAATTTGCTCCATAAAATAAATGTATTAAATTAATGAACAATAGTAATACATGAGCAACCAAACCTCTAATCCCAAAGGGAGGTGGTTATATAGAAATTGCCGAATCTAGAAAACTAGGAAAAAACTAGTAAAAAACTAGAAAAGGCTAAGAAAAGCTAAAGGGAGGCCTAAATAGCAACAATGACTCAAGATAACCTATGCCAACTATCAACCACGAGGAAAGCATGAAGAGGGGCGCATTTCCCAAGGAAGGCAACTTTAAAACATGCTAAAATTGTCTAAGGGATCAAATCCCTTGATTTAAGGGGCAACCTTCAAGTGGGGCTCCAATCCTCAAATAACTCAAGTGGATGAGGTGTGGTTAGGTGTGAACATGAACTTAGATGTCTAAATGGTTTAGGAAAGTGGTTGGACCAATATTGCTATAATATTAAGCCTTTAAAGGCAAAAAACAAAGGAAAGTTTGTCCACTGAGCTAGTTTACCAAAAACGAAGTGTGAACATGACTTTAGTGCATGTGGCTAAGTCAAGGACACTTAGGCTAAAAAATAAATGTAGATGTTAGGATTATATTCCAACATGGTCCATTTTAGGGAGAGGGTAGTTATCTTTTAATGACACTTTGTTCAAGTTCCTGAAATCAACACAAAGTCTGATTTCTCCTATTTTCTTCCTAGTAGTGACTAAATTAGAGACCCAATCGGAATATCTAATTGGTGCTATGATTTGTGCATCATACATCCTTTTCACTTCTTTTTTAGTCAATGGCATAAGAATTGGATTAATTCTCCTAAGCTTTTGTTTAAAGGGTTTATGATCTTCTTTGATAGGTATCTTATGTTGAATTATGCTAGTATCATAAGACTTAAGGTCTTCATAACTCCAAGCAAAGACATCTTGAAACTCTTTGAATATATTTATGTATTTAAACTTTTCATCTGAAGGTAATGCTTTGGATATTTTGATAAGCTTGGGTTTTTCTTCAGTTCCTATGTTACATTCTTCTATGTCTGCTCTTAGAGGCTCCATTTTTGGTTTCCTAGCTACATCATTTGAATCAAACAAATCTTCTAATGGGACTAATCCCTTGGGCAAAAAGTTATTTTTAAGGTTTAAAATTTCAGGATCATCATTCATTATTTCTTCTATTTCTACCTTTTCTAAGTTATCTATTTCTAATTTAGTGAAACTAGTGGGTTTATCTATGTCTAAAGCATTTATATCTATCTCACTATCTATGTTATTATCTACTGTACAATCAATATCTATCTTACAATTTTGAGAATCTTGTGAGAAATCTGCCAATATTTCAACTTGTCAGGTATAACAGGCATATGTCTTACTTCTATAGTGTACTCGTGGTTGGGCTGAAAAATTAATTTGCAGGTACTAGCAAAAGTGGCCAGACTGTGAGCTTGCATGTTCTGTTTCCTACGAATGGCAGCAAAATCAGTTCCAAGAAGGTCCTTAATCAAATCTAGGGCAATCTCTCTGTATTGGCTAAGTCTGGGATTATTCACAGAGTATTCTCCTTTAATTTGTTTTATAATCAATTCTGAATCTCCCATGGTAGAAACTCTCTTGGCTCCAAGTTTTCTAACAATTTGTAGTCCTAAGATTAAAGCTTCATATTCTTCCATATTGTTTGTGCATTTAAATTTTAATCTAAAGGCATGACCTTCAAAATGATTATTTTCCATGTTGTGAATCCAAACTTTTGCACCTGCTCCTGATCTATTTACAGAACCATCAAAATCTAAATGCCATAGAGACTCATGAAATATGTTTTCACTATTAGGTGCTTTTTATTTCTCTTCTACAACTGTGATTTCATTTTTGTCATTTTTCTGAATTATGCAAGATGAATGAGTCCATGTCAGAATGCATGGAGTATATAGGGTAATTCTGTGGTTCTTTTGGACTACTTACCATGTACTTCATCAATGTTTCTCTGTAAAGTTTTCTTTGTTGTCCAAACACGGATACGGTGGCATATGACATGTCCAACTGTAGAGATCCTTGTAATTTTGCTCCTCATGAGTGAGATAACAACATTCCATATTTGGGTGGGATATCAACATCTACTATGTCCATGCCAATACTCTTTGCTGGGCATTGGACTAGAGTTATATACAAATGTTTAATCAGGCCAAGGCATTTGACTTGGTTAGAAACAAAGGAAAAGAGGTCCTTGTATGGTCTGGTGATATCTAAGTTTATTCTCTCCATGATTGCTTTAGGCATTAGGTTATGGGATGCCCTTGAATCTAGCATAGCATTATGTAAGATTTTATCATGAACATTCAAGCTAATGTAGAATGGAGGGATACCCTCTTGTTGATGTTTTCCATTTACTTTAAGACCAAATAATAACTTAGGTTGATCATCATTAAGATTTACAACATCTTCTCCTTCACCAATTTTTAGTGTTTCGGTGATTTGTGTTCTATATGGTTCATTTTTTACCAGCTTTTTCAAAGGAACTGATATTTTCAACTTGGCTATCTCAGTCTTAATGTTGAATGACAATTGAGTTTAGCTTGATTGTATGGGATCTTCCTTAATAAATATGGTATGTGTAGTTTTATCTTCTTTTTCAGCATTTGGCAATTCAGTTTGTGTACCAACAATTTTGTTTTGAATTCTCTTAATTGGAATGGTCTAAGTAACAGTTTCAGTTTGAGTTTTAGTTGAAGTTATATCTACAATTTTTGGGCTAGAAGGCTCCTGAGTTCCTCTAGGGAGAATTTGTAGAACTTTGGTCACAAGAGCTTCTGTTATCTTTTTAGTTTGGGTTTGGATTGATTTCTTAGTGGGAATTTCATTATTCTTTTTCTTCTAAGGCTATATTGTTTGTGAACTTCATAAATAGCAAATTCATAGCCTTGTTTATAGTCAAAGGACTCCCCAGATTCTAATTTCAATTGTTGTAACATGTACATTTCCTATTCTTCTTGAGTAAGAAAAACAACATCTTCATTTTTAATTCCTAATAGATTTATCTGGGTATCCTCCTCTTCTTCATGGTTTTGTGAACCCTCAGCATAGTTTTCTTGGAAAGGAGGTCTAATCTACTGATCTGGTATAACATTTTTTCCAGTGTTAGGATTTTTCCTAAAGTTGGGGTTTCTTATTGGGGGTGGCTGTTGATTTTCCCACTGAGTTTTTCTTTCCATGTTTTCTAATCTATCCATTATTCTTTCTACACTCTTAGCTAAACTATCTATTTTACCATCTGAAGTGGATGTTTCCTCTTTAATGAAAACTCTTTTCTCATTTCTCATCCTAGATTTCTTAGCTAATAAATTTTATTCTACACTAACAACATTACTTTGCATCTGTTCCAATGTTTCAGGGTTTCTTTCCCTCAACTGGTAAGACATGTTAGTGTCAAAACCATCAGGAAATTTAATTAATGTTAGGTCTGGTGTAGGTTTAATATTAGCAAGGATTGCATTGTAGATACTATTGAACCTAGTACAATAGTCCTGAACAGACTCATTAGGATCTCTTCTAATGTTATCATATTCAGATAATATTTGTAAGGGGTTTTTTCTTTCTTTACCATCTATCATTAAACAATCTATGGAAAGCAACTAAATCTACAATATGATTAGCAGGTAAACCTTTGAACCATTTTTTAACATCCCTTGTTAATGTTTGGGAAAATAACCTCATTTGGAAATTAGCCTCATCAATCTCATGCAATTCAAAATAGTTAGTGATTTTATTCACATGTTGTTGGGCAATATACTAACCAGTAGCATCAAACAAAAAGATTTTGCTTTGGTAATCTTGGGGCATGGCATGTAGTTGAGCTGGTAAAACCAAAGGTGCATATCTGTCTGCCATGGCTGAGATTTTGGTTTGACTGTGGGGCAAAGTAGTGGTGCTTGAAGGACTTGAGATGGCTGTAGATGAACTAGATGAACTTGAGATGTTTGGTTGGAGAGGAAGTTGAGGTATGAATGGTTTAGGGGAATGAACTGTGGTGGATATTATAGGTGAGGTGGTAGTAAATGAAGCTGTATTTACAGTTTTTGAAGACTCTGTAGAAAGTTTAGAGGCAGCAACAGTGAGGGAAGCTAATTCAACTGATTGTTGAAGATAGGAATCGTCTATATGGTTTATCAAGGTTGAGGTTAAAGCTTATAGTTTATCAAAAGTATCAAAACAAGTTAATCTAAATCAGGATGTATAGGCACCTTTTTTGACTCAATAAATTGAATAAAATTAGGGTCTATTACAGTTTTATGAATCAAATTTTCTGATTTGGTTCTAAACAAAGAAAGCTCAAATGACATATCAAACTGAATATCCTCTAAACTTGATAATTCTTTGGGGAGTGAATTTGCTTTAACTAACTGACTACTACTTCCTTGAGTTTCTACCTTTTTTTATTTTCTTAAAATTATGTCAGGGTCATCAACTATTGTTGCAAGGTTTGGATCTGGATTTGCCCTAGTATAGTGTGTTCTCTTGGAAGCTAGAATTTTAATTTTTTAATTGTTTTATGAAACTTTTTAACAACTCTAAGATGACCTTAAGGTGCAAAAGGTAAGATTTAAGATTTCCTTAAAGTTTTATTACACTAAGGACTGGTCCCCAGTATGGTCGCCAATATGTTATCACTCCAAAATTTCTCTAGAGTTGTTGTGAAAGAAATGATAGAGGTAACCACAAACCTACTTTGGAGATTAGGATCTAGCCTTCCTAATGCTCAGAGAGGGCTCTCTCTTTATGATTTAACTTTGTTTAGTTAATTGATTTTAGGCTAGTTATGATTGTACTTGGGTTTTGATTTTGATTTGGTGGTGGGATCACTTACTTAGATGGATAGAGGGATGTCTTTTACCATTGGGCTATGGGGTCAAATGTCAAGCAAACAGGACTGGATTAAGTTCTAAAGATAGTGTTTACAGGGCAAGGTAGTTGAGTAAATTCAGATATTAACGCTGGATGGTGAAGTGGTTTTCGATCGGATCTAAGGAGAAATTAAGGGTTCCTTAAACTGGATAATGAAGGAAGTGAAATAGGTCAACTGGGATGGGAGAGCAATTAAGGATTCTCAGATTCGGATATCAGAAGAAAACACTAGAATGATTAATTGTTCAAGACCGAGTGTACTTAAACAAATTCTGAAATAAATTTCCATTTAATTCATTCAATTTAGATAACATGCAAGTTTGTGAAATACATAAGAAAATAACAATTTGACAAAAGAAAATAATTCACTGAAGTAGCTCAACACCTGAATCCTGTAATGCAATCTCTTTATTACTCAGTCTAGTTTGCTGACTTGAAAAAATGGTACAGTGAACCCTCAGGTTACAGATCAATACAACTATAGAAATGTCTAGCAATCCACACTCTATACTTCGAATTATGAAGTATTTATACAAAAATAGTTTACAAAATATGCCAAACTGTCTTGGGAATTAATCTAGGAAAAAATAAATATCTTTTTGCAAGAAGATAGAGACAGATATTCAACTAATGTAAGTTGTCCCTGTTTATTTGGTTGTGCTGTCTTTATGCTTTGATCTTTTGTTGTTTATTCTCCTTTGTTGTTGGTCTTCTACGCTGGTTGTTCTTTTTACTTTGCCCTTTCAACTGATACACTTTCACCTGATACTCTTTCATCTGGCTGATCTGTCACTTTTCTTTCACTGTGCTACTTTCATTTTTACTGTGCATTTTTACAGTAAGTCATTTAACTTTTCCCATGTGTCTGCATCTGGTAATTTGATATTTACCATTTTTCTGTAAATTTCATCTGCTTCTGTGTACTTAGCAAAGGTGGACCTTTTCACAAAAAAGTGTTTTACCTCATGTTGGAGGTAAAATAGGTTCTCAAATGTTTGTTATAGAACATTTCCTGTAAGCATTCCCTTCATAGAGGAATTATTGGCTTGATCTCTTACCACCTCTCTGATTCTCCTATTGTAGTCTTCTTGTGGCATCATTTTGTCATTTATAACCAAAGGATTTGGCATACCTTTCTACCTTAAAACATCAAACTTTACCATGAACCTGTCTATAGCCAGCTGCATGGTTTGGCATTTGTCCTCAAGGTTCATCATCAAAATTCTCTTGGTGAGCACCTTTTTCACCTCTAGTATGGTTCCAGTCCTGTCAGCTATGTCCAACTCCTGCAATTCATATTTGCTTTTAGAGTTAAGGAAGTGGATTAATCTGGTGGCTTTTTCAGGCATGTTTCCAAGTTTAGCCTTAACTCTTTGAATTGCTTCTGTAGCCTCTTTGACTAAGTCATTTTGTTCAAATATGACTTGTATAGATGGCCAAATATCATTGACAAAGTCAATGATATTGGCCCATAACTATTTTTTAGCTTGGCCAAGTGGCTCCTTTAATGTCAATTCTTTTTCCAAGCTCTTCATTCTTTCAGTCAACCTGGTTGACTTCTAAAATTCATGCTTTTGCATAATTTGGGAAATTTTCTTCTCATCCTCCAAACTCCTTAACTGTTCTTTGAGTCTATTTATCTCAAAGGTCTGAATGGACATGTCCTCCATTGCTTTGACCAATTTTCTTTCCTCATCACTTGGCTGAGCTGCTGCTATTGTCGAACTTGTTGCTGATGTAGATGTTGTTGCAGCTGGAAATGTTACAGCCACTGGAGTTGTGGGGGCCAATGAAGCTGCCAAGGTTGATGGAGCTACTGTAGTCACCATTGGAATTGCAGTGGCAGTGGCTTTCTCAAGGCTGGCTTGTTCTAGCTGTATTAAGCTATCCAGCTCCTTCTCCATTTCTTTTAACTAATCATTCAATTTCAGAATGAGGTCCATCATCTCCTCTTACTGAGTTTGGCTTTCAAGGACTTCCTTTGTCTATGGATGCTCTGAATGAGGCAACTTCAGTTGCTTCTTCAAAGCAGCAATATCCTCATTCTTCTTTTTTATTAGTTTCTCAACAGCTTTGACATCATTGGGATTATACCCAAGATCAATCACCAAGTCTTCCAGTGACTTGATTATGTTGTCCTTGGCCTGTGAGAAGGGCTTTTCCAACTTGTACTATGCAATGATATTATCCAATGAACTTTGAAGTTTGTGCACAGTCATAGCTTTATTTGTCATGTTGAAATAGATCATCTCACCTGCCTGCTTATGGAACTCAATTTGGTCAATGGGGTGAACATCCCTGGCCAAAACTTCAAAATCTGTTTTCTTATAGTCTGTTGATGATCTTGGCTATTGGACTGTAGGTTTCATGAATGCCATTTGCATCTTCCCAGTATTAATGTCAAAGGCTGACATTAACCTATTTTGATTGGTAGGTGTTTTCTTGAAGTACTGGGCATAAGTCTTAGCCTTCAATGCCTCATTCCTCAACTTAATTTTTTTGTATTTCTCTTTAATATCTTTTGCTTTATCCACAATCTTGCTAGATGAAGAGACCTCAATGTTGAGTTGTTTCTCAATAAGTTGGTGTTTAAGGTAGAAGGCTGGTGTGTTTCTTCTGAAGCTGTTGGGATTTTATTTCTTCCAACCATTGTTTCAGTGTCAGTAATTTCCACTGTGTCAATGGTGTCTTCTTGTTTAGTTATAGGATTAAGCTTGGGCCTCTTCCTGTAACTGATCTCAAATTGTTCATTTGTAGTGTCCATTGTTGAACTAGAACCTTATTCCCTGGTTCTTTTCACATTCCTGTCTTCATTTGATGGAGTTTGTTGCATGGGAGCAATATTCATCTGTTCGGGCTGGAACCTGCAGAAAGGAACTAGTATTAATATGCTTTTCCACATCTATCAAAGTATTCTCCACATCTACTACAGTATTGTCCATATCTATCAAAGTGTTTTCCAATCGTTCAGACTGGTTGAAAAATCTATCAATATCTGGCATGGGATGATGTATCAAAGGACCCAATTTGACTTTGAGCCTTAGTTTATTTATGACTCTATGAGGGTCATATTTTCACATAAAACTATTCCTGAAATTCATCCGCTGCAAAATTTTATTTGCCTCTGGGCCAACTTCCCTAGTATTACAAATAAAGGGGCCCAGTTGATTTTTCATTTTGAATTGGGTCTTCTTCCTAGCTGATAGGAAATTGAATTCATTAGAGTTTATAATATGCCTAAAGTACTCTAATGCAAATATTCTCATGGGGAGGTATTTGGGTAGTTTGTAGGGAGCAAGTTGGCATCCATATATCCTGATCTATGTGTGGTGCTGGTATAGGTACCAGTCTCCCACTCTATTTTTATTTGCCAACTGTAAAACTCTTTTAATCTCTTGACTGATCCTGGGCTGATAGCTAATGGTTGGCATATTTATAACTGTATGGACAAATGAACCAATGAAGTCTTTATAGGAAAAAATAGTGGAGTATTTTTGGATCAATGGTGTACAATAGATGACAAATCTTGGATTGCCTTTGGTGTCTAACTTTTGGATGTTGACAAGAAATTTCTCTGACTGGAAGTACAAGAACATATGAAATAATACTGATGAATATTTAAAGACTCTCATAGTTGTAAATTATAGCAGGAGGCTTGCCTGGGAAAAATATAGAAATGAAAGCAAGGACAATCTCATCCACATGTTCATCTATGGTGTACCCTAGAATGCAGGAGAGCATGGTTATAATTTGTCTGCCTCTCTCAGAAAAAATGGTGGTAGCATATGGAGGACTATCTATTGGAGTATGAGACTCCTCTATGATGAAAGTTTGAAAAATTTGGGACATCTTGGGAAGGTCTAACTTGGTATAGAGGTCAAGTAAGCCTTCAATTGAAAGTGGGGTCTCATTTGGGCTTGGATGGATTTGCAGCATTTGATTAATGGATTCTACAGTGATGGTGAATAAAACTTGCTGGTCAGGGGTGACTATGGCTCTTTGACTAGGAATGTAGCAAGCTTAGCAGAAGTCGATGATTTATGGGAATGTATGTACTTCTGGAAACAAGTACTTGGGCAAATTGGACTCCCATAGGTGAATGCCATCATTCTCGTTCAAAAAATTTCCTTTACTTTAGTAGTGGAGTTTTAGTAGGTAGGTAGGGGAAGCAATGTCCTTGATTTGAAATTCTCTATCAGCTAATGCAAGGTGGTCAATATCTAGGTGAGGGGTTTGTAGGGGTCTTACATCCAAAGAAGTTTGGGAAGCCATAATTGGGTTAATTCAACTGAATTAATCTTTCTGTGGTTTTGGGAGTGAGGTTAGAACCTCTAGAACAGTGGGGAGGGTAATAACAGTCTGTAAAAAAGGGATTTGGGTGCACAGTAGGCTTCTCTTCAGTTTAGGAAGGTTTTTTTAATTAATTTGATTAATTAACCATTCAATAATTATTTTGCATTTTTTAAATTCATAGGGCCATTCTGGTTTTTCCAAGAATACCTGGAAATTGGTGATTTGGTGCATAGATAGGTTTTTGTGGTAGCTGTAGAGGGTACCGAGGCTTGAACTAGGTATTTGCTGCTTCAATTTGGTGTCCGCAGTGTCTTTAGGTGGCAATAGGTGGCTAAATTGGTCGCTCAGAGGTTTTGGGTGTCACAATTGGCTTAACAGAGTTTTACAGCAAAAACGAGCGAAAAGAGTAAAATGGGGCATTTTCGGCCTTTTAACTGATAACGGTTACATTTTGGCGCAAAATTTATTGAATGAATAGTGGGTAGTTTTTGGTTTAGGCGGGGAGGTGGTTTTGTGCAATATCGCATCGCTTTTGGATGGCAGGTGGTATTTTTCATGAGCACGTGATATAACCTGGTACCGCCACGTAGTAGAATAGTGCTCGGCCAAAACCGCCAATCTCGCATGCTCTCGGGCCATTAATAGTTGGACAATGAATCCACGCGATATGGTTGTGTGTCGTTAGATCTGGGGGTGGGAGATTAGAGGGATATCACGCAGATGAGTTGCACGGACGGAGTCGAGAAAGTGGTTGGCGAGGCCTAAGGTTTAGTTGCAAAGAATTGTAATTAATTAACGAATAATGTCAGGATTTTTAATATAAGCCAATGGTTAATAAAGGTGGGACCATAGGTTATATTGTGGGGTTTTTCAACTGCACCAAGGGTTTGTGGGTTAAAAAGGGCGTCAAAGAATATTAACATGGGGGAGTTATAGAGCCGGACTTTAGGAAAAAACATAGGATAAAGGGTTTTGTGGGTTTTTTAGGGGAAAAGGAAATTAATAAGGGGGGAAGGTATTATTTGTGATGGAAATGTGTTTCACACTAGGGAAAAGGGGTTTTGGGAAGGGGGAATGATTTTTGAAGGGTAAGGTGTAGGGAAATGTGTGAAACAAAGGGATAAAAGGTGAAAATGGAGGGAAATGGTTTTTACAAGAAATGAAGGGATAATGAGGGGAAATTAGCAAATAAGTATGTGGGGGTCTAGTGAAATGAGGGGAAATTAGTAAACAAGCTTTAGTGAATATCCTTTATTTTTCATAATTCCTCCTAGACATGAAACATAGGATTAAGCATAATGAATGTGCTTTTGACTTAGCAATCTTGTGCACTTTGCAAAACTTCTTCTACCTACCCTTTATTTACTCTAACATTTTCTCTTCATTTCAATGGGTGCATTTGTTGCTGACCCTTTATTTCCTTTTCTTTTGATAAGCAAACTATCTAATTCTAACCTTATAACTTCCAATGGCTCAAATTAAACTGATGAGCTCATTATTATTCTCTACCTAACTACTGATCTACCAAGATTAAACAGTTTGGCTAGATCTTTATTCTCTATATATCAACATGAAATTTAAAGCATGAATGATTCAAGATTAAACTATTTGACCATCATGGATTGTGGAATTTTTGACAAGATGCACACAATGTTATTTGCAAAGTAAAGTAAAAAATGGGTTTTGGGAAGGGGGAATGATTTTTGAAGGGTAAGGTGTAGGGAAATGTGTGAAACAAAGGGATAAAAGGTGAAAATGGAAGGAAAGGGTTTTTAACAAGAAATGAAGGGATAATGAGGGGAAATTAGCAAATAAGTATGTGGAGGTTTAGTGAAATGAGGGGAAATTAGTAAACAAGCTTTGGTGAATATCCTTTCTTTTTCATAATTCCTCCTACACATGAAACATAGGATTAAGCATAATGAATGTGCTTTTGACTTAGCAACCTTGTGCACTTTGCAAAACTTCTTCTACCTACCCTTTATTTACCCTAACATTTTCTCTTCATTTCAATGGGTGCATTTGAGCTTGCTGACCCTTTATTTCGTTTTCTTTTGATAAGCAAACTATCTAATTCTAACCTTATAACTTCCAATGGCTCATATTTAACTGATGAGCTAATTATTATTCTCTACCTAACTACTGATCTACCAAGATTAAACAGTTTGGCTAGATCTTTATTCTTTATCTATCAACATGAAATTTAAAGCATGTATGAGTCAATATTAAACTATTTGACCATCATGGATTGTGGCATTTTTTACAAGCTGCACACAATGTTATTTGCAAAGTAAAGTAAAAAAGGGGTTTTGGGAAGCGGGGATGATTTTTGAAGGGTAAGGTGTAGGGAAATGTGTGGAACAAAGGGATAAAGGTGAAAATGGAGGGAAAGTGTTTTTTACAATAAATTAAGGGATAATGAGGGGAAATTAGTAAACAAGCTTTGGTGAATACCCTTTCTTTTTCATAATTCCTCCTGCACTTGAAACATAGGATTAAGCATAATGAATGTGCTTTTGACTTAGAAACCTTGTGCACTTTGCAAAACTTCTTCTAGCTACCCTTTATTTACCTTAACATTTTCTCTTCATTTCAATGGGTGCATTTGAGCTTGCTAACCCTTTAGTTCCTTTTCTTTTGATAAGAAAACTATTTAATTCTAACCTTATAACTTCCAATGGCTCAGATTAAACTAATGAGCTCATTATTTTCTCTACCTAACTAGTGATCTGCCAAGATTAAACAGTTTGGCTAGATCTTTATTCTCTATCTATCAACATGAAATTTAAATCATGAATGAGTCAAGATTAAACTATTTGACCATCATGGATTGTGGCATTTTTGACAAGTTGCACACAATGTTATTTGCAAAATAAAGTAAAAAGGTAGTGGCATTTGAATTTGCACACTTTCATGATTTATTTTTTCTATATTTTTATGGGGTTAATATTTTTACTTTTTTGATCTTTTTTCTTTCTTTTTGTCCTTTGACTATTCTTTTAGGACATACCCTCTTTAAATTTTTTAATTTTTTAATATGGAAAACATTTTGCAGAGAGAAAAAGTATGTACAATATTAAAAGACTAACCATAGCCAATTCAAAATTATGAATCCTATTATTATAGGACCCTAATAGTGGCTCCACATGGGGATGGCATTTGCTGGTGAAATGCCAAGAACTTTAAGATCAGTAGCCTTTGAAATTTTGACTGTGGTGGCCTTGTGACTGCTCCTTTATAATCTGCTTTATTCATACATATGATGGTAAACCTTTCAAAGCTCAAGGCCTTCTCTTCGAGCTTCAACCTCAAAAGATTACCATCCAATCTAATCTAAACTTTGCAATGTTATATACAATGAACAAAGTAAACAAATGAAATACTGTTAATCTGTGGATAAGTAGTGCTTTAGCATTCTACCATTGACTGGTCCTCCTGGTAGATCTGTTCCATCTAATTGTCTCAAAAAAAATGCATTATTACCTTTGTAACCATAAATGATATAAGGGCCTTGCCATAGGAAATCAAATTTACCATGTTTACCCTTCTCTTCTCTTCTAGAAACCCATTTGAGTACTTTATCACCTATGTAAAAATCGTTAACTTTGGTTTTCTTCTCAAAAAACTTTTTGATTTTATCGTGGATCACTTTTGATTTGACATAGACTTCTTCTCTAGTTCGCTGCAAGTGTATTGTCTGATTTATCTCCCTTTGGATATCATTTGGTTATACTTGCAACTCTTGAATCATTTTCATCACCGGTACTCCTAAAGAGTATGGAGAAACAACATCCATACCGTATATTAGCTGGTAAGGAGACGTACCAATGGACTTTTTGGTAGTTAGTCTGTTTGCCCATAAGGGATTGACCAACTTTTTGTTCCAAGTCTTCTTGTTGTCTTCTAGTAGTTTCTTAATGCTATTAACAATGCTTTTGTTTGATGATTATGCAAGTCCATTACCTTGAGGATAATAGGCAGTGGAATGGCCAAGGGTAATGTGATATATGTTACAAAAGTCTACCATTTTCTTGGATTTGAAAGCAACTGCATTATCAGTAATGAGCTTTTGGGGGCATCCAAACCTAGAAAGGATGTTGTTCTCAAGGAATGAAATGATGACAAAGTTTGTGGCTTGTTTAGAAGGGATGGCTTCTATTCATTTAGTAAATTAATGAATGGATGTCAAAATCCATTTATGCTGGGATGAGGAGGATGGGTGAATTTCCCCAATGATGTCTAAACCCTATTGTTGAAAAGGAATTTCTATGGAGATGGGTTTGAAAGGTAATGGTAAGAGTTTCCTTTTGCCCTCAAATATTTGGTACTTGTGACAGGAGGTCACATGTTTCTTAACATATGAAAAAGGGGTGGGCTAGTAAAAACATGCCCTTAGGATCTTATCAGCAGTTGTTTTCCAATATAGGTGTCCTCCACAATCTCCCGCATGAAATTCTTGCATAACTTTGTTAGCTTCATCTTTCAATAAACAATTCAACAAAATGCCACCGTTATCTTTCCAAAATAAAGCATTATCTATGATACAATATTTCATTGATTTCATTTTCAAAAATCTACATTTAGTTCTAGATAAACTAGGAGGAACATGTAAGTTTAGTAAAACAAATATAATATCTACATACCCGGGTGAACCAAGCCTCCTTGATCTGCGGAGTTTCCATCTCTTCCTTATCATCTAGGGAACCAATGAAATTTATATCTAAGGCCTGACAATTCAATTCAACCATGAGTTTAGCTAAACCTTGGCCTTTGATAAGTTCTGTAGGTTTTGAAAAGCTAAGTTAAAGAGAGATCTTCTACCTGGAAGAAATAGTGCACGATTTCGTCCATCGGTTAACTCGGAATCAGTCCTGGAAGTCTGGTGATAAAATCTCCTCTCTCTGCTCTCAAATGGTAAAAATACAAATGATGAAAATAATTTACCTTTTCCACTTTTATAAGTTTTTTGGAGCTAAAAAAAATATTATATTTTATGTTTAAAACCTTTTAGGAGGGAAAATGACATTTTTTTAGTAGTTATGATGAGTTATTGAGTTTAAATGTGCAGGATAGGTTATGGAGCGAAAATTAATCATTTTGACATTTTAGCAAACTTTTATCACTTTTCATGCTCTTAAAAAATTATGAAAAACGAAAATCATGGAGACTTATTTTAAGCCCTTTTCATAGTCTTTCGAAATGAAAAGATCGTTGAGTACTTGCTTGTTTGAACTCGTAAAAATAAATGAACAACCGTCCACTCAATATAAGTAAACCCCTTTTATAGACTGAGTTAGGACTATTTATGAAAAATTTATACGTTGACCAAACATGCTCGATAGAGATCTCTGTTGTATTATTTTATCCTTTTTCGGACCTGGGAGACTAAAACTGACAAAAAAGAACCTCATGGAGTTTTCTTACCTTTTTCTTCTGACTCTTTAAAATTGAAAAACACCAAGCTTTACTTTCTCCGGGCTCGTTAAAATTTTACGGTAAAATAACTGAATGAGTTTCCTTTTTGTGTCGTTTTCAAACTCTTAAAAGAAAATGAGATCGAGTTACTCATTTACTAGGCTCGTAAAAAATTAAACAAGTACAGGACACGTTACACATAACCAGACCGAACCATTCCATGTTAGGGTTTGTTAAAAATACTTCGATGAACTCATCCGAAGGATGAGCTTACAGTCCAAGCATATTCCATCCTCCTCAAGCTTGGAAAAAATAAAGAGGTACTCGCCGGTAATGGTGGGGGGAAATTGGGAAAAGGTGTCCATTTTACATTATCATTTTTAAAAGGTAGCAAGTCTTTCTTGAACACAACACTTCGTCACACTCATGTCCAGGTTGGGAAATCCATTTGTCTTATAGTTAATCAAGCCTCATTAAAAGTCTTCATGGTTTCTGGTGTTATTGTTAAGTCAAATGCTGCCAAGTCATTGTCGTGTCGTTATATGTTCAAGAGAAGTTCAACCTCAGTTTCAAACCCCTTTGCAAATTTTACGCCTTCAACCATGTCGGCCATCCTTGAGTCAGTCCTTGCAAACTATTTTCAAAACTTGACATTACGTTTTGTGTCATAGGCTTTCCTATGACGGGTCGCTTTCTATCGACTTCGGCTCATTATCTAGGAAGTTGATTTAGAAACCTTCAGTACCTTGAAGCCCACATGCCTTAATGGCAGGTTTCTCACTTTCAACGATGGTTTCTCATCATTAGCCTTTGATCGAACGATTCTATAAGTGTTTGAATTCAGATCACCTATTCACACTTTATAGATTGTACTTGAAGTACCTTGAGAACCATTGTCATTATTGGTAGTTTCTCTCACATTTGTTAACGGTTCACATGATTGACCAGTAATCAAGTGGTTTCTTCCATGTTCGACTTTGAAACATTTATTGTTATACAACAAAATGACCCCCTTATCAGCTCAGAGGGGAAAGACATGATAGCTGAAGCAAAGACCAAGATCACAAGCCTTGTTTCTACACTAACGCTGGCTAAACACTGACAACATGCTTTATAAATATTCTCTATAAGCCTAAGGGAGCGTTAGTGACCCTACTAACTCTTCTCGTTGGTTCGGGAACATCGTTAGTGGATCCTAATGAGCATCCAGAGGTTAGAGGAGAGAATTGACTCATAAATATCTCTATATTCCCTCCTAAATCTACTCAGAAAAGCAAGGAAACATCTCAAGTTCGACCTATTTGTGGGATTTCTAAATCCTAATGAAGGAGGCAAATGGGAAAGAGCTGAAAAGCATGGAAACATCATTGCTTTTGCCTTAAGAGACTTATGGAGGAACTTGGCAACCCTAACTCAATTGCTACGTAAGCAAACCTAAGGCTATGGTGATGGAGGTCAGATCATTTGAAAGGATAACTTACTTGATTGTCGAGCATAGTCTCAAATCTAAGCATAAGAAGTTGGTAAGAAGGGAGATAGAGAGAGAAGCTGGAGGGGTAAATGAAGGCTCATACAACAGATGGTTGTAATCACTCTTCTGACATTAATATAGAACTACAGTTGTACTGTCTACTCTGTGGTGTTGGTACTATCATTCATTTACTTGTTTGTCCAATACCTTCTAGCATGAGTAGCTTAGTTATGTGTAACTAGATGTCTTTTATGTATTCATGTATTAAATATCAAGGTTGTATACTATGATTATGCTTGTCTCTTCTACGTGCAGAACTTGATCTGGATCCGACTCAAGAGACTTCCACCTAGCTGCATTGCGCTCTCCAACAAATCTACATGGAGGCTTGAGGTAATCAATCTATTTTGCTTTGATAGTTAGTTATTGTTTATGCACATGCATGTAACTTTGTGACAACTGCAAATAATCTTACAGTCTGCCAAAGGTCCCGAGAAGACCTTTGAGGGTATCTCCATTCTCCATACACCGTGCATTTTATCCTATAGCAGAATTGGCGACTCCACTGGGGACTATACATTTAGTTCCTGGTTCACCCGGATAGTTCTCAGTTTCCTCCTCCTTCTAAGACCTCCCTATACTTTTTCATTCCTTTTCTGGCCCATCAAGACCTTGCTGCATTCTTCCCTCACATATTCAACCTTGGATCTGATCCTAAAAGCCCTGTTTTGAACTCTTTTCCCACACTAATGCAGGTTAGCAGAGTAAACAAAGCTTTATAAAGCTCTGTGTCTACACAAACAGTGTGTTAGTGGACCCAATAACTCTCTGTGGCCACTGCTACAGAGTGTTAGTCCCCCAAATTTTGACATGCAGCTGTGTCTGTAAACTCAAAGGGATGGGAAACCTGCTCATGGACTGAAAGAGGATCTGCAACTGCATTTTGTTAGCAAGATCTGTGTCATAAAAGATTTTATTTTTTTTAGGAATTTTTTTTTTTTTTTTTCTTTCTGAAAAAGTTTTTATAAAATAAAAATTAATGTTTTTTTATTCATTCTTCTGCTTAGCTAGTTAAAATCTGCTTTATTTTGGTTTCAAATAGTTGTTAGAAAGCATTGGAAAGATTTCTGTTGGTTATGTTGTGTATTAATGACTAGGATGCATGGAACAAATATGAATGTATGAAAGACTCTCACTCGTAGAATACAACTTATTTCATCGAATTGAATATTTTCAAGCATTGTATTTTGCATGATTTTTGAGTCAGAGTCCCACCACACATCATACGTCAACACCCCTACCGAAGACACTAAAAAAGTACACATAAAATTTACCTAAAATCAATCAGTAACTCTTTATAGAGAAAACAAACATTAGTTCAGGCTAGGATCTTGGGATAGGCAGTGTGAGTAAACTACCCAAGATCAAAAACCAAAACTAGTGTCATTAAAAGAGAGAAAATTCCTTCTGCACTCATACTACCAGGACCATTCTAGTCAAAGCAGAGCCAAATACAAGACAACATCGGACTGTAAGTGAACGTAGCCTACCTTTGCTTGCAACTCCTTTGGGTATTCTATGTATTGGGGATCCCTTCGGGGATTTCAGAGCTGAGTCAGGGACTCAGGTATCCTACCCACACAACGTACTATCTGCGACTATGTACCCCCCGGTAGTGTCTGTGATCTGAGGTATCCTTAGTGGCCATACTTTTAGGGACTTACACAAGGTGATTGGGGCGGGCTGCCCTGGTACCTAACACAGACAAACCTACTCTGTCTTCAATTTTTGGGAGGGTGCTTGTCTTCACGAGAGTACTTGGCCCTTCAATCTGAGGTTCGAGCAAAGCTCTAGAATAACTGTAACTGTACATTTGGCTAGCCCTCTCTGTTATTCATTGTGATACTGGGTTTCACGTCTAGTGATCAGTGCTTATCAGACAGGGTCATTTCCCGCTGTTTGCTGATTGTTTCACTTAGTGTATTTTTTATTTTTTAGACACCCAAGTGTTATCATTGAGACTTTAACAAATATCACTATAAAATTTATTGATAAAAATTAACGATCACCATGGCTACATCTGGCCCTCATCGTCAATCTCGATGATTGTTAAGACTTCCTCCACTCATTGTGGAAGATTCGCCGAGCTCCAGTGAACCAGATTCCCCATCTTTGGGAAATCAGTCTCCAAGATCTCACACAGAATTTGTTTGGACAACCGACGATTCAAGTTTACCAGAGGATTTCTTCACTGCAAGATTTCTTCCTCCCTACAACCCTCCGATCACGAATTCGTTTGACCCACTCTTGCTTCTTTTGGCACGTGTACCCTCTGTGTCTTTAGTTGAAACATTTCCATCCATCCCGTCGATGACTAACGGGTCGTGGAACTTTGTGGACACTTTTGGTCCCCCACCACTTCCCTGTCGACAGTCACCACCACACTATTGATGGTGAACCTTGCTATCCCATTTGTCCCAAGTACAAATAGTCACATGACACTCTCCACGAGTGGAACCTAGCCTATGCTAGGTTCCACCCCTTTAGTGTAAAACTCTATACCTTCGACAAGTGCTACATACAACGCTCCTTATAACGCTCAATATAGCATGGTTAGTGCAGGTCCCCTCAACCAACAATATGGTTGGCATCCATTGTACAGTTCAAACCCCCAGATTCAAGTATCTGGGGGCACTCCCAATATGCATATATCAGTCGGGAACGTAATAGTTCCCCCTCCATTTTCAGACATGCATGGTTAGTTACTGATTGACATGAGCACTCCTTATGTCAATCAAGGACATATGGTTAGTTCTATGGCAGGCAAGAATCCTCAAGGAGGTCCCAACCAACCCATGGGGGAACCCTACTCACAATTTTAAATGATTCAAGGGGGCACTACTTATCCTAGGGGAAATTCTATACCCCAACGTCACAATCCCCATAGAAATCCACATCACAATGCCATACCCCAAGGCAACTACTATACCACGTAGCCTATGTATAATATTGGGACACAAACGATGGGAGGACTGCAAGGATCCTCAAGTCATATGTCATCGCCTTTGTCCGATTCGGGGGCACCACACACTCTGCCTATTTTGGCAACGTTGGATATCCACGACTTATACAAACTTACAAATGACCCCATCTATCATAACTTACTTTGGCCGCCAATCCCGCATAAAATACCAATAGACATCCCCAAGTTCGATGGGAAGCAAGGGGAGGATCCACGCACCCATATCACCACCTATCATCTTTGGTGTGTTTCTAACTCGATGGTGGATGATAGTGTTCGGTTACGTCTTTTTCCCCGCACCCTACTGGCAACGTAGCCAAGTGGTACATTGAGTTACCACGTGCATCAATAAACACCTTCGACGCTCTAGCGATGGAATTCTTAAAGCACTTCCAGCTACCCATCCACTATGAGACTGGGATAAAGCTCCTCACTTCATTACGTCAGGATACCACCACCCACGTCTCTGATCATATACATGAATGGAGATGTAGGTGGAGGTTAGTCAAAGCTCCCCTCCCAGACTATCTTGTAGCGGACTGGTTCTGCAAGTCCCTACTCCCTCAAACCGCTAAGGATGTCGCATTAGGTGGTGCGGTCACAGATGACCAATCCATACGTCGTGCCAAACACTTAGATCTGATATATTCCCAGTCTGGCACTCTTTACGACGCAATCCCTAATGCCCCTCGCAACTCCAATGCTTTCGCTACTCATCACCCTGAAGCACATGCTGATGGGATTATCAACGCAACCTTCAGGACTGTTGTAGAACAACTCAGCGGTCACATTTCCTAGATGTCAGTGGACCCCTCTACCAAATTGACTACTCTTCCTACCACCACGATAAACTATGTGCAATCTACGCAAAAACCCAGTGGTAAGGATAAAAAGAACAAGAAAAAGACCGCAGTAAAAAAAGTAGCAAAACCCAAAGCAAAAGGCCATTGCGCCTCCTGACAATGGAAAGGATAAACCCACCAGATTCCCTTGCAAAATCTGTGCTGAAGACCACATGACCTATCGCTGCCCACGTCTTCAAGAATGCACAAATTTCATTGCTAAAAAGGATACTGGTAGGACCCCCACTATCCTTAATAATCCTTTTCCCGCTCAGCAACAGCAACACCTCATTGCAAACCAACCCCAACACATGCAAGGGGGAAACAGTGGTTCGCAAAATCCTTCAGCTGGTGAAGGATCTTCTACCGTTTACACCTTTGAAACGATAGATCTACAAACAAGAGCCAAATCTTATGGAGCTCCTGTCGCTCATGCAGAGGAACCTTCCTCAAGTCAAAACCCACCGTCGCCCAACGATTTGCATATCGAAAGGTTGGTTGCTGACCTTGTGATTCGCCCCCCTAAAGGGGCACTTTGACGCACAACGCACAATACATCTGCATGTGCCGCCCAAAACTACAACATTGTAGAAGATTTGGCGCAAGCACCATCGGCTATGTCAGCGCTCGAAGTATTACAAACATGTCCAGCACAAAGGAAATCTTTTCTTTCGACTATTGGTGGTATCAACCCACAGGATTCCATGCTTGCAATTTTCAACATGGAAAAGTGTAAACCTACCCTTTCCCACGAGCTTGAATTTCAAGTGCAAATTTTTTATAAACGTAAAGGTATACACAGAACTGTCATCGACGAAGGTGCTTCTACCTGCATCATGTCGGCTTCATGTTGGCTCGCTTTGGGTTCTCCAACACTATCCCTACCGTTGAATACCCTTAAATCTTTCAATGGCCACACTTTCATCCCAAAAGGTTATCTAGCTAGCTACCCCATCACTTTGTAAGGGAAAACAGTAGCGGTGGACATAGAAGTTGTAGATAAAAAACTCGACTATAATCTCTTGCTGAGTCACAGTTGGGCGTATGCCATGATGGCCATTGTATCTACTGTCTTTTGCATCATCCTATTTCCATTGGATGGAAAGGTTGTTACAGTGGACCAACTATCCATTTACACCCCTTATTATTCCCAATTACTAAGCGACTCTGTACCCCTAGTAGGTGGTGTACCTGACTCTCACGTCAGTATCGGTACTGGTCTATTAAAGGGCTCTTCACTAATGCGATGTTTCCCTCTTCCATCGTCCGTGGTTCCATAGATGGTCTCTATGGTTTCATCCATTCCTCATGAACCGACTGATCCTTAGATCCTCACAGCCCCTTGAGACATTGACACTTATGGAGAAACAATGTCACTGTCACAAGCTGAATTGGCATACCAAGCCATTCAATCTACATCCGAATCTCTGGTCACTTTGGTCACGGACAACGGTACCACCGCCCCTCCTATAACTGCTCCTTCTTTCGATCCCCTCAATCAAGTCCTACCTAAGGACGAAGCTATTAGAGAGATCATGAGTTTAGAAGAGCGACCTTGGGAGGACTCGCACCATCGTGTTTCGATATCTGATTCAGACATGATGCCTCTTCAAATCCTGTCATTTGACACACCTGAAATCATTTCCTCACCATATACGACTATCCAAACTTTGGACTCGGAAGGAAACATGGGCAATATTTCAAAGACATTGCTCATTGATATTTCTGTCATGACAGGCATCGTGGAAAACATATAGATTGGAGCCAATCGCAATCCTGAGGAAATTGTGAGCTTCACCTACCCTTTTAAGGATTTCCGTGATGTTTTCCCTTGGTCTTATGAGGAAATGCATGGCATAGACCCTTCTATTGTCAAGTATGAGATAAAGTAAGGTCGAGCATTCTTTTTACGGTATTTTTCTTGCTCGTTGATTTAAAAAACCTCGAGTCTCCTTCTTCAGGCTCATTAAACTACCACGAAGAAGTTCGAGAGTTGTTTTTATGGTATTTTTCTTGCTCGTTAATCTGAACAACCTCGAGTCTCCTTCTTTGGGCTCGTTAAACTACTACAAAGAAGATATGAGGGCTTTCTTTTATGGGATATTTTCTCGCTCTTGAACTAAGAAATCCCCTAGTTTTTCATCATTGGGCTCATTAAACACATACGATGACGGTCCACACAACTCTTTTTCACTCTTTTTCTAGCTCATTAAACTGAAAAATATCATTAGAGCATTCTTTTTAAGTGCTTTTTTCTTGTTCATAAAACTGAAAAAATCATGAGTTTTTTCTTTAGGCTCATTAAACATTTATAAATATGACCGGAGCATTCTTTTGGGTACTTTTCTCAATCGTTAAACTGAAAAATCCTGAGTTTTTGCCACTGAGCTCGTTAAAACATCTACGACAGCAACCAGAGCACTTGCTTTTTTGGTACCATTTCTCGCTCTTAAATCGAAAAATCCTTGAGTTTTTCCCCTTTTTCGAGCTCGTTAAATCTACGAAGAAGGAATGAGAAATTCTTTTACCTCTTTTTCCTTGCTCAGTAAACTGAAAAAGATACCTTGAGTTTTCTTCATTTGACTCATTAAAATTTTATGAAGGCATTGAGTTTATTGTAGCGCAACTCATTAAAAATTCACGATGAAAAATGAGTTTAGTCTGTCTCCTCGTACTCGTAACAAAATGAGGTCAACATCTATTGAACATAGGTTTCTCTTTATCCGGATTCAATAGATTAACTCACGGAAAAGTAACCAATCTGGGTATACTATTAACCTTTTGTCGCACTCGGTTAACAACTATGACAAAGGGACCACCCTGGAATCGTTCTTTACGATCTTTTTAAACTCTCTAAATATGAAAAGATCACCGAGTTGTCTAGTCTTGACTCATTAAACTATACAAACAAGATATAGAGTCACTTTTTTTACGATCCTTTTCAGACTCTTAAAACATGAAAAGATCGATGAGTTTGCCTTTCTGGACTCATTAAACTAATCAGATAGGGCATAGGGTCACTCTTTTTGTGGTCCTTTTCAGACTCTTAAAACATGAAAAGATCATCGAGTTTACCCGTCTGGACTCATTAAAATAATTAGATAGGGAAAGTAGACAATACAACTATATTCAACATTAGGAAGCGTGGTTTGGCAGCAGTCGTTCCCTTGAACATGGCACTCCCTCAGATAAACCTTCCTTGTGACAACCTCTCAATATGAATCTTACCATCCTATGCATTTTAGCCTAAAATACCCCGATGTTCTTGCATCTCTATATCCTAACACTCTTTGGTGTTCATGAGTCTAGTGTTGCATGGTTAAAACTGTTGTCGTGCCTTCTATTGTTCAAGGGTTAACCTTTTGTTTCCTCCATCAACCAATCAAGCATATCCTTTCATCATGACCTCTGTTGTTTAGACCCAATGCTCAAAGATTCCTCAAAAAACAAATCATTCTTGTCCTGTCTCGTGTCGATTGATGTAGGACACATTATTGCCTACCTTTCGACAAGTATCTTCCTATTGACTTCAACACTCTATCTAGGAAGATTACCCAGAAACACATTTAGTGCCTTGGTACTTGCAGACATCAGTGGCAGGTCGCCTTGTGTTTGATCAGGGGTTCTCATTATTGGCTCCTGGTTAAGCGATTCTACGGGTGTTCTACGACAAAAACATCTTTCACACTCGTTAGATTGTACTGTGAATCTTGGAGACCATCACCATTATTGGTGGTCTTCCTCAAGTCTGTTAACGGTCTCTAGTATTGACTGGTAATCAGATTATTTCGTGCATGTTTGACATCAATGCATATATTCACATGTATCGATCTATCATGTTTGGTGAAGCGGAATTCAAGACCTTGGGTAGAGGCTTGCATCACTCAACCTTGCTTCCTCTCCCAAGTTGTGTATATTTTTTTTGGCGACAACTTATCAGAATGATCCTATTATGACACCGGATTTGCATTGTGCCTATCAACAACGAGCATCGTCATATTTGAGAAAATCACTCTGACATAGCTACTGAGCATGGGAATGCCTGACTCAGGACATGATTTTAGTTGTTTTATATATATGTGTTGTATCAGGTTTCCTGTACCACCGGAAGCTCCGATCCTCTCTCTCTTTTTGTCAAAGAAGGAAAATTACAGTTAAGTAAAGTATTTCAGCCATTGTTGGAGCCTCTAATATCACACTTTAGGGGGCATCTGTAATACAACAAAATGACCCCCTCATTAGCTCAGAGGGGAAAAACATGATAGTTGAAGCAAAGACCAAGATCACAAGCCTTGTTTCCACCCTAGCGCTGGCTAAACACTGACAACATGCTTTATAAAGCTTCTCTGTAAGCCTAAGGGAGCGTTAGTGACCCTACAAACTCTAGTTGTTGGTTCAGGAACAACGTTAGTGGATTCTAATGAGCATCTAGAGGTCAAAGGAATGAATTGACTCATAAATATCTCTATATTCCCTCGTAATCTACTCAGAAAAGCAAGGAAACATCTCAAGTTCGACCTATTTGTGGGATTTCTAAATCCTAATGAAGGATATAAATGGGAAAGAGCTGAAAAGCATGGCAACATCATTACTTCTACCTTAAGAGACTCATGGAGGAACTTGGCAACCCTAACTTAATTTCTACATAAGCAAAGCTAAGGATATGGTGATGGAGGTTAGATCATTTGAAAGGATAACTTACTTGATTGTTGAGCATAGTCTCAAATCTAAGCATAAGAATTTGGTAAGAAGGGAGAGAGAGAGAGAAGCTAGACGGGTAAGGGAAGGCTGATGCAACAGATGGTTGTAATCACTTTTTCGACATTAATATAGAACTTCAGTTGTACTGTCTATTCCATGGTGTTGGTATTGTCTTTCATTTACTTGTTTGTCCAATACCTTTTAGCATGAGTAGCTTAGTTATGTGTAACTAGATGTCTTTTATGTATTCATGTATTAGTTATCAAGGTTGTATGTTGTGATTATGCTTGCCTATTCTATGTGAAGAAATTGATCTAGAGCTGGCTCAGGAGACTTCCACCTAGTTGCATTGTGCTCTTCAGCAAATCTACACGGAGGCTTGAGGTAATCAATCTATTTTTCTTTGATAGTTAGTTATTGTTTATGGACATGCATGCAACTTTGTGACAGCTGCAGATAATCTTATGGTCTGCCAAAGGTCCCAGGGAGACCTTTGAGGGTATCTCCATTCTCCATACACCATGCATTTTATCCTATAGCATTCATTTGCATGGTTAGATTCATACTATGGATCGAGAGATGGAGATTAAGACCCTGGATCTAGTTTCATCAATCCAGGTTGTGAGGAGATTTTATATTCATGATTATGTAGACAGATGGCTACATCCATACTGTGTTTACCATCTATATGATTTTAGTTTTTCCATACTTGTTTATTTAGTTTTCTCTACTCTAAGTATGGGAGTGCCTACCTCAAAGATTATTTTTGATATATCTTTGCATTGTAATCCTTGAATGCTCCCTGCAGGTTTCTGACCATTGCCTCTGATCCGATCCTTGGAATGATAAAGTGCTTCAATCTTTTAAAATTGTTTTACAGACTTTGCACTTTAGGGGTAAATCTGTTACATGTCAATTTTTCGCCATGAAACTTAATTAGTTTATGTGTCTTTTTACCATTGTGAACATGTTTTAACTAGCTCCCTCAGAAGTCAAACAATCCAAAATATTTTGAAGTGGATGAGAAATTTGGGGAAAATAGTTGTCACACCTTGTTAAGTTCCACCTGCGCTGATTTTTCTAGATTTTCCCATGCATTCGCTAGAATTGTCTTTGAGAAGAGCACAAAGTTGTGCTCTGTATGCCACTATAAACCCACACAGGGGAATTCTACAAAGCAAAAATAAAAAGTGCATTCTAGTAACATAGTTGGTCGAATATTTCCCAACTGAAATCTTCTAAGTGATGACTATTTGAAACATAGCCCTCAGATGATGAATATTCATCCCTTTTCTTATGGTAATCTAATCCCTCAATGAAGTAGTATCATCCTCTTCTTTTGGATCTGAAACTTCTTCCTCTTGGTCTATAAAATGACCAGAGGATAGAGGGATTGAGGTGGTCAAAGCTCAGAGAAGACAAACTTATGTTGTTGGTTTGAAATTGGAAAGAATTTCATGAAATAGGTAATATGCTCATCCATTA
Organism: Pinus tabuliformis; assembly: GCA_031772625.1. Taxonomy (NCBI): domain Eukaryota; kingdom Viridiplantae; phylum Streptophyta; class Pinopsida; order Pinales; family Pinaceae; genus Pinus; species Pinus tabuliformis. Next base: position 1,991,981,363 of record CM062819.1, on the reverse strand, counting down.
GCTTTAATTCTTATAATTTAAACAAAGTTAACTTAGGGAAAGAGTCAGTTGAATTGTCTTTCTTGTTTCTAGTTTCCGTTAATGATCTAGGGAGATCACTCTTGTCCACAAGAGGGATTTTTCCGGTGTAACACTCTTATGTGAAGGTTCATTAAGATTAGTTATAGAAACATGATGTTACCTTTCCTCTTTTGATCATCATTCCTTTGAGGACCCCTGTTTTGATAGTGATTATATGCTCGACAATGATAACATTGAACAATTGGCATGTCTCTTCTTTCTTGAGAGGGAGGTGGATTCCTGTGCTTCTTTGAAATCTTCCAAAATTTCCTATTCCATTTCTATTATTTGAGTGGGTTGCAAAAGCTTGATAATATTTGTTGGAAATAATACTTGGGGGGGGGGGGGGGGGGAAGTGAATCAGTATTAGCAAGTCAATAACTTTTCCATTTCCATAATTATATCTATATACGCTACTTCATTTAAGGTAACTCGTGTGTACAGGTAGCTGTGTTGAAGGCAACCATTGTACATCAAGCAAAATTAAGATTCAGTTAATTCATCATATTTTGATCCTTAATCAATGTATTAGAACTTCATTAACCATATAAACAGTAACCATGTGCAGTAATATCAGAACAAACCATCACACATAAGAAACACACATGAACACCAAGATATAAGGTGGAAACCCAATGTGGGACAAAAACCACTTGTTGTTGTCTTCTTTTTAATATAAGAAAAACCTGTTTACAATCTTGTAGTGGTGCAGACTCATACCAGTATGCAAGCACCCACCTATAGAAGGCTACGACCTTCTCTCATTCTCCAGCTACTATTGGAAGGGAGCTACAACCCCCTGGCTCTTGTACTAGCCGATCTATTTACTAGTATGTAGGTGTTGGAAATAATACTGAGAGGGGGAGGGGTGAATTAGTATTAGCAACTTAACAATATTTCATTTCCATAAACAGATTTATATACGCTACTTTAATTAATGCTACTTGCATATGTACAAAACTGTGTTTAGAGCAACTAGCATATACCTTGTAAACTTATTATTTAGTCAGTTGATCTTTAATCTGTGTATCAGAACCATATAAGCAAAAATAGGTACAGTAAAAACAGAGCAGATAATCACACACAAGGACACAAGATATAAGATGGAAACCCAATGTGGGTGAAAACCACTTGCTTCAATTCATCTCTATCTTATTTTAATAAGAAACTTCTTTTTACAATGTTTCTGTACTGGTGCAGTCTTATACCAGTACGCAGGCTTCTACCTGCTGAAGGCTACAACCTTCTCTCGTTCTCCAGCTTATCTTGGAAGGGAGCTACAACCCCCTTAGCTCTTGTACTAGCAGATGTACTAGTACGTAGGTGTTGGCCTACAGAAGGCTACAACCTTCTGTTTTCTTCCAGGGACCACGTTTCATAAATTTTCAGACTGGATCCATCAATAGCATCAATCAAACATCAAAATTTATCTGCATCAATCAATCTCCCTTGCACTACCAAATCTGAATCAAAAAATCACTTCTATGAATGCTGTAACTAGAATACAGTAACAATACCATAACATAAACCAAAACCCAGATCACTGGAATAAGTAAACAGAAGTAGCTAAAACATATTTTATGAGACGTACGCTACTTAGATGTGTCAAACATGTGTGCATACGCTTCTGTATGAAGGCAAACCTACGTATACACTGTTTTGACTTGCCGAACCATCATGTATACGTGCCTTTACTTTACTGAACTTGCGTATAGATCTATGAAAGATAATTTACCCTTTTCAAGTATTCAGACATCAGTTATGCCCAGATCATCAGATTTACAGATCAAGACATGCGCCAAATATAAAAGATAAAAATCACACAAAGATACTTCTCTTCAAGCCTTAAGATATTGACTCATCAATAGAACTTATCCTCCTTCTAGCACTCCGGTTCCTTCTTGATTCAGATCTAGCTATGCACCATAACCCAATCACCAATATTCTAGATCTTTCTCTTCATTAGATATTCAATACTTGAGTGCCTTTGCCTAATGATCTCCTCCTCCTTTTATAGTCTTAGGCCTTACTCAATACCATGGTCCAAAACCACTTAGAAGCAATACCTTGGACCAAATACCTGGGGTCAATACGTTGGTCAATATACCTTGGATCACTACCATGGGTCAAAATACCAGGGACCAAATACCATGGACCAAAACCAGGTTTTCCAACCTCTACGCAATTTCCTTTGCGTGAAAGTGCGTGTATACGCATACACGCCTTCTGGTATGCGAACCCGCGTGTATACGTAGCTTGGTTAAGGGAAACCTGCATATACCTCTTTTTATTTCATTTTGAGAGCCTGAACCTATGATCTATCATCTAAGTGAGTTGCCATCAAGGACAACACCTTTGTCATAGTGCCAAACCTGTAGCATTATGCCAACAATCTCCCCCTTTGGACTTGATGGCAACAACAAGTCACTATCACTCTCCCCCTTTGTCATCAAGGGCAAAGGGTTATGCTCCCCCTGAGTACATGCTGAATTCTCTGATATGCTGAAGAGTGTTGTTCATGCTCCCCCAATGACTCATACATACATCCATCTCCCAACCAAGTGGGGATACATCAAAAAGTTATACAAAATAAGAACATTACATCATCCATCCCAGGCATAGTGGGGAAACAAAATAGGTCGTTACATGACCTTGATAGTAAAATATATACATGACATAGAGACAAAATATTTAAAACGAGATAGTTATCAGCAACTATCATCAGCAGCATCTGTCAATCACCAACACCAACTATGATATCCCTCTACACCTATTCCACCTGAACCAAAAATAGTTGTGAAATTGTACCAAAATCTTCTAAGATAATGCCAACAATGTATTCTTAGAAGTATATGCTCCCCCTGAACCTGTGCCAGGTGATCACTGTCAAATCCATATCAGACTCTTTTCATCCTGAGTCTGTTCAACCCAACATATACGCGACTGTATCCACTGAAACAGGTGTATGTGCACATATACACTTCATGAAACCTGCGTACACCAAATTTTCTCTGAAACAGATAAGAATTTATGGCAAGAGGATGCAACAACTATTCCCAGCTTCTGTCTGAGGTATTCAAATGTCTCTCTGGGTAGTGGTTTGGTGAATATATCAGCAACCTGTTCTTTGGAGGGAGCATACTCCAACTTGACTTTTTGTTCAAGCACTTCTTCCTGGAGAAAATGATATTTAATAGGTATGTTCTTGGTCCTGGAATGCATGACAAGATTCTTTGAAATACTAATTGCACTTGTATTATCACATAGAATGGAGATGGGTGGAGCACAAGTGATTTGAATGTCTTGCAATGTTTGCATCATCCAAAGAAGTTGTGTGCAGCAAGATGCAACAACCACATATTCTGCTTCAACTGTAGATAATGCAATTGAACTTTGTTTCTTGTTGAACCAAGACACTAATCTGGAACCCATGAAAAATGCACCACCACTAGTGCTTTTTCTATCATCCATGCTTCCTGCCCAATCTGCATCTGTATATGCATGAAGTGTAAGATCTGTATCTCTCGGATACCAAAAACCAAAGTTTTGTGTCCCTTGAAGATATTTAAAAATCCTCTTGACTGCCTGAAGGTGTGCTTCCTTTGGATTTGCTTGGAATCTTCCAACCATTCCCACTGCATGCATGATGTCTAGTTGGGTACCTGTTAGATAGAGCAGACTACCAATCATGGATCTGTAGCTTGGTTGATGCATTGCTACTGATTCATCATTTTCGCTAAGGCTGCATCCTGTTACCATATGGGTACATACTGGTTTAGCATCTTCCATTCCATATTTCTTCAAGATTTGCTTGAGGTACTTGGTTTGTGATAGATAAATACCATCTTTATTTTATTGAACTTGTAAAGCAAGAAAATATGTGATCTCACTAAGAAGGGACATTTCAAATTCTTTTTGCATTACCAAAGCAAAGTTTTGACTCATGGCTTCTTCATTACTCCCAAAAATGATATCATCAACATACACAACAAGTATTAGCAATTTATCATTGTCAATTTTTATATATAAATTGCTAGCAACTGATCCTTTTGAAAAACCTTGTTGATGAAGGTATTTGTCAAGACAATAATACCAGGCCTTGGAGCTTGTTTTAGACCATAGAGCGCATTTCTGAGTCTGCATACAAGTTTCAGATCATTTCCAAGGATGAATCCATCTGGTTGCTCAATATATACCTCCTCTTCTAGATCTCCATTAAGAAAGGCAGATTTCGCATCCATTTAATATACTTTGAATTTCTGAAAGCTAGAAAGAGCAAGGAACATTCTTATGGCTTCAAGTCTAACAAATGGTGAAAAAGTTTCTTCAATGTCTATACCTTCTTGTTGAGCATATCCTTTACAAACAAGTCTAGCCTTGTTTCTAACAACTTCCCCATTTTCATTCAACTTGTTTTTGAATATCCATTTGGTTCCGAAGATATTCTTATCATGAAGTCTAGGAACTAATTCCCAAGTATTATTCTTTTCAATTTGCTCAAGCTCTTTATTCATGGCCTTGACCCAACATTCATCTTTGCATGTTTCATGTACAATTTGCGGTTCGATGGAGGAAAGTAATGCTAGATAGCTTGAAGCTTCTATAATAGTTCTTCTTGTCTGTACACTTGCCTCTTTCTGTCCCAAAATTTGAGTCTCTGGATGATTTTTCTGAACATATCTGAATGGAGTCTTTTCTTTTGTCGTTACCTACTCTTCTGGTGCTTCATTGATTTCTTCTTCTTCAACATTTGATTTGGAAGGATAGTCCTCATCTTCTTCCCACTCTTCAATTTTTACCTCGTTTGGATTTTCGCCTACTTCATCAATCACAACATCAATACTTTCAACAATTTTCCCTAGTCTTTTATTATGACACTTGTATCCTTTACTTTGGGAAGAGTAACCAAGGAGAATGCCTTCATCTGCTCTAGGTTCAAACTTGCCAAGTTTTTCATCAGTCCTTTTGATGTAACATTTTCTTCCAAAAACTTTGAATTATTTTACAGTAGGAGTCTTACCATATCAAAGTTCATGAGGAGTTTGAGTGTTGTTTACTCGAACATTCGTTTTGTTGAGAATAGTGACGACAACAAATGCAATTTCACCCCAGAAGGTTGCAGGAGTTCCAGACTCATCTAGCATAGCACGAGCCATTTGTTGAACAGTTCTGTTCATCCTTTCTACCACTCCATTTTGCTGAGGAGTTCTTGTAGTAGAAAATTCCCTTCTTATTCCATGTTCTTCACAGAAGTCGAAGAATTCATCTGAGGTAAATTCCTCACCTCGATCAGACCTGAGGCATTTGATTTTGCGATCCGATTCATTTTCAACCAAATCTTTGAATGCTTTGAACTTTTCAAATGCTTCGTCTTTATGCTTCAGAATTCCTATCCAACACATTCTGGAAAAGTCGTCAATGAACAATATAAAGTATTCTTCTCCACGAGGTGAAATTTTCCTTGATGGACCACATAAATCAGTATGGACAAGTTCAAGCGGCTTACTAGCCGATCCTTCCTTCTCAGGGAAATGTGTTCTGGTTTGCTTACCAAATTTACATGATTTGCATATTATATTTTCTAGAATTCTGATGTCAGGAAGATAGCGAACAACCTGGTATTTGCATGCTTTCCTTATCTAAGGGAAGCTTAGATGCCCCAATATTCTGTGCCATAGCCAATGTTCATCATTTTTTCTTAGATAGCATTGTTGCTGTCCTCCCTTAAGTATTTATAAATTATTTGGAGTTCTTATGCCTTTGATCGTTGTTTCTCCTGTATCAAGCTCATGAACAACACATCCATTTGATCGAAATACTACCTCATTTCCTTGATCACACATTTGACTAACACTCAATAGATTATGCTTTAATCCATCAACATACATAACATTCCCAGCTTTGACCTTTTCTTTTAAGAGAACAGAGCCTTTACCTTTTATGACTGCAGGGGTGTCATTTCCAAATGAGACATTTCTTTCCTTTTCTAAGGCACTATATGACTGAAGTTTTTCTTTATCACCTGTCATGTGTTTCGAGCATCCACTGTCGATGTACCATTGATTTTCTTGACCTTCTTCATATAAGGCTATACCACATCTTTCAGTTTGCGGTTATTTCTTTTTCAATGTTTTGGGACCCAACGGAGCTTACTCCTTCTGAGTTGTTTCCCGACATTTACTCCTACATGCAGAATCTTCATGACCGAAGTTGTTACAGATAGAGCATTCTATTTCATTTTCAATAGCAGAAAAGTTATTGTAGGTCCTTTTCATGATCCCAGTCACATTCCTTTGATTTTGTGCTTCTCTAGTCATGATGGTCTTGTAAGCAACACATTGAGTAGCTCTGTGTCCAAAGTTATGACATGAAAAACATTGGCCATTAAAGAAATTCCTGCGATTATCGAATCTACTGACCTGATGATTGTAGTTTCTATTGACATTCATTCTTGAAGCAAATTGATAATGATTTAACTATGGTCGGTTATAGCTTCTATTCATCCTTGAAGTAGATTGAATTCGATTTACCAGGTGATCTGCTTTAAGCCTTTGTTGATGATTGTCACCCTGTTCACTTTTCCTTGCTGCATCAAGATAGCTTTTGGAGGTTGATGGCTTCTGTGCTTGAGATGGTTCTCCATAATATCCAAGACCTGTCTTTATCAGAGGAGAACGTTGCGTTTTGATAATTTCATCTAGAGTTTCTGATCCTTTAGCAAACCTAAGATTGAGAGCTTTTGTTTTCTCAATTTCTTTTCTTAGTCCCACAATTTCACATTCTAGCTTTTCATTATGTTTTTCCCTTTCAGCAAGTTGAAATGTCAGAGTATCTATAATCATACTCTTTTCTTTTAGATAGATTTGAAGTTTAGAAATTTCTTCATAGAGACCATCTTCATCTAAAGCATCCAAGAAATCATCATCTTCAAAGGCCATCAGAAGTCTATATTCATTATTATGTTCATCTTCATCACTATTTGATAAACCATCACTATCTTCATGCATATAATATATTTTCTCATTTACACTTTGTTTTCTATTCAATTTTGTTGATTCCTTACCTCTATCAAGCTTATCTTTGTGAGGACATTTGGCAGCATAATGACCTACTCTTCCACAAGCAAAACATTTGAAAGGTAGTTTACCTCTTAATCTTCCAGAACCCTGTTGAAAGTTCTTGACAAAGTTTGATTCTTCCTCTCCTTCTGACGTATGTCCTGACTCATTGAGTTCTCCTTTTCCTGAAGCTTTGAATGCGGCTTCTCTCATGTCTGATGGACCCCCTTTTCTCATTTCGAAAGCAGTTAGGATTCCGTACAGTTGTGACATAGTAATACTCTGAAAATCCTGCTTTTCTTCTATGACAGAAACTTTTGATTCAAAATTAGGAGACAAGGATCTTAGAACCTTTTCAACTAAAGTAACTTCTCTTATCTCTTCACCCAAGTTTTTCATGCTATTAACAATCTCATCTATACGTAAGAAATAATTAGCTACACTTTCATCATTGTGCATTTTAAGAGTTTCATATTGAGTTATGAGAGATTGTAGTTTTGCACGTTTAACTGATCATCTTCTTCATAGCTTAGAATGATCTTGTCCCATATTTCTTTGGCGGTTTTGAGCTGCATAACCTTGACGAATTCTGATTGGGACAGACTCCCCAATAGAGTATTGACAGACTTTGCATTTGTTTCATACTGCTTTTTATCTGCCGTATCTGTAGGAGTTGTTGATGGAAATGTGTATCCTCCTTCCACGATATCCCAAACTTCTGTTCCAAGAGATTGAAGATAAGCTATGGTTCTTACCTTCCAATAGATGAAGTTGCTCCCATCAAAGATTGGTGACCTGATAGATGCCTCTCTTTCGTAGTTGCTCATGATGATAGATCTTCCTTCAAGCGATCAAGCTTCTTCTGAAGGACCTGCTCTGATACCAATTATTGGAAATAATACTGAGAGGGGGGTGAATCAGTATTAGCAACTTAACAATATTTCATTTCCATAAACAGATTTATATATGCTACTCAGTTAATGCTACTTGCGTATGTATGCAACTGTGTTTAGAGCAACCAACGTATATCTTGTAAACTTGTTATTTAGTCAGTTGATCTTTAATCTGTGTTTCAGAACCATATAAGCAAAAACAGGTACAGTAAAAACTGAGTAGACAATCACACACAAGGACACAAGATATAAGGTGAAAACCCAATGTGGGTGAAAACCCAATGTGGGTGAAAACCCAATGTGGGTGAAAACCCAATGTGGGTGAAAACCACCTGCCACAATTCATCTCTATCTTCTTTTAATTAGAAACTTCTTTTTACAATGTTTCTGTACTGGTGCAGTCTTATACCAGTACGCAGGCTTCTACCTGCTGAAGGCTACAACCTTCTCTCGTTCTCCAGCTTCTCCTGGAAGGGAGCTACAACCCCCTTAGCTCTTGTACTAGTTGATGTACTAGTACGTAGGTGCTGACCTACAAAAGGCTACAACCTTCTTTTTTCTTCCAGGGACCACGTTTCATAAATTTTCAGACTCGATCCATCAATAGCATCAATTAAACATCAAAATATATATGCATCAATCAATCTCCCTTGCACTACCAAATCTGAATCAAACAATCACTTCTTTGAATGCCATAACCAGAATACAGTAGCAATACCATAACCTAAACCAAAGCCCAGATCACTGCAATCAGTAAACAAAAGTAGCTAAAACATATTTTATGAGACGTACGCTACTTTGATGTGTCAAACCTGTGTGCATACGCTTCTGTATGAAGGCAAACCTACGTATATGCTGTTTTGACTTGTCGAACAAGCGTGTATACACGCCTTTACGTTACTGAACCTGCATATAGATCTGTGAAAGATAATTTACCCTTTTCAAGTATTCAGACATCATTTATACCCAGATCATCAGATTTACAGATCAAGACATGCGCCAAATATAAAAGATCAAAATCACACAAAGATACTTCTCTTCAAGCTTTAAGATCTTGACCCATCAATAGAACTTATCCTCCTTCTAGCGCTCCAGTTCCTTCTTGATTCAGATCCAGCTATGCACCATAACCCAATCACCAGTATTCTAGATCTTGCCCTTCATTAGATATTCAATACTTGAGTGCCTTTGCCTAATGATCTCATCCTCCTTTTATAGTCTTAGGCGTTACTCAATACCATGGTCCAAAACCATTTAGAAGCAATACCTTGGACCAAATACCTGGGGCCAATACGTCGGTCAAGATACCTTGGATTAATACCATGGTTCAAAATTACAGGGATCAAATACCATAGACCAAAACCAAGTTTTCCAACCTTTACATGCTTTTCTTTGCGTGAAAGTGTGTGTATACACATATGCACCTTCTGGTATGCGAACCCATGTGTATACGCAGCTTGGTCAAGGGAAACCTGTGTATACCTCTTTTTATTTCATTCTGAGAGCCTGAACCTGTGATCTATCATATGAGTGTGTTGCCATCAAGGACAACACCTGTGTCATAGTGCCAAACCTGTGTCATAATGCCAACAGTAGGTGTCGGCCTACTGAAGGCTCCAACCTTCATTCATTTTCCAGCTACTACTGGAAGGGAGATCCAACCCCCTGGGTCTTGTACTGGCTAATATTTTCACCAGTACGTAGGCGCCGGCTTACAAAAGGCTACGACCTTCTCTCTCTTCCTCTAGGGACCACGTTTCATAAATTTTCAGACTGGATACTCCTGGAACACAACACCATAATCTGAAGGCCACGTTTCATCCAATTTTCATACTGGACCCATCAATAACATTGAAACTCAATCACCACTGCAATACAACCATTGCATTAACCAATCATTGAAACTCAATCATCAATATCTGAATCACCCACAACTGAATCATTGAAGTCCTGTCATCAAAACACAGTCACCAGAACACAGAGCAGAACCCAGAACTCTACAACAACCTCTAGAACCAACTGCAAATTCAGATATCATATTTCATAATGTATACGCTACTTTGATGAGCTGAACCAGCGTGTATACGTGCTTTTACCAAAGCGAACCCACGTACATATTTGCAAATACTAATTTAAAAACTTCACAGCTATTTCAGAATTTAGTCATACCTAGATCATAACATTTGCAAAATAAAACATGCGTCAGTATTCAAATTTAGACTATCCATGATCAAACTACATAATGATAATATATTCCAAGCCGTAAGATCCCGATCCATCATCCATCATCATCCACATATGTGCATCCTTAGTTTAGATCAAGCAAAGCATCACAAACCCATAACCTACATGTCGGATCTCACACTTCATCAGATATTCAATACTTGCACACTTGGCCTAATGATTTTCTCCTCTTATATAGTTTTAGGCCTTTCTCAATACCATGGACCAAAACCCCTTAGGACCAATACCTTGGACCAAATACCTAGGGACAATACCTCGGACCAAATACCTTAGACCAATACCATGGTTCAAAATACCATGGACCAAATACCTCAGACCAAAACTTAGTTTTCCAAGATATACACACTTTTCCTTCTATGAAAGTGTGTGTGTACGTATACATGACTTGTATACAGTGAACCTGCATGTATACACAGCTTGGTCAAGGTGAACCAGCGTATACCTCTCTTTCTTCATTCTTTGTAGTCTGATCTGTACTTCTTTGCTATTAACCTGTTGTACTATGATTTGTCATCTGAGTGAGTTGCCATCAAGGACACCTGTATCATAATGCCAACAATCTCCCCCTTTGGACTTGATGGCAACAACAACACCAAGTCACTCTCCCCCTTTGACATCAAGGGCAAAGGGCGGACCAAGATATTCTCCCCTTTTTATATACATTATATTGTCGATGCTCCCCCTGAGTACATGCTAACTTATCTGATTGAGCTCCCCCTTTGTACATTCTGAGATGCACTAAACCGTCCATGCTCCCCCTGAGCACATGCAGAGTCTGCAAAAATATTTTTCAAAAGAATAACATGACTCTACAACTCAACTAAGTGAGTATGACCTTCCTATCACCAATGACTCATACATACATCAATCTCCTAACCAAGTGGGGATACACCAATTTTGACTCATCCACCCAACCAAGTGGGGATATACCAAATGTTTATACATGACTAAAATAGAAATTATTACATCATCCTTCCCATGCATAGTGGGGGTACAATTTACATCATATGACTCATGGGTCTTTAAAAGATATACATGACATTTTTTAACAAAGACCAAAGACCTAAACAAGACCATGATAGTCATCAGCAACTATCATACACCATATATGATCTGCACCATAAGCATCTCTCAGCAACATCAACAACCTGTAACCTGTAATAACACCATTCTCTTGGCCAACCAACAATAATATGCCACTTAAGTAATCATCCATGAATCTGATCTGAATACCAACAATGTGACCCCAAGTATCATCTGAGATTTTAACATAGCAAGATGTATCATTTAGCCACATAAGCATCATCACCAAAGACTTCTAACCATAATGCCAACAATGCTTTATTAGAAGCATAGCATGTTCTCCCCCTGAACCTGTTCCACCTGTTCACTGTCAGATCTGATCATTGCATATATCAGTAAGAAGCATCATCATCAATCAGATATACATCAAGTTTTTTAACACCTTATGAGTACCAACACATTTCCACACATCATCAGCAGATTGTAACCATCATCAAACAGAGCAGATAATTGACTGAACCATATCAGACCCCTTTTCTTGAGTCTGTCCCACTTTTTTTCCTCAAACCAACATATACGCGTCTGTGCAGCTTCGAACTCGCGTATATATGCGACTTGTCTTCATGAAACTTGTGTATGAGATTTAGAACATTAATGTTGGTGGTTTTTCCTGAGTATGTCATGTCTGTACATTGTGCCACGCCACATTTTTCTGACTGTACTTCCTTCTTCTTCCATATCTTCGAGTGTGATGATGTTTTCTCCTTTTGGTATGGTTCCCAAAATTTTCTCATGCATTCCTTTGCTATATGTCCAAATTTGTTACATGCATAACATCTTACATGTTTCATATTTCTTCTATAGTAGTCAATGGCTTTGTGACCAAACATATTGCAAAAAAAACAAGATCCCTTAAAATACCTGGAAGATGATGATCTTTCTGAGTGATGATTTTGAACCATTCTACTTCCACATCTCGCTGCAACATGTCCAAGATTATGACATATAAAACATTCAACATTATTCATTTGAGGAAATAACTGACTATCACTTCCATAGTTAGGAGTAAAAGATTTTCTTTGAATAATTTATTTCCTTGGTTGTTGATGGGGTTGAATTTTCATCTCCTTGTTGAGCATTTCAGATTGTGCATTAGAGTTCTTTGCCTCACCTTGTGAGCTAGATTCACCTTCAACATATTCATGAAAACCAAGACCAGTTTTGATGGTAGGAGACCTTTGAATACTAAGAATATTATCCAAAATCTTAGTACTGCCTTGAAATTGTAACTGTTTATCCTTTTCTTCTAATTTACCTTTTAAGATATTTACCTCAACCTGATTTGTTCTTCCTTTTCTAGATATTGCTTCTTCAGGATTTTTCAGTCTTTCTTCCTTCTTCCACATGTTTCCTTAGTTTGAGAATCTCATTTTCTTGTTCTTCATCTACTTGAGGTAGTTCTTCATTCTGCTTATTTTCAAGATCTTCTTTTAGAGAAAGGATCTTAGCTACATAGTAATTGTGATAATTTATTTCATTTCTTAATGATATCACTTCATCCTGTAGTTGCTTCCTTACTTTTTTTCCTTCCTCCAGCTAAGCTTTTAATCTGGTAACTTCTTCTTTGAAGGCACACTCCCTTTTGTTAAATAGATCTTGTTGATCTCTGATTTTATCTGATGCTTCATTTGCTTGTTCTTCTTCAATCTGAAGTGCTTCAGAATCTGAATCCTTGTTTCCACCTAATGGCCAATTGTCTCTCCTGTTGTCGTTGTTCCTTTGAGTTGTCTTCTTCTTCTTAGGCACTTTCTTCTTTAGCTTCTTTCCCATTGTTTCTACAGATCTCCTTCAAGCAATCAAGCTTCTACCAAAGGACCTGCTATGATACCAATTGTTGGAAATAATACTGAGAGGGGAGGGGTGAATCAATATTATCAAGTCATTAAATTTTCCATTTCCATAATCAGATTTATATACACTACTTTAGTTAAGGTAACTCACGTGTACACGCAACTATGTTTAAGGCAACCAACGTACATCAAGTAAACTTATGATTCAGTTAATTCATCATATGTTGATCTTTAATCAGTGTATTAGAACTTCATTAACCATAGAAACAATAACCATGTGTAGTAATATCATAACAAACCATCACACATAAGAAACACACATGAACACCAAGATATAAGGTGGAAACCCAATGCGGGACAAAAACCACCTACTGCTGTCTTCTTTTTAATATAAGAAAAACCTGTTTACAATCTTGTACTGGTGCAGACTCATACCAATACGCAAGCACCCACCTGTAGAAGGCTACAACCTTCTCTCATTCTCCAGCTACTACTGGAAGGGAGCTACAACCCCCTAGCTCTTGTACTAGCCGATCTGTTTACTAGTACGTAGGTGCCGGCCTACTGAAGGCTCCAACCTTCACTCATTTTCCAGCTACTACTAGAAGGGAGCTCCAACCCCTTGGCTCTTGTATTGGCCGATATGTTTACCAGTACGTAGGCGTCGGCCTACAGAAGGCTACGACCTTCTCTCTTTCTCCAGGGACCACATTTCATAAATTTTCAGACTGGATACTCTTGGAACACAACATCATAATCTAAAGGCCACGTTTCATCCAATTTTCATACTGGACCCATCAACAACATTGAAGCTCAAAATCAATCACCACTGCAATACAACCATTGCATTAACCAATCATTGAAACTCAATCATCAATCTTTGAATCACCCACAATTGAATCATTGAAGCCCTGTCATCAAAACACGGTGACCAGAACAAAGAGCAGAACCCATAACTATGCAATAACCTCTAGAACCAACTGCAAATTCAAATATCATATTTCATAATGTATATGCTACTTTGATGAGCCGAACCAATGTGTATACACGTTTTTACCGAAGTGAACCCACGTACAGATCTGCAAATACTAACTTAAAAACTTCACAGCTATTTCAGAATTCAATCATACCCAGATCATAACATTTGCAGAATAAAACATGCGTCAATATTCAGATATAGACTATCCATTATCAAACCACATAATGATAATATATTCCAAGCCTTAAGATCCTGATCCATCATCCATCATCATCCACATAGGTGCATCTTAGTTCAGATCAAGCAAAGCATCACAAACCCATAACTTGCACGCTGGATCTCACACTTCATCAGATATTCAATACTTGCACACTTGGCCTAATGATTTTATCCTCCTTATATAGTTTTAGGCCTTTCTCAATACCATGGACCAAACCCACTTAGGACCAATACCTTGGACCAAATACCTAGGGACAATACCTCGGACCAAATACCTTAGACCAATACCATGGATCAAAATACCATGGACCAAACACGTCAGACCAAAACTTAGTTTTCCAAGATATACACTCTTTTCCTTCTAATAATTAAAGTGCATGTGTACGTATACGCAACTTGTATACAGTGAACCTGCATGTATACACAGCTTGGTCAAGGTGAACCAGCGTATACCTCTCTTTCTTCATTATTTGTAGTCTAATCTGTACTTCTTTGCTATTAACCTGCTGTACTGTGATCTGTCATCTGAGTGAGTTGCCATCAAGGACCACACCTGTCTGCAAAGGCTTGATAATCTTCACTTGGATTTGGAATCTTTCCTTTACACATGAGACTAGATTCTTCTTGAGTGCAAGCAACCCATAGTTTATCAAAGGTAGGTGAAGTTTCTCTGACACTGATAATTGATGTAAAAGAATCCTAGGAGTCAGGGAGACCATTGAGTGATGCAGCTACAAGTTCCTTGTAAGGTACATTTTCATTAATAACTTTGAGTTGATCTCTGAATTGAAATATCCTTATGAAGTATGTTGCCACTGTATCATTACTTGTTATCTTGACATCACAAAGTTGATTCCTTAGACTTATAGATTGAGTAATGTTGTTGATGGTATATAATCCAATAAGAGCATCATTCATTTCCTTGGAAGATTGAATACCAACAACATAAGGAATTACATGATCCTTAAGAGATTCCACAATCATGCTCATGGAAATGATGTCATCTTCTTGAAACTTTTATTTTCTTGCTTGATCAACTCATGAATAGTAACTTTTCCTTTCACAATACCTGAAGATCTTATGCCTTGCAAGCATAAGGTCTATTTTAGTTTTCAATGGCATGAAGATTGAAGCCTCTTCAATATTGTTTTCTGCCTTCATGAAGGAATTAATGGTGAATATGATCAATCAAGAAAAAATATGTAGGATCTCAATGCTCTTCAAGGTGATCACAATGGTCTTTTTCTTCACCAATGCTCTAATATCATGTTGATTTTCTAGTAGCAAAGAAGAATAGAGAAATTTTCAAACTGATAATTACTTTCAATGATACAATTTTGACTTCTTTAGAGCATTCGAATCATTAAGCAGTTACACCCAAGAAAATTCAACCATTAACTTTAGTAGAACAATAAAGATCACATTAAGAACAATGAAACAAGAGACACAAAAATTTCTTGGGACAAAACACCACGAGGGTGAAAACCTAATAATATTTCCTTCTGAGTGAGAGTTCAATTTATCAAAATGTTCATTAGAATATTCTAGTCAAAATTCTATCCTTTGAGCTCAATAAATGCCATGTCAAAACCAATCAAAGGAGAGAGAAAAATTCAATGAACTGTTCATAGTCAAAGTCTAAACAAGGGGAAAAATTTCAGCTCGAGGTCGCTGGTCAAAGCATTGAAATTTGGTCCTGTAATTTCCATAGAACGTTTGGTCAAACTCCAGAGTTTGACCTGCAGTTAATCCTTAGTTAACAACCCATAACATAAACAAATCTTCAACTAATGAAAAATAAATGAACCACATATAAGTTTACCTTCAAATCTCAGTGAAAAACTTAGTCAAACAAGAGAGAAACAAATCAAGTCAATGTTGGGTAACAGAAGTCAAATAAGTTGGTCAAAACAAAGATAAATCCTCATCTTTTTCTTCACACGTGTGAAAATCTTCTTATGATTTCTCAAATGAGTGATTTGATGTGATGCTAAATGAGATCCAACAAATGCCAATTTATATGTGTGTGAAGAGGTGGGTTTTGACCTTGGGATCAAACCCCTTCAAGTGGTGGGGCTTACTTTTCTAGTTGAGGTCGACTTAGACAATTGAAAAATACGTAATTTCTCCTTTGAATTTTACAATGAAAATATCGACCACAGCGACATTTTTTCAACAATACCATGCTAGCTAATGTCTCTCTTACCTTCAAAAGGTGGCTGAAGGTGAGATAATAGCTAGCAAATCAAGTCTTTACAATCTTCACTAGCTCCAACTTTGAATGACTGCGGAAAAGGCCATGAGAATTGCTATGATTGGTAATAAATCTTATTATCTACTTGCCTTTCTTGTACAGTGAACCAATCCATTTTCGTTCATGTTTCTTTATCTTAATAATGTCATGCATCAAAAGGTTCATTGTGTGAACCAAACACCTAGACCAAAATATTTAAGGGTATTTGTCTCAGTGATTGCTCCCATTGCCTTACAGTTAGAAGCATTATCAATAGTGACTTGGATGACATTGTATGGCCCGATAGGTTTAATCATTTGAATGAATTGTTTTGTAATGTTGATGTTGGTCTCGAACTTACTTGAGTGGTCATGAGATGAAAGGAAGACTACACTAGTAGCATACACACCAAGAACACTTATCAATAGATTTCCTTTTACATTTGTCTAACCATAAGATACAATGGATACCCCATATTGATTCCAAGCATTTGTGAATTTTCGGAAAGAAATTTTTATTTTGGCTTTTTCCCAATCAAGTCCCATGGATTTAGCTTTGTCATACCCAGGGCTCTTGCATCCTTAAGGGGCATCGTTGATGTCTATAACCATTTCATGCCAATAAGGTGAGCAAAGAAAATTGAATGGTATGCCACATGTAAAGAGAAGTTTAGAAAATTTTTCATCCATGTCATCCCTACAACCTTGATCAAGGAGTTCTGATATTTTTCTACGCCTTAAAGGATGGTTGTGTCTATGGCTGTGAATCCACTACCATGGATGGATGTCGATGTAGTTTAGAAAATTTTTCATCCATGTCATCCCTACAACCTTGATCAAGGAGTTCTGATATTTTTCTACGCCTTAAAGGATGGTTGTGTCTATGGTTGTGAATCCATACCATGGATGGATGTCGATGTAGTTCTTGTCGATGTGGCTCTTTCATGTTTTCAATTTCATTTCTATAGATAGAGAATAAAAATCTCGCTAAACAGTGTAACCTTGGCAGATAATTAGATAGGTAGAGTAAATAAAAGGAGCTCAATTGTTTAATCTGAGCCCTTGGATGTAATAAGGTTAGATTTAGTTAGTTTACTATTGTAAAGAAAAAAAATATTTCATAAGGGTTTGCTAGCTCAAATGCACCCTAATAAAGTGAAGTAAAAATGGTAGGATGAGTAGATGGGTAAGTAGAAGAAAGGTTGCAGAAGTATGATGATTGGTTAGACAAAAAGCACATTTATCATCTCCATCATATGTTCCAGATATGAATGAATAATCAAACACGCAAATGATTTACAAAGTCAATTAATTAACTTCCCCATTCATTTTACCCCTTTACTTTACTAATTTCTCATTAAAGTTCAAAGTGCTCAAAAACCTTTAAGTCAAAGAGGCTCAGAGCATTTCTCTGACTTTTGGAGGGACCAGACCCTCGGCTCAATGATTTATGGATATCAAGTACTAAAATCCCCTCACAAAAATTCATTCCCCCCATTTTCCTAATAAACCCCTTTTCCTAAGGTTAAAACACTATTTTCCTAGAGAAAGTGATCACCCCATGGAAAACCCTTTTTTTCAAAAACCCACAAAAACACATTACCCTAAGTATTAATGTTAATATGTGAAAACATCAAAATTCACAAAAAGAGCATTTACTTATTGTTGTGTCCCTTTTCCATCCATTTGTATTAATTACAAATTTTATTACATTAAATCCCGATGAAAACCCATTTTCCCGTATATACATATATATAGCTCCTATATATAAAATAACCCCACCCATTAGTTTAAATAAACTATATCACTACCCTTATCCCTCAAAAATATTAAAATCCCGCTCTCAATCGTTAACCGATTAAATCCTTCGTTAATCACCCCGATGACATAATCCCGCCTTAATCGTTATTTACCCGATACTACTACACTTAATCCCCGCCGAGCCCCCTACTACCCTCTGTGCAACTTCCCCACCCGATCGCTGTACGATCGTCTCCCTTCACATCCAATGGCCCTCATCCATATCGGGCTAGCCCGATGTCCATTCCTTATCCTCCTGAAAAAGTGGTTTGTCCATGAGCCCCCGATGCAACGTGTCATCCGATGAGTCGAATGGGCGGCCCCTCCCAAAAACCACCCGACGCCTGTAAGCAATGCGATGGAAACCGTTTACCGCCCGCCCTCTATGCGACAAAACTATCATTGTTCACCCCGTACTCACCAAAATTGATTTCTCTGTGCATAAAAGCCAAAAAGCCCCAATCATTCATTTTTTCTGAAATTTCAATGGTAACCTTTGCGTGCATGCACGTCGTTTGCAAACATTTGAAGCCATCGACCCACATCCAGTTGCACTCTAAAGATGCCACAGAGCACTCAGTTTGCTTTCAAACCTACACAGAGCCCTTTCGACCATTTGCAGTCACCAGTCGCCCTGTTTAGAGCCCGTTTACCTCAATTCCAGGTATTTAAGTCACAATTCAACGAAAAACACTGTCAATTTCAAAACGGGTTATTGAGTTTTCTTAGTTAAAGATAAAAAAAATTAATCAAAGAAGCTCAAGGACTTAAACCCACTTTTTGTTAAACACCATTTCCCTAAAAACACTGCAAATTACCTCCCCCATTCTCAAATCCACAAGAAATGAGGATGGGCTGACCCAATTGCCATGGATGTGAGACCCATCTCTACACCCCATTTAGACCTGGACCACCTCCCCTGGCTCATAGGGATTTCCAGATAAAGGACACCGCTGTCTATGAATCCCCGCTCAAAGTATACTACCAAATTAGGGCTAGATACTTGAACCAGGCTGATCAAATTGGACTGTGGGAGTCCAATTGTCCTAAGTACTAGTTCCCCAGAGTTCACATTTTCCCACAAATTGTATGCTACTATCATGCCAATTACATTCCTAGTTAAAGAGCAATCATGTCCCCAAACCAGACTATACTTTTCACCATCACTGTTGAGTCTATAAATGAGATGCTACAACTCCAGCCTGGCCAAAACCTGACTCCCCTCTCCATTGGAGACCTGTTGGACTTATATCCCAAACTTAGCCCTGCAAGATTGGCCCAAATAATCCAAACCTTCATCGTAGAAGAGAAGTATACCCCCAAAGACCCCCCTCCATATGTAGCAGCTTTATTTTCTCCTTGGGGCAAAAGTATTGTGGATATGATATCTAGTGTCCTGGGTTATACCACCAGTGAATATATTGATGAGATTATTTTAGCCTTCATGTCCATATACACTCCAGGGCAGCCTCCTACTGTCATATATGACTATGCTCAGTTCATAGCTGACAGGATGCATGAACAGTTCCTCAGAATGAGTAATGAGAGAGTCTTCAAGTACTCCTCAGTCTTGTATCACCTTTTCCTATATTACCAGTCAGACAAATTCCCACTTACCTTGCAAAAATTGGACACCAAGGGCCAACCAAGATCAGTTATCTTCTAGACCCCATTGATTCATCAACATCCCTCCCCCTATTCATACAATGAATTCATAGATTCCTTTGTCCACCCTGTGATGACCATGCTCAGTGGAACTCCTCCACCAAGAATCAGTCCTGAGATTAGGAGAGTCCTTCATCTAAACATCAATCATCAGGTGGGAGATTGGTACGTGTACAAAACCACACTGAAATCAGGATTTATGGGTGTGAATTGGCCCCATACAAACTACCTAAATACCTCCCAATGAGGTTATTTGCCCGGAGTGCGATAGGAAGATAATAAATTCAGATCAGGTAGACTTTGTTAAAGCAAAAAAGAAAGCCCTTCTCAAGATCAAAGACCAATTGGGTCCTTTTATTTGTAATAGCAGAGAAGTTGGAAAGGAGGAAGACCTAATACTTTAGAGATTAAAATTAAAACAGAGCTTCATATGGAGATATGATCCCTTGGATTTCATCTACAAAAGAAGGCAGAATAACAAGATGGCTTCCTATATCCATCACCGCATCCCTGAGATAGAAAAGTATGCTAACGAATTGCAATGGGTGGAAAACACTTTAGAGGACAAAGACAATACTGAAGTTTTTGTGGAAAAACATTAATAGATCTGGAAAAACAACTTGACGACCATTCTTTCCTGCAGGTGCCAAGGGAATTAAGCAGGCAGACCAATCACACCTACCAAGGGAATCAAGCAGGCCTGACAAATTAGACAAACCAGAGAAACCATGAGTACCCCTCTAGTTATATAGACTCCTCTAAATGAGGAGAAAGGCCTAAAGAGAAATAGGGAAGGGGCCACCACTTCGACAAGGGAAACTTCACAAACTTATGCAGAAACAAGCCAAACCAAAAGGACAAAGAGTGAATCCCGTCTCTGAACAAGAATACACAAAAGAGACAATAGAGGTCACTAGTACAAAAGGAAATAGGAGCAGGCCTACCACCCCATCTAGAGGCATCACAAACTCAGATTTTAGAAAGGCAACAAAGTATTGAGGTATCTTCCTTCAGAATACCTGCAGATAAGGACCAAGACATTAAGGAAAGATACAAAAAATCAAGGCTAGGAATGAGAGGCTTAAGGCCCAAACATATGCACAGTATCTGAAGATGACCCCCACTAATCAAACAAGGCTAATGTCAGCCTTTGATATCAAAGAGGGGAAAATGCAGATGACTTTCATCAAGCCAACCACTCAACAGCCAAGAACAACATCAGATTTTAAGAAAGTGGATTTTGAAGTACTAGCAAAGGACATTCATCCTATTGATTATATTGAACTACATAAGCAAACAAGAGAGATGATTTACTCTACATTAACAGGGAAGGCCATTGCTGCCCACCAATTACAGAACTCCCTGAACAATATATCAACACAATTTCAGTTGGAGAAGGCCTCCTCACAGGCCAAGGATACAAGGATCAAGTCCTTAGAGGACTTAGTGATTGAATTGGGACATGATCCCAAGGATATAAAAGCTATAGAACAACTGATTAAGAAGAAAAATGATGATATTGCTGCACTTAAGAGGCAATTAAAAATACCCCAGCTGCATCATCCTCAAACTCTAGAAGTCTTAGAGAATCAAACCAGACATGAGGAATTGATGGACTTGGTCTTAAAACTAAATGATCAACTTAAGGAGACAGAGAAGGAGTTGGACACTTTAATTTAGTCGAAGCAAAGTGACCTGGCCACAACTTCTAGAAACTGTCATCCCCACAGTATCTACAATAGTTCCTTCCACACTGGAAACATCATTAGCACCCACAGCTCCACCTGCCACATCATTCCAGTAACAACAAAATCTACTACAGCAATAGGTACATCAACAGATAAAGCAGCAGAACTTGTGAAAGCCATGGAAGATATGTCTATCCAGGCTACAGAGCTAAAAAGATTAAAGGAAAAGGTGGCAAGTCTGGAAACTGACTGCAAACTTGCCCAACTCCAGCAGAAAGAAGAAACACAAAAGGCCCAGAGAATGGGTGAAAGAATCAAAATCCTGGAGAAGGATTTAACACTACAGAAACCTCTAGGACAAACCAAAGAAATGCTTTGGGCCAATATCATTGACTCTATCAATGATATTTGGCCATCAATTCAAGTTATATTTGAGCAGATAGAATTAGTGAAGATAGCCACTGAAGCTATCCAAAAAGTGAAGGAAGAATTGGGAGATAAACCAGAGGATGCAAATCGACTCATCCACTTCCTAAACAGCAAGAACAGATATGAGCTCCAAGAGCTTAACATAGAAGATAGGACTGGAGCCATTTTGGAGATTATAAAGGTTCTTTCCAAAAGAAACCTCATGCATAACTTAGAAGAGAAGTGCCATAACATGCATGTAGCCATTAAAGGTTCATGGCTAAATTTCATATTTTAAGGGACAAAGGTCTTCCCAGTCCTATGGTCATCAATGACAAACCCATGACCCAATTGGACTATAGTGATAGACTCAGGAAATTGGCCAAGGAACAAGCCAGATCTTTGACTATTAAAGCTTTGCCAACATGCAAAGTATTATATGATACATTTGAGAACTTTTTTTCATAGAGAATGAAGTGAAACATTTGTTTCTCACTAAACCAAATTTTGCAAAATACACAGAGGCAAATGAAATCTATAGAAGGATGGTAAAAATAGAGTTACCTGATGCAGAATGGTGGGAAAAAATGACAGATTTACTATAATAAATTTACATCAGAAAGTTACTGCACAGTGAATTTGAAGACAACCAATGAAACAAGTAAAACCAGAGCAGCAGGGTCAAAGAGTAGCTGGGTCAAATAGTATCAGTTGAAAGATGAAAAAAAAGAAGATTCCAACGTAGAATTTCTACAAATATCAACCAGCTTAAAGGGCTCCAACTCAACAAAAACAACCAGCAACACCATAATAAAAGGGACAACATAAAGTAGTTTAACATCTGTCTCTATCTTCATGCAAGAAGATTTTTTTTTACCCGAGATTAAATCTCAAGTTGTTTTGAGACATTTTGTAAATATTTTTGTATAAATACTTCACATTTCGAAGTATCTAGGTGGATTCCAAGACATTTCTATAGACTTTTTCTCTCAAATCAGAGTTCTATTATATCAATGACCAGATTGGCTTACTGGATCAAGGAATAAAGATCAGATTTTTTATAGGATTTTGTGTAAAGGTGAATACAAATAAGCCTTTCTTATTCAATATTGTTTTTTCTTATGTTTTTTCCATAATCTTATTTGTT